>JAODXP020004617.1:0-412339 GCA_027497455.2 Sardinella longiceps | reverse complement strand
ATGCATAACATCAATAGCCCAATATTAGCATTTAAACTACAATAACAACCGACTAACAGTTATATCTGAAAATGTCGGTAAATGTGAACATGGTGTTGTTAGAAGGACTGAGATAAGGGCAGATCAGGAAAAGAAACAAGGGTTTCAGACGTTTCAAAGGGCTGACGTTAGCTAGGTGCCTGTGCAGACGCTAGTAGACAGCATATGTGTTGACGTGAGGTAAACGCTTACGAGTCTAGGCATTCGGTAGATTGACCCCAGACATTACCTTACTATCCTTCCCGGGTATGATGCCTGCTTTCTAAATCTCTTATTGCTGCAGGTGGTATACCCAGCTTCAAGCAAAAGCATAGCTCTCTCCAACCCAACAGGCCAGAGTATGCTTAGACAACAAATTTACAAAAATAATAACCTAATGCCAGTTATATATTATTTGAGATCTTTGTACTGTACATAATTTGTCCTAAGGGATTAGCACGCACTTGGAGCTTCATATGAAATATAGAATAGAATAAAAAAGAAAATGTTACATCAAATACGCCTACTGTCAATTCACCCTGACCATTATCAATATCAACTTTGCATCAGTCATCCCTCTAGGCAGTATACAATTTACAGGTAGGTAGTTAGATCATGGGCATATGGCTATGTCAGCACAATCTGGAGGCAATTTCCATAGGAAAGGGAAAACACACAGGATTTCAATGGCCCCGTATGGGCACATTTTGTTCTGTACAAAATTAATACACAATCACAAAGCGTCTTGGTGTATATAAGTTATTTATTTTTAAAAGGTCAGGAGAGAGAAATGCAAATAAGACCTGGTATGAGAGTTTGGGATAATATATTAGGTAACTTTCATGCAAGTTTACTTGTTTACACACTCCACCTGTTGGAGCTTGTCCATGATATTTGTCTGGACTAGGCTATCAGCCATTTTCAACCTGAAACTGAGTATAGCGTAATGCATGTCATGAATGTGGAACCATATCAAATCAGGACTAATCTGCGTAATGTTAAAGCGTTAAATGTGCAGGCACAAATTTATAATTTACATTACAGAAAGTAAAGTGATTTCAAACGTGAATGCCGCTCTCAAGAGGGTGGCTAACTGCCTCGTCCCTATGATGAGGAAAGTGGAGCAGGTGTTGCCGAGGACAGGATGGCGCCGTCATCTTTGAAGGCTTGTGGTGACTGAATGTATCCCTCTGTCAGTGAGGCCATCAGGGATGATACAGATTCCTAAAGAGGGGAAAATATTGAAACAGTCAACGTAAGTTACCTTAAAAAAAGAAAAGAAATAAAAAGGGCTTTAGGAAGTGAGTGAAATCTCTTACATGATGGTTTCTCTTTATGGCTCGGATGACTCAGTAGTTTACAGAAGCTGTGGTAATGGACTGCATAGCAGGGTTGGTTTGGGTTATGTCTCCACTGTTATTCTCATGGGGGGACACTAGAAGAAGTCTGTAGGAAAATGTACACAACAGTTTTAGGTATCACAATTAGTACAACTTCTGTGATGTGGTACAGCCATAATAATTAATATTTCAGCATGAGGTCAGTAATGGTACAAATAATGGCAGTGTCATGATTACTTCTATGTACAGCTAAAAACATCATTGCGAGTCACCTCTAATATGGCTTCATGTCTTCTGTAACGTTACAACTGCATAGTTTCCAGGATAATTTCCCAGGGGGCAACAACAATATGACCTTATAGGAAACTGAAATATGGTCAGTCATGTTGCATGTTCAATTACACTATAGGAGTTCATTTGTATGGCATGGACAATATACTAACGTTACGTTCACCAACATTTATGTAGTGATACGGGATTAGATCGCATTGCTAATTAATAATCGTGGCACTGTACATGTCAAAATCAGGTAGTAGACACCGGAGAGTGATCGGAGTTGAAATGCGGGGTAGGGGTGCTGTGCTACATGCTCAAATATTCTAGCTTTGAGCAAACTGCTAAGTCAAAAGACAGCCATCTGCAAAAACCTGCACTAACGCCTTGACGCTCGCTGCCTTTGTTCCACCTTATAACGTTACATGATGAAGCTAATGCTGAGAACTTGCACAGCTTCAAATGTAGTGTTTGGAATGGTTTCAGACAGGATTTTAGCTATCGTTACCCCCGTCAAAAAGTTTGCTAAGCAATAGCCAAGCTAATAGATGTTACTATTGCCCTATAACCTTGCACTTTCTGATTACTTATTCTAACATTACTAAAACATCAAGAAATAAGGAATTGCAGCAGTTAAAATGATTGAAAGTTCATACTTACAACAGCTGTAGTTTTCAGCGTGTAGAATTCCTGCTAACGTGCTAGCCTGAGCCTCCAATCCCACTTGCAACAAGTTGAAACTCCCCATAGAAACTCCCTTGGTAACGTTAGTAGACTTGATTCTCTTGAGTGCTCAGAGGGAACAGTCTCAGTCACCAGCCTCACATGGTCCTTACTAAATCCCAATCGAGACTTCAATAAATCCACAGGTCGACTCTGACTCTGGGGTCAAATGTGCGCCACAAATGACGGAGTGTTTGGTGACAGAAGAAGCAAGAGGTCTGCTCTCATCGCCTGCACAAAACGGACCCACAAGCGAAAATCCTTGCTTTTCTTCGATGTGATACGATGCACACGATGCCTTGACAAGCAGGAATTCATGCAACCAGCACAAACAAAACAATTAGGCCTAACCATCATCAATCGCTGTCTAGCTATCTCCTTCAAGTTCAGTCTCTCCGCCTCTACAGCTGATGACCAAGTAGAATGCTTTCCTCGCCATACGTCATTTGACGCGTTGCTAGCCAGAGAGGCTAAATTTTCAGAGGCTAGGCCAACAGCGGCACATTTGCATTAAAAATTCTATTTTACGTTTTGTTTTGGATCATAATTTCTGGATGTATGTTTTTAAAATACACCTTCAGGCGAAGTCAAATGCTCATTTAATAATAAATTTAACCTGCACGTTGGACTTTAATGAACTTGGTGTAGGATACTCCTCCTTCTATCTCGAAATGGAGCAGTAGACTGACCCTTACTAATCCCAATTGACTGCATTCAGTACTCCGAAAGGTCGAAGAGGAGCATGAGGTCTCGTATACTGCTTGAATCGCCCAATAATGATTATGAAAACCAGTGATGCTCTCGTCTGCATTGATAGGCTATCATTGGATGTGGTAACATATTTTATAAAAGTAACGAGTAACTAATCAGCACATCAAAAATGTAACGAAGTGGAAGTATTAAATTCATCAAAAAAATGTAGTGAAGTAAAAGTGGAAGTAGGAGAAAAAAAGAATACTTCAGTAAAGTACAGATACTGCATTTTAGTACTTAAGTAGGCGACTTAAGTAGTTCTACTTCGTTACTATACATCTCTGCTGGCCGGAACGCTAGCCTATTACATGGAGAGGCAGTTTGAAAGACAACGCAATCACCCCTCCATTGAGGCACAGTCTATCAGTGGTCTTCAGACTATACATTCTTATGATATAGTCTCGTGTGTCAGGCTAAGACAAACTAAGCCTAGGACACCAAATATCAGGGGGCATCACAATACATTAATTACTTTTTTCCTTCAGTAGCCTAAACTAGCTAACCAAAACTGTAAGCAAGGCAAGAGGAACAAGACTGATGTTCCTGGGGAACTTGCACATTCTGTAACTTCAGCTAGGACGCAGTGATGAATATACATTTTTGTCTTGAACCAAATTTTTGATTAATCCTGTATAGGGCCTCTATAAGATGGAAGGCTGCGCCCGGTGTCACTTGCAGTTTTCATTGTGTTTGGACTGCTTTGGTGATTTAAATTACTATATTAATCACTTACATTACTGCTGCGTCCATATCACTGCCTGTTATGTTTAGTTAAAAAGAAAGTAATCTACACAAATTTCATTATCTCTCCACTTCTGTTTTTCACTCTAAGTAGACCAGCAGTTTACCAGTAGATTTCTTATATTTACTGAATTTTGATGAGTAACTGATTTACATGTGCTGATGAAGATGAGTGTACTTGCTCAATTTGTTTTCTATGAGCTAGCTACATGGATTTTTTTTTTTAAAGAACCTCAAATATCAGCATCGCCATTTGTTTTCTAAAACGTCCTGCAGTTCCATATTAAATTTCTCCCCCCAGATGGACTTTGATCAAATGGAACCCCTGGCTACAGTCATACAAGTAATCAAGTACATTGCAAGTATACCTGGCAACAGACAGTCAGTCCGAGCATCATAGAGACTGCCGAGGTTCAGGTTCCTGCCGAGGGCATTGATCTCTATGGATTCTAGAGGGGAAAAAGACAAATCAATAAGAAGTTCTTAATGATGTCCAAACTGAGGCTTGATGGGGCCTTTAAGACACTCTGAGGCAGTCTTATACATCATGAGCAACAGAAATCAAACATCATGAGCAACAGACATCAGACATCATGAGCATCAGACATCATGAGCAACTACATACATCAGACATCATGAGCATCAGACATCAGGAGCAGACATCAGACATCTTGAACAACAGACACTCCCTCCACCTTCAAGAAATTTTCGAAAACCCAGCTCTTCCAAAATACAAGCTACCTGAAATGACTATGCTCTTTCAACTCATACCGTAGCAAATCACACTTTTAGTAAGGTTGTTACAAGGTGTTCTAACTGTGTTGTAGCTTAATGCTCTTTTTGAAAGTGGCTTTGGATAAATGGTACAGTAAATAGATGCGTAAACATAAACGTAAAAACATTTCCTAAGTTACTTCGCACATTCGCAGTGGTTTTTCATTGCAGAAATTTCCTCACCAGATCTGAGCATTGTAGGCCTATCACGTCTTCAAAGTTCGGGTAAAGGTTGTGTGAAGGTCAAATGTTTCTGTGCTTCGGAAGAGCTGAAGAAAAAAAACATTTATTTTAATTTTGATAAACTTTATCAACCTTATTATCAGATTGTTTTGGTGTGATTGTGAGTCTTATTTTATTTTTCATCTGTCTTTTGTTCGATACTTTTGTTCGTTACTATGTGATCATCAAATTGATATTTAAATGTTACAATGTTATGCAAAAACCTATTATCATCAACCACAGGAAACTTGACTCGACTAATGACCAGCAATAGGATAGGAAAAATATCTGGAAATAAGAAGAATAAACAAAGCAACAGACAAAAAGACAGATGAGACGGGACCAATCCTCAAAATTTTGGTGTTGATTCTATGCAATGCTCTAGTCTAGATGCTCTAGAAAAGAGACTAAACAAGCTAAACACCTAACTTCACCTTTAATCTTTTGCATATTTCTGAAGATTGACTAAGGGATTTGCGTCTGATGTCTGAAATAGTCTAAATTTAAGTATACTGTACTTGAGGTGCGCACCTTAGATGCAGTGGTCTTCGGATGTCCTCGTATGGAGTTGAGCTCGTGGGCAGAGATGGGTGAGCTGGTTGAAGAGAATCAGGAGCTGGGCTTTGTTGCACAAGAGGACGAGTAGTTTGCAGTGGACTCAGCAGAAGAGCATCATTCTCTGGCTTCAGATCAGGGTGAGGAGAGCTGCTCAGACTGCCCACTTATATACTCTACAGGACGGCACTTGCACACACCCACTACTGAGTCAGCTGTTAGCTGTTATGAAAATGAGATGGACGTGGATCTGATATGATGCCTTTCTCTTCCATAAATGGTCAGACTCTCTCTCTTTCTCTCTGACAATAAACACACACACACACACACTCTAGTTTTGTCACATTTAGAATGAAATTAATATTTATAGAGTACAACTTCCCATACAGGCAGGAACACAAGAAACAAGCCCTAACATACTTGTGGCACGTAACTTAAAGCACTCAAGCCATTCGATTGAGTGAACAAGTGATCCATCCATGACAGTAATAACATTATTGTAGACAGATATCAACCTATTCTTTCAACACTGCAACTGATAACAAGAACAATTTGAGGATGTAAAACACATTGTAGCAATTGCAAAGGCCTCTTTTAGAATTAAAGGGAAAAAAAAATTGAAGGAAATTTGAAAAAAGAAAAAGCGAGGCAATTTGATGCTGTAGGCTGAATAACAAACCGATTACTAATGCTGACTGAATGGGGCATAATGAAATGAAACTGAAAGTAAGTTGTTTTGCCCTATTCTCTTAGTTAATCTCTGCTAGTTGCCGGTTCACTGCGCCGTTTCTTATTCTTTTTCCTACTGCACCTACAGCACTTGGTGAGTTTGAACAACAAGGCTTTGGATTGATTTATACTGGATTTCACCTTTATATTAAGCTACTATGGCTTTAAAAAAATGTCCCTGGTCTGAAAAATGTGAACACTGATGTCAAGTGATGGTCGGATGTCGCACACAGCTCCCAGGTAGACACACACACACACTTAAACACACACACCTACACAAACCCACGTGTGATGGCGCCATAATGTTGCTGATTTTCATAAACTAACTGGAAGTGAAGTGAAGTGGGGTGTCCATTATGTTATTCGCTTGCTAATATTTCCTCTTGTCACACTTACCCGTGTGTTACCTACTTGATGAATTGTGCAGTAGCTATTATTACACCTTTTATCAATAAGTGTGTTATTTTGTGATCTGAGTTATTTTTGAGTCATCGGTGGCCCATCCCCAGGGCCAGTGAACTTGTGTTAACGTACATCGTAGATAAGCCCGTAAATTGCATCATTATGCAGTTACCAACAGTAAAGTGACAGGAGAGTCATTGTGGGGACTAGCAATACAGACTAGAATAGAGAGTCATTTTTGGGACAAGCAATAAAGAGTTATGGCAGCACTTCAGGCTTAATGAGCTCCCCAGACCATTTACAGCTGAGCAATGGATACGTGTGTGAAACAAACAATACTCTTACATGAACAATTTTATGAGCTCTTCACCTTTAAGTGGCCGAATACCGATTGTCCCTGTATAAGATTTTCTGTTGTATGATATTGTATTGTCAAATACCATTGTCTATTTTTGCATGTGTAGGTGCTTGTGTGTCTCTAGCCACAGATTCATAGCCTAAAGTGCAGAAAGACTTTATATTTACTTGTGCTGTGTTGTACATCTTAATCTTACATTGTATATCTTATGTAAATAAGCCTGTAATTTGCATCATTATGCAGCTACCAACCATAAAGAGACAGGAGAGTCACTGTGGGGACAATAAAACAATAAAGACTTAAAGCTAGTGTCATAGCATTTCAGGGCTGTTGCAACAGGACAGGCAAACCAGGAAATTGCCTGGGACCCTCAAGAATGACTGTTTAATCATTTTAGTAGTTTAGTTGGTGATGTTTTTCAAACAAAAATTACTTTAAGTAAGGGATAACGGCCGACGAGGTGTCCAGTTATTCATTTATAATTGGCGAGGTGGAATCTAGATCTTATTCCGCCAAGCCAATTATAAATGAATAACTGGACACCTCGGAGGTCATTATCCCGCTTATCTCCAGTATCTATCTATCTCATTTGAAGAAGCGTATAAAACGTAAAAGAAATATGCAACTCAAATTTAAAAGAAACAAACCTGTTCGGTTTGGGTACTACTTTCAGTTGAAAGTAGATCTACAAGGCTGCTTATTGTTGTTATAGTTACCATTCTGAAATGCATTCATATGGAACGGTAATCAGTTATTAGATGAGTTATTTTTTGGAACTACTTCCAAAGTAGCCAGTTATCTGGAAATAATGATCACCTAGCAGCCAATCAGAGAAGAGAATGGCGTTCTGAAGGGAGATAAACTGAGTTAACTGTACAATACGAATAATTAAATTGAAGTTGCTTGAAGATTATAACAATGTGGTTCATGTAGGTATTTATGGGGGGTGAAGGTCCCTCATGTTGTTTGCTTGGGGCCCCCTAAGTACCTTGAAACTGCTTCATGAGCTCCCAGTAGCACAATGACCACACATTTACAGCTGATTTTTTATAGACTAATTTCCATTCATTCTCGCTCTCTCTCTCTCTCTCTCTCTCTCTCTCTCACACACACACACACACACACATTTACAGCTGATCTTTATAGTCTGATTTCCAACAAAGCCTATACTGTTGGTGAGGTAAGCTCAGGTTTTACAGTAGCCAAATATTTCGTCACAGTCGGGCAAACAGAAATTTGTCTGACCATCTACATTAGGACTGTGAGCAGTTATTTCATCAACACCCCTATTGTGTGTGTGTGTGTGTGTGTGTGTGTGTGTGTGTGTGTGTGTGTGTGTGTGGATTCACCTATAAGGGTTCAGTGTGTGTGTGTGTGTGTCTGGATTCACCCATGAGGGTCCAGTAGTAATAGTAGTAGTAGTAGTAGTAGTAGTAGTAGTGTGTGTGTGTGTGTGTGTGTGTGTGTGTGTGTGTGTGTGTGTGTGTGTGTGTGTGTGTGTGTGTGTGTTTGGAATCACCCATAAAGAGTAAAGTTAGATGAATGCATTTTTAGGTGACGTGAAATACTGTTTGTCAGAAAAAGTAACCATACAGTGTTAAATTATTCCATGATCTTTTGGTGTAACTGAACACATGTGGACAACCCCCAGACCTCAGTCTCACTATCTTTTGGAGTTATTTAGCTTTAAGACTGTTTTTTAGGGGAGGTTTGAGTTGGGTTGGACTAAAACACAGCCTGCATACGATACGTGTAGATGAACGTTTAGCAGATAGCCCTCTCCACACTCAGTACTGACTCTGCCTACATCCATCCCAGCATGCTGTGCTTGATGGTTATGTTATCAGGTTTTACTACTGAGGCTACCTAAAGTCAGAGGTGTAAGTTATGTGGAGATATCGAGAGGACATTCTGCCAACCTATTTTACTATGATTTTTATTATTCAGAATTTCAGACTCGGTTCATATGACTCATGTAATTCACCGCCTCTTGAGAGACTCATGATTCATGACTCATGTAATTCACCGTCTCTTGAAAGACTCATGATTCATGACTCATGTAATTCACCGTCTCTTAAAAGACAGGCTGGAGTTGAGTTGCAGTCCACCGTAGTTTACTAGAAATCACTATACAAACAATATGATAACTTGTTACCTGAAGCCAGTAAACATCACAGCACATAAACTAAACTTATCAAAAACTAAATACATCACAAAAACACAATTAATGACTAGATCGCCTTAACCTGTTTTCAATGCTAGACAGCTTTGAAAGAAAATGTTAGCTAACTACCTCATTGGCCCTGTTAGCCAAAAGCAGGAATTTTCTAACCTTTAGTAGTTCTTAGGTGAAACAAGGATGTCTTAGAGATATGTTTTATATGAGTATTTAGAGAGATCTTGATCAATAGTTACCCAAAGACTTTTTTACTTGTGAGCTGAATGAGAGTGAAAGGCTGCTAAGTGAATTATTTGATGGTGAAGTGAAGTATCATTCAGCTGTTTAGGGGCAGTCATCATAATTTAATTTTATCTGAATTCAAAATTACATTGGCTTTGATGAATCAGGAGAGGCTGTGTCTGGTCAAAGAGAACATGAGGCATGGTCCCTCCTTCATAGGGAAATCTTGAATTAAGAAATCGCCACTAAACATAGATGAATTTGAATAAAGCCTAAATGTGATGTCAAATAGAACAAAGCCATTGCAGTTCAATTGAGGCTGCCAGAGAGGGCGTCATTTAGGCAAAAGGACCATTTCATTACACATCCTAAATATTAGGTGTTATGCTTGGAAAATATCCATTGATCTTATTTTGGAGAAATTACAATATTATATAGTCTTTTTGTGTGCAGAGGTATCATATAAAGGGAGAACATCAAGGGGCCTAGTACTTACATTTGGGGAATGCCATATTTAACTTTCGCGTGACATGACTAGACATTATGGGCATATACAAATTGGTACTGATTTCCCAAAAGCTCACCAGCTAGCAGCTTTTCTACTCCTACGAGCACTCAAAGCGCTTTACAATGTATACCTCACATTCACCCATTCACACACTGGTGGCAGAGGCAACCATGCAAGGCACCGACCTGCTCACCGGGAGCAATTTGGGGTTAGGTATCTTGCTCAAGGACACCTCGATGGGTTCAGGCGGAGTGGGGCTCGAACCTGCAACCCTCCAGTTGCCGAACGGCACCTCTACCAACTGTGGCACCATCGCCCCAATGCAACCAATAAAGTTGCTAATTTAGTTAGCCACTATGCTCTATGGGAGATAGACCCCAGAGACGTGCGGTTTGAACCAGGCTAATGCTACATTTCTGATGCCTTTCATATGTTCAAGTCTGTGTAGTAGGATATTGTGGTCAATGGTGTCAAAGGCTGCACTAAGAACCAGTAAAATTAATATGGATATCATTGGACCATTGGACAATATGGACCACAATATGGAACTTTATCCATGGAAAACAGGAGGTCATTGAAGACTTTCACTAAGGCCATTTCATGCAATGATTAGCTGTAAAACCTGATTAGAAGACTTCCTAAACTTTGTTTGTGTCTATGAAGCTACATATTTGTTTGAACACATTTTTTTTCCAGTTAAAAATAATAATAAAAACAACACACATAGACTCCTTAATAATCAGTGATATATTCTGTCACAGGATGAAATCAAATGAATTTTTATTCAATTTTACACAAATCCAATCAATTTAAACAGTGATGCATGTGTTCTCTCTCAACAAGTAAAATACAGATGTTCTCCATTATTTCCTGCTTATCACCCAGTTGGAACTCACTGGAACTGGACAATTTGTCAACAATTGACATATTTTCAAATACAAAATAAACATGCAATTGGGATTTAGTTAGTTTAGTTGAGGTACTATTTTTCATGTGAAAGTACATCCAAAAGATTGTTATAATTATGATTCTAAAGAGCATTGATATGGAATGGTGATTAACTTTAAATTTGGTTACATGACTATGATAACCATAAAATACAACACCATAACAGTAAAATAAAACACCATCCCACTGGATAATATGATTATAAGTTTACAATTAAACATGATCATCCCACTTGATTACATGATTAAACAGTAAAATAAAACATTATCATTCCACTTGATTATGACTATATTAACTGTAAAACATTATCATGCCACTCACATTATACGACTGTCTTAAAAGTAAAATAAAATGCCTTGCCTACAAGCACGTTAAGGTATAATAAGACTTCATAAAATGCATTTCATAACGGACTGTAGAATTAAGAGATTGTTAAGGCACAGTCTGCAGCTCAAATGAGCGCAATGCATATTGGTGAATATATTTGATAAGCAAAGAACTGGGCCGGTACGATGGATTGAGATGGTAGCGCAGGTAGTATAGACATACAGTACTAATAATGATATAAAGATGTTCTAAACTACGTAACTTAAACTCTTGGGCCGGTGTGCAAGAGTGTGTGTCTGTGAGAGGGGAGTTTACCCGTGCATAATGTCTCCTCAGGTGTTGCTAAAGGACACAGGTGTGTGCCAGTGTGCAATAGTGTGTGCCGTTGTAAACATGAGAACATGCGTGTGTTGACATGTGAGCATGTGTGTGTGTGTGTTCAGGGTACGGCTGTAGGCTATATGAGGCTGAGTGTGTATGTGTGTGTGTTCACGGTACGGCTGTAGGCTATATGAGGTTGTGTGTGTGTGTGTGTGTGTGTGTTTATGTGAGTGTGTGTGTGTGTGTGTGTGTGTGTGTGTGTGTTCAGGGTGCTGCTGTAGGCTATATGAGGTTGTGTGGTCTAGACCAGGGTCAGTGAGGTGTTGGAGTTACCCCAAACCCCAATGACTGCATGTAGGGGCTCATCAGTGTGTGTGATGCCGAATGTGTGCAGGTATATACGTGTGTCAGACGTGACCCAGTAGAAGGACACAGTTCCAAACTCACGGTCCACACGCACCCCTGCTGTCCAGCAGCCTTGAGGGGGGCAGGTAGATTGGTACAGGCACCGTTGTGCCAGGCTCGGTATTTGCCGTTTTCATACTCCAGACTCCAGGCCTTAGGAGATTTGGATAATGGTTCACTCCGACCGATGCTTTTAAAGGCTACGGCTATTGCAATATTAGGCCCATTCCACTTCCCCTCCCAGTAGGAGCATCCAGTCAGAGGCTCTCTGCTCATGACGTGCCCCGGGACAAATCTGTCTGGATGATCAGGATATGGCTGACTCCCACTCACCCGCGTCGCCTTCCTGTTCCCCTCAGACAGAAGCAAGCATCTGCTGGCCGTGTTTGGATCCAGAGTGAGACAAACTACACACACACACACACACACACAGTTATGGAACAACATATAGTGCATACTGTAAACTGACGCTTAAAAGTGATAAATATTTCCGGTAATTTTCCCATTTAGATGTCTTCTCATCTTTAGTTGAAAAATGTCATAATACTTGCAGAAAATGAAACGTGGCAATTTCTTTGGACGAATTGTTTTGGAACTATTTTCTCATTTCTGCGTAATGATCAACGCGCGTGGCGCAGTAGCACACTCATATCCAAGCAGCCCCTGAAAATAGTCCACGTTCATGTTACATTCTCTACGTGTGTTGATTATTACGCCGAACTGGATTATAGTTCCAAGATAATTACCGGAAATATTTATCACTTTTAAGCGTGATGCTAGCGGGCGCGATGCTAGCTGGTCAAATTCGGTTCAAGGATCTATGCTAGGCTAGAGCTGCAAGTCGTATCACCAGGCTCGGAGAATGGCTTGATGAACAGAAAAAAGGTAAAACTCAATTTCTTAACTCGAGGGGAGTCGCAAAATGAACTTATTTCCACAAATGGTAGCCTGACACTTCATGGCATTGCCCTGAAAAATGTGTCAAAGTCCTTGTAGATGGTGCTCAGTGTAACTACTAGCATCTCATTGACTTCCCCGCTTTGTGAGCCTGCAGTTTCCCCCAGATGGGACTATTTTTTTCTATTTCCCCCACGGCGTGGTCAGACTTGCCGTCTGTATCTATCATAGAGACAGGGGGAGGGACCAACGAGTTGTATGATTTTCTTTTTTTTTTGCCTAAGTCTCGGAATTACGTAAACTTGCCGAATACAGCTTTAACTTAAAGATCTGCAGCACATCTTGTTAATGTATAGTAATATAGGGAGACTTACACAGCTGCTTGACAGATGTAAGGTGGGGATTCTTCAGGGTGATGTTATGATACATGCGGACTGAAGCTCCTGGGTATTTGTCATCTTGAATGAAACTGATCACGCTGCGGCCGGAGGGAGCATGCTTGAAAATATCTAGGGAGTCTTGGAGGGCCTTCACAGCGCCTTCGTTTTTGTACCAGGGATCTTCTACTCTTGGCTTCTGTGTTGGTGAGCTGAGACGTAATATTTTAACCAGGTACGGTTCCTCATACTGCAGAGAGGTGAAGCAGAACACAAAGGAGGCACTGACATTTGGGGTCATCAGGAAGGATTGAAGATCAGGGTGTTCACGTTTAATTGGATACTGTGGTATTTCATTAATGTACTGTGTAACGATCTTGATCTCCAGCTCCTTGTCGTCCAGCCACATCTGCATTTCTCTCTCACTCAAGCCAAATTCATCCTTGTACTGAAAGAATTCTCTTATTTCGTTCTCGTCCTTGAAGCCTCCTCTGATAGCTGGGATCAGCTCTGCCATCTGGTTCTTAGACTCTTTGGTGAAGTCCCTCAATAAGCTTTGAAACTTCTCCAGTTTGGTGATGATGTCTTCCGCCTGGATGGCTTTGCTCCTCTCCAACAGGGTGTTAGTCCTCACCATAGCCTCGTGGAAATTACTCAGTGTATCTTCCAAGCCAGACATTAGGGACTCTGAGATTTTTGTTTTCAACTTGGACTCTGTGTTACTGAGCTTGCTGAGTGGATACAACCACACCTTTACTGGCACGGGATTCACAGCCAAACTGGGCAACTGTTTGTACACCTTCACAGCGTCCTCATAGGTTGCAGGGAGTTCTTCCAGATGAAAGTCACTATAGAACTTGCAGCTGAAGTTCTTCACTTTCTCCTTGTCTTCCTTATTCAAAGTCACATCACCTTCCCCCTCAAGACTGATTACTGGGATTAACTTTATCATGGCATTAAGCTTTCTCTGGATGTCTGTTTTATTTGCAACATCGCTGGCATTTTCTTCAAATTCCAGGAAGGCTTCAGCTCCATAGGTTACTTCAACGACAACATGGGTAGCTTCTGTTTTGGTAAAAATCTCAGGATCCAAGACCTTCAGTTCGTAAACGTTGAGCTCCTTGTGGTCAGTGGTTTTGGAGTACCTCAGTGTGACTCTGCATTGGGAGGATGAGGAGGTGCTCTGCTCAAAATATTTTGCAGAACCTCCTACCTTCACCAGTCCCACTAGAAAGCTTGACTTGACTGATACATTTTCATCCAGCATGTTCATCTTGTCACTCAGGGTTTCAGATGCCTTCACACTGTAAAATGTTTTGCTCTTTTCACTAACGACTGTGTGTTTATTGATATCATCACTTGACCACAAGCTGACTCCTGAAAAGAGATGCAGGACAGTGGTGTAATTAAAGAAGGCTGTCATTTCTTCTTTAAGAGTAAATACCTATGTACAGGACTGGTTATAGGCATAGACAAACAAGGCCTGGGACACCAAATATCAGGGGCATCACAATACATTTATTACTTTTTTTCTTCCGTTTTTCACTTATAATCAAGAAATGGGAGGAAAACTCAAATCTAGCCTAGGGCAGCGAAAAGCTATAACCGGTCTTGCATGTGTAATTTCAACTGCGCCATCTACAGGGCTGTGGAATCTTTTGATGGAGGAAGTAGTGGAATGTATCTATGGTATCGAAGTAGACTGAGGAGGTACAAGTCATGTTGTGATTTATTTGCGAGTCCCAGCGAAGTGAACTTGCTTGCTTATATGATTAGGAAAGCCAATAAAAGTATTATCCAGTAATCTATTCAGCGCTCAATACATGCATATAATTTTAGGTATTTTTGACGTATATTTCGCGATCCCGTTGGATTACACATGTAACCAAGGTATCATTTTAAAGTGCCATTTCTACTCTTTCACTGACGATCTCGGAGATATGCTAGCAGTTTTGAACAATGTATGTCAATGTCATCGGCGACATTATGACCCAGTAGGGTTAAAAGAAAGTACTACACAAGTTTCATCATCTCTCCACTTCTGATTTTCACTCTGAGTATACCAGCAGCTTACCAGTAGATTTCTTACATTTACTAAATTTTAATGAGTAACTGATTTACATGTGGTCATGAAGATGAGTGTACTTGCTCAGTATGTTTTATATGAGCTATGAGTTAGCCAAGTGAAATGTCTTTTTTTTAAATAATGTCCTGCAGTTCCATATCCTAGAAATCTAGACGTACCCTAGCGGTGGCAAATTGATTTGCTTAGCCTGTACGTCTAGTAGCAAGTCATGGGGAATTTAATTGGATGACGCCGTTGGCGAAATCTAATCACAACGCTTTATGTGTTTAGGGCGGGCCTCACCGATCTTGTCCGTTCCTGCGATTGGCCATAGGCTCTGTTGCGTCCAGAAGTAGTTTGAAAGATAGCAGCCTTGTTCAGCCCACGATTGAGTTTGGTTTATCTCTCGATGCCAGACTATACATTTCAATGATATTGGATGGCCTGCCAGGCTAGCAGTTCCATGTTAGAAGTTGAAACAGACTTAGCTCTTTGGTGTAAATTTTATTGACGTCTTGACTCGCAAACAATCTAAGGTCAAGTACAAAGTACCAATTTTAATTTCTCCCCCCAGATGGACTTTGACAACATGGAACCCCTGACTACAGTCATGCAAGTATTCAAGTACATTGCATGTATACCTGGCAAGAGACAGTCAGTCCGAGCATCATAGAGACTGCCAAGGTTCAGGTTCCTGCCGAGGGCATTGATCTCTATGGATTCTAGATGGGCAAAAGACAAATCAATAAGAAGTTCTTAATGATGTCCAAACTGAGGCTTGATGGGGCCTTTAAGACACTCTGAGGCAGTCTTACACATCTGAGCAACAGACATCAAAAGCCACAGACATCAGACATCATGAGCAACAGACATCAGACATCATGAGCATTAGACATCAAGAGCAACAGACATCAGACATCATGAGCATCAGACATCATGAGCAACAGACATCAGACATCTGAACAACAGACATCAGAACAACAGACATCATGAGCAACATACATCAGACATCATGAGCATCAGACATCAAACATCATGAGCAACAGATATTAGACATCATGAGCAACAGACATCAGACCTTCAAGATTTTTTTTGAAAACCCAGCTCTTCCAATATACAAGCTACCTGAAATGCACTGACTGTGCACTTTCAACTCCTGACAATTTCTATACTACAGCAAATCACACTTTTAGTAAGGTTGTTGTGACTGAGTTGTAGCTTAATCCTCTTTTTGTAAGTGGCTTTAGATAATTGGTAAATGTAAATGTAACATTTCACACATTCGTAGTAGCTTTTCATTGCAGAAACCTCCTCACCAGATCTGAGCATTGTAGGCTTATCACGTCTTCAAAGTTTGGGTAAAGGCTGTGTGTAGGTTGAATGTTTCTGTGCTTCCGAAGAGCTGAAGAAAAAATAAAAACATGTTTATTACATCATTTTGATCAACTTTATTATCAACCTTACTATCAGATTGTTTTGGTTTGATTGTGAGTCTTATTTTATTTTTCATCTGTCTTTTGTTCGACAGATGTTTGTTGTTTTTTTTTTTTCGTTACCATGTGATCTTTATCAAATTGATACTTAAATGTTACAATGTTATGCAAAAACATATTATTATCAACCACAGGAAACTTGACTCGACTAAATACCAGCAATAGGATAGGAAAAATATCTGGAAATAAGAAGAATAAACAAAGCAACAGACAAAAAGACAGATGAGACAGGACCAATCGTCAAAATTTTGGTGTTGATTTTATGAAATGCTCTAGTCTAGATGCTCTGGAAAAGAGACTAAACAAGCTAAACACCTAACTTCACCTTTAATCTTTTGCATATTTCTGAAGATTGACTAAGGGATTTGCGTCTGATGTCTGAAATAGTCTAAATTTAAGTATACTGTACTTGAGGTGCGCACCTTAGATGCAGTGGTCTTCGGAT
This sequence comes from Sardinella longiceps, assembly GCA_027497455.2. Lineage (NCBI taxonomy): Eukaryota > Metazoa > Chordata > Actinopteri > Clupeiformes > Clupeidae > Sardinella > Sardinella longiceps. The sequence continues at coordinate 395,264 of JAODXP020004617.1, read as the reverse complement.
GTCCTCGTATGGAGTTGAGCTCGTGGGCAGAGATGGGTGAGCTGGTTGAAGAGAATCAGGAGCTGGGCTTTGCTGCACAAGAGGACGAGTAGTTTGCAGTGGACTCAGCAGAAGAGCAACATTCTCTTGCTTCAGATCAGGGTGAGGAGAGCTGCTCAGACTGCCCACTTATATACTCTACAGGACGGCACTTGCACACACCCACTACTGAGTCAGCTGTTAGCTGTTATGAAAATAAGATGAACGTGGATCTGATATGATGCCTTTCTCTTCCATAAATGGTCAGACTCTCTCTATCTCTGACAAAAACACACACACACACACACACACACACTCTAGTTCTGTCACATTTAGAATGAAATTTATATTTATACAGTACAACTTCCCATACAGGCAGGAACACTTTAGAGAAACAAGCCCTAACATACTTGTGGCACGTAACTTAAAGCACTCAAGCCGTTCGATTGAGTGAACAAGTGATCCATCCATGACAGTAATAACATTATTGTAGACAGATATCAACCTATTCTTTCAACACTGCAACTGAAAACAAGAACAGTTTGAGGATGTAAAACGCATTGTGGCAATTGCAAAGGCCTCTTTTAAAATGAAAGGAAAAAGATTGAAGGAAATTTTGAAAAAAAAAAAAAAAAGAAAAAGCGAGGCAATTTGATGCTGTAGGCTGAATAATAAACCGATTACTAATGCTGACTGAATGGGGCATAATGAAATGAAACTGAAAGTAAGTTGTTATGCCCTATTCTCTTAGTTAATCTCTGCTAGTTGCCGGTTCACTGCGCCGTTTCTTATTCTTTTTCCTACTGCACCTACAGCACTTGGTGAGTTTGAACAACAAGGCTTTGGATTGATTTATACTGGATTAAACCTTTATATTAAGCTACTATGGCTTTAAAAAAATGTCCCTGGTCTGAAAAATGTGAACACTGATGTCAAGTGATGGTTGGATGTCGCACACAGCTCATACAGACAGGTAGAGACACACACACACACACACACACACACACACACACACACACACTGACACACACTTAAACACACACACCTACACAAACCCACGTGTGATGGCGCCATAATGTTGCTGATTTTCATAAACTAACTGGAAGTGAAGTGAAGTGGGGTGTCCATTATGTTATTCGCTTGCTAATATTCCCTCTTATCTCCCTTCAGAACGCCATTCTCTTCTCTGATTGGCTGCTAGGTGGCCATTAATTCCAGATAACTGGCTACTTTGGAAGTAGTTCCAAAAAATAACTCATCTAGTAACTGATTACCGTTCCATATGAATGCCTTTCAGAATGGTAACTATAACAACAATAAGCAACCTTGTAGATCTACTTTCAACTGAAAGTAGTACCCAAACCGAACAGGTTAGTTTCTTTTAAATTTGAGTTGCATATGTCTTTTACGTTTTATACGCTTCTTCAAATATACGAGAGATAGATAGATACGGGAGATAAGTGGGATAACGACCTCCGAGGTGTCCAGTTATTCATTTATAATTGTCTTGGCGGAATAACTCCGTCTCTGCGCTGCGCGCATCGCCGGAGTTCTAGATTCCGCCTCGACAATTATAAATGAATAACTGGACACCTCGTCGGCCGTTATCCCTTACTTGTCACACTTACCCGTGTGTGTCCTACTTGATGAATTGTGCAGTAGCTATTATTACACCTTTTATCAATAAGTCTGTGTTATTTTGCAATATGTGTTATTTTTGAGTCATCAGATTAGATTAGATTAGATAACTTTATTGGTACCCAAAGGTAGATTTGATTTGCAGTGGAGTGAGCTTCGCTCATACAAAACATTCAGGACATATAGGACACACATAACATACAAGGAACCCACAATGAACATAGACAATACCAAAAGTAACCTAGTGCATCCTATTAGAGAGACATGGTGTCACATGAAGTGACAAGGGTACTAAATAAGAGTAGATTGATAAATATTAGATTGATAAATACCTAGTAAAATAAGACTCTTGTCTAGGAATTTAAAAACAATCGGCGGCCCATCCCCAGGGCCAGTGAACTTGTGTTAACGTACATCGGAGATAAGCCTGTAAATTGCATCACTATGCAGCTACCAACAGTAAAGTGACATGAGGAGAGTCATTGTGGAGACTGGCAATACAGACTTAAAGAGAGTCATTTTTGGGACAAGCAATAAAGAGTTATGGCTACAGTATCGCAGCACTTCAGGCTTAATGAGCTCCCCAGAACATTTACAGCTGAGCAATGGATACGTGTGTGAAACAAACAATACTCTTACATGAACAATTTTATGAGCTCTTCACCTTTAAGTGGCCGAATACCGATTGTCCCTGTATAAGATTTTCTGTTGTATGATATTGTATTGTCAAATACTATTGTCTATTTTTGCATGTGTAGGTGCTTGTGTGTCTCTAGCCACAGATTCATAGCCTAAAGTGCAGAAAGACTTTATATTTACTTGTGCTGTATTGTAAATCTTAATCTTACATCATCTATCTTATGTAAATAAGCCTGTAATTTGCATCATTATGCATCTACCAACCATAAAGAGACAGGAGAGTCACTGTGGGGACAATAAAACAATAAAGACTTAAAGCTAGTGTCATAGAATTTCAGGCTACACAAGCTCTCTCTCTCTTTCTCTCTCTCTCTCTCTCTCTCTCTCTCTCTCTCTCTCTCTCTCTCTCTCACACACACACACACACACACACACACACACATTTACAGCTGATTTTTACATATTGATTTCCAACAAAGTCTTTGCTGTTGGTGAGGTAAGCTCAGGTTTTACAGTAGCCAAATATTTCGTCACAGTTGGGCAAACAGAAATTTGTCTGACCAACTACCTCAGGACTGTGAGCAGTTATTTCAACATTAACAACCCTATCTATCTACCCACCTTCTCTATTTCACAGTATGTACTCTGATCCACAATAGAATACCTGGATGTTCCAAGTCATGGGTTTTCAACAGGGGGTCCGTGACAACATTCCAGGGGGTCCGTAACATGGGCTCCAGTTGCAACTTAGTGTGATTGAACTTGATATTTGAAAACTTGATTTGAGAAATAAGCACAGCTAAGCACTCCTAATGCAGTGTAAGAGTGCATACTTGGGTAAATGTGGTGATTGCTGACTAAAATGTCTCTTATATCCCCCGCGCCCCTTCGCCTCTGGGACTGACCCAGTTGAAAATCCCTGTTATAATTTCTAATAACTGCATTCAACATACTGACAGCCACGCAATACTGGGGCTAACCACCAGAGGGCAGAAAAGAGTCTCAGTCACAGCTTTTACACTCTTATTGTTTCTACACTTGTCAAGCTGAGGAGCAGATGCCTGATGCTAATATCAGCTTTCTGAACTCAAACCTTTAACAAAAAAGCCAGATACACCACACTCTCTTTCTTTTGTCCGGGTGCGTAATCAAACATTTTGTCTTAAATGTGTACAGATGATTGCATATATCAAATTATAAATGATTGAGTCATACTGTATGTAATTCATTAAACTGCTTTATTTGTTCCACATAGTGAAGACATACTGATATTATTACACAAGTCAAAAATGGCCAGTTATGAAATGAATCAAAAGTGAGTTAAATGTAACTAACATATTTTAGAGTCAAAATTAAAGATAGCTAAATAAATCAAAGATAGCTAAATAAATCAAATGCTCATGAGTAGGCTAAATGCATTAATGAAAAACAAATAAAATAAAACCTGTTGTAAGCAATAAGATCAAATCAGCATAAACAACCAGAAACTGTAAGATAGAAAAAGTTAAATGGCAGGTAATACGCAGACACCACAAAGTCAGGGAAGGTTTTGACAGATTTATCATTAAACTTGAGACAGACACTTCAATTTTTTCATTAAAATGGTTTACAATAACTTTCTGATAAGCATAAGACTGGACAGGATTCAGGGGCTTCTCATTATTTTATCATGGGAATCTCATCACAAGTCAAGAGACACTGAGCAACCACTTCCAAGCCAAAAGCCTGCATATAGGTCTTCTTTTGTAAACCTAATATTCCTAAATGTGTACCAGGGTTTTTTTGTGCCTTCCCCACTTTCAATGATGTAGAAAGCCAGTGTACCGGCCGGACGGTCCAAATACACTCCTACTTTCCTGGTGCCGGGAGGGGGCTAGGTATGTCAGTGCGAGTGTAATCGTGGTAAGCGTAATAGTAGTTGTATTTGCAATAGAGACTCCAGGACTTGTGGTTACCACCTACCCAAGCATTGGTTCCCTTTCTATGCATGGATTTGTATGCCACACCTATGCATACATACTCTTCCCCACTCCACTTGCACTCCCAGTAGCTTCGGCTAGCAGACAGAGGCTTCGCACAGAGGACTGAGTACTCATAATCAAATCTCTGAGGATTGTTGGGGTAGGGCTGGGCCTGGTTCACATAGGTGGCTGTTTTCTTATCCCCGGACAGAGCGATGTATATGTTTGCTGTGTTTTCATCGAGTCTGAGGAACTCCTGAACATCATCTGTTAAAAAAAAAACAAAAAAACGCTTTGTTCTATGCAGGGGTGGACATAGCCTAGAATTTAGACATGCCCTAATGGTAACAAATCAATTTGTTACCATTGTACCAATCTATCTATAACAACTTTAATTTAGTAAAAAAAAAAAAAAAACTGTGGTACCACTTTATAATAACTGTCATCTATAATTGGTTATTAAATAGCTTATTAACATCAGTAAGAAGTTAATTTGAAAGTTAGCGGTTTCATTCAGTAATATGATTTAATTTCATAAAGTTTTTTTCATTTTATAATGTAGCGATAAACTATAAACTAACTATTAACAACTTCCTAACTAATTAACTATGCTGTAAAATGTCTGTTAATTACTGTTACGAAATGTTAACTGTTATCCATTAACAGTTAAATAACTACTTACTGATGTTAATAAGCCATTTAAGAACCATTTATACTGTAGAAGACGGTTATTCTAAAGTGCTACCGCATATTCTGTTTAATGTGGTCTATTTTGCCCTTAACTGTAGTGCCTTTCAGTTAGTGTTGCCAGGTGGACCAAAAAAAGCATTGATCATGTCATGTATAAGAGACACTTACATTGTTCCATGACACAGGTAACATTTGGATTCTTCATGACACAGGTAACATTTGGATCCTTCAAGGTAGTGTTTTGATACCAGCGGACTGTAGCTCCTAAGTACCTGTGGTCTTGAATGAAACTTATCACTCTGCAGTTGGTGGGGGTTTGTTTGAAAATATCAAGCGATTTGTTCAGGGCTTCAATGGCTTCACTCCTCTTGTACCAAGGTTCTATCTCAATTGCACATGTGCGCCATGTGTTCTGTGCTATTATGACATCCAGGTAATGTTCCTCGTACTTCACAGAGGTGAAGCAGAACACAAAGCAATCACTGACATCTGGGCTTCTCATGAATGAGTCCAGTTCATGGCCTTCACATTCAATCCTGAAGTTTTGTATTTTTTTTATGTACTGTGTAAGAAGACTGATCTCTGTGTCCTTCGCCCCCAACCAATTCTTCATTTCTTTTCTAGTCAAGCCAGAATTTTCGTCCTTCTGCTGAAGGAGTTCTCTTAAGAAGGTTTCAGGTATGGTGCCTCCTCTGATTTCTGGGATCAGTTCAGCCATATTCCTCTTAAACTTTGTGGTGTAATTTCTTAAAGCACTTTGAAACATCTCAAGTTTGGCAACAATGTCTTCCGCCTTGATGTCTCTGCTCCTCTCCAAGAGGCTGTTAGACTTCACCATAGCCTCTTGGAAATCATTCATCGTATCTTCCAACTCAGTCTCCAATACCGCTGATATTGTCTCCAACTTGTACTCTGTGTTTGTAAGCTTACTTAGTGGATACAACCAGACGGTCATGGGGACGGCATCATTCCCTTCTTTCCCTAGCAGACTGGGTAGCTCTCTGTAAACTTTAATAGCATCCTCATAAGTAGCAGGAAGCTCTCTCAGATGGAAGTCACCGTAGAACTTGCAGCTGAAGTTCTTCACCTTCTCCTTGTCTTCTGTATTCAAACTCACACTACCTTCTCCCTTAAGACTGAATTTGGGGATTTTGTTTACCATGACGTTAAGTTTTCCCTGGATTTCTTGCTTCTTTGCCTCACTACTAGCGGTTTCTCTGAATTCCAGGAACGCGTCAGCTCCGTAGGTTACCTCGACTACAACATGGGTAGCGCCTGTTTCGTTTATAGCCACAGGATCCAGGATCTTTAGTTCGGATACGTTGAGCTCTTTGTGCACGGTGGTCTGGGAGTACTTCAGCGTCATACTACACTGGGTCGACGAGGAGATTTGCTGTTTGAGGTACTTAGCAGATCCCCCCACCTCCACCAGCCCACAGAGGAAGCTGGCCTTTACTGAGGCACTCACATCCAGCATGTTCATCTTATCACTGAGGGTCTCAGAAGCATTCACACTAAAAGTAGTTTGGTTCTTTTTACTAACACGTGTGTATTTAGTTATATCATCATTTGACCACAAGCTGATTCCTGAAATGAAAGGCAGGACATTGATGTAGTTACCATTGTATGCAAAGTTCACATTAGTCCAGGGGCCATATTCTCAAAGAATCTTAAGGCTAAAAGTAGCTCTTAACAGTCAAATTTAGGAGGAACTCCTAAAAAAAAATGGGCGTGTCAGTCATAACTTTAGGATTCCTAACTTTGAAGGGCCCTAGGCCTGGTGGTGATAGGTCACTATGCTTTTATACATGTACATACTGCCATAATTCATCCATAGCTCTTTATGGTAGCTCTAGTACTGTCATGGTTTATCCATAGCATATATGGTATTTATTGTTGCACTTTACGCTAGCTCTTTTGAAATGGGGCCTATTCTACCTTTTCCCGCAGTTTACATGCAACATGAGTGAAAATCCCCACTCTCAAATTTTTTACAAAGAATCCTTTTCTCTTAACCTGGGCCCACTAATACTTCTTCTCGCTGCATGAAATTTCGCTATCAATTCAAGCAAGGAGGCAATTTCCTCAACTCTTAAGTGGTCTTGCAAGCCAGGCTAGTTTTCTCTGTTTGTGTGTTAACAAAAGACACAAAAGCAGGTTAATGCCTTTGTTTTTCAAGATACCCATGTACATGAAAACAGGGAGTAAACATGCACAACATTGCTAATTGGACCCCTTACAGTATATAAATACACTTGACTTGACTTGACTACAGGTTCACTTGATAAGGCCAGCTAAAAATGTCTGCATTTGGTCTATGGAAAAATGGGGGGGGGGGATAATGATAATGAAATTCAGGGAGTAAGGTAACGCTTACCTGGCACCAGATGGTCATTCCGAGCATCATAGAGTGTGCCGAGGTTCAGGGGTCTTCCAAGGGCACTTATCTCCATTGAGCCTAGATGAGCAAAGGACAAATCAATGAGTCAACATGACTTACTTAAAAACTGAAATTTAATTGGTAGTAAGTTTCCTCTAAAATATTATGTTCATCAAACATGTTGGGGATTACAGTGTTGATGAGAAATGTGTAAGAAACATTTCTGACATGATCTGGCATATTAACGTCCTCACCAGTTGTGGCCATTATATCAGGTCTTCAAAGGTCCAGTTAAAGGTTGTCGTGCTTCTCTTGCTGTTAAAAAGAATACATACAAACATACAATCTCAAGTAATGTTACAGGCAAAATAATACACTATTGGTAACAATACAATTTCCATTGATTTTTTTTGGTATATTGTATACTTTCATTCATGTATGTACTGTATATTGTCATTGTTAGCCTACGGGCCATTCCGTGTGAAATCAACAAATGCATTCCGCCTGACCCTCTTGGATTTCCTTCAAACTTTAGGTGCCTAATGCCATCGTACCCATCAGCAATTGTGCAAAATATTAACCTTGTATCTACTTTACTTTCTGAGATATTGGGCCTTAAAAAACAGGGTCTTGATCATGGAAAAATGCAGTTTTTTAACTTTGTTAAGTTCTGTTGGCCATTACTTACACATACTTCATGTTAGAGAATTGAAAATTTCAGGCGGTGTTGCATACATGTAGACGTTCTGAACTGTCAAATATTTTAGCTTACAGTAAGACAATTGCCAAGTTATGGATTCCTGTAAATGGTATAAACACAAAATGATGGCCACTTTTGATGACAATATTTCCACACTGAAGCATATGAGATCTTCGATAATTAAATATATATCAATTCAGTAATCATGTTGTATTGAACTGGAGGAATACTTCGGAAAGAATTCAAACTTTTTGATTTATGGCACTTCAAAATTGACAAAGATAATATTGGATCCAACCTTTAAGTGCATTTACAATTTTACTTGTAGAGTCAACCATAAAAACAAAAACATCAACTTAAAGAAAAGTTTTTAGACTCTGAATACACCAAATTCCAAAGTGGTACCCAAAAGAAAAGTACATAAAATAGTCTGTCAAAGACAGCTATCAAGGCATGGGGTGATAGATTTTTTTCTGCCTTTCTAACCATGTTCTGTTTTGTTTATGTAGCCATGTGCTTTTGGTACCTTTGCCAAAGTCCCTCCCTCTCACAGAACTGAGTCTCCTCCCCCAATTTTAGCAGTACTGACATCAACTATTGAGTCTAACAACAAGAACAACATTATTTTGTATATACTACTACTACTACTACTTATAATAATAATAATAATAATAATAATAATAATAATAATAATAATAATAATAATAATACTGATAATACTGATAACAGTAATAACCTCTTCTAGTACCCCAGGGAAAAGTGTAATAATCAGTGTATTTACTTGTCTAGAGCAATTTCCTTTTATTTAAAATTTTTAATTTAATTAAAAAAAATATATATTTTTTTTAATTTCTAAAGTAATTTTAGTTATTTTCATTAACTAATTTTATTTTATTTCCTCAATAAACATATGATGAATGGGATACAGATGTGGAAGATCTAAAAGTTTGTGAGCACACTTGCTTTGCTTTATATGGAAAGCATTTTATCAATGAGTAAGTCAAACAGATGCAATAGGCCTAGAGTGTTCACAACTGCTAAGGATGTTATGTTTTTTTGCCAGCCTGTGGCTGTCTGTGTACAAGACACTACAAAACTGCACAGATTTGGATGACAGTATTGGAGCAATCAAGAACTGAATCACTTTTGATGACAGTTGATGTCTGTAAGATCTGTAATCCAGTACACAATCTAGAATTTAAATCATAGTGTTGACCCTACTGCTCTGGAAGGATTTTGCACTCTTTGAGTGTTTTTCTAGTTTAGACATGTATCTCATTCATTGATTATCAGTTACTTTGTACTGACAGCAGGGCTGTCACAAAGCGTGATCTAAATATTGTCAAGAAAATGACTAGTTTATTTTGATATACTTCTCTATCATGGTGGCTGAGCTACTAGCCTTCTGAACCCAATGGTGGGAGTAATCTAATGGCCGCGCCCACAACCAACTCTAGTGCCCTTTGAAAAAGTCATTACCCATGAGCCCTAGCACCTGATGAGACTTTCTTTTTTTCATTTCCATTGTTAAATCATGTGCTACAATTTTAATGTTTAAGCCAAGGCCTATTACTTAGAAGCTAGAATGTGGGTACAGCGAGAACGTATGTCACAATGCATGTGTTTTGAACTTAGTTACCCTGATTAAGTCAAAGGTATCATCATGTATGTTGGTTTGTGCTTTACAGTTAGGGCTATTCAGATTTAGATTCATTCCTACATCCTATATTGTCCAGTTTTAGTAACGATTTGAAGAAAAGTCATTCCTGCTGGCAACCATGGTTATATGGACGTATGTCATACATTAATATTAAATGTGTTCCTAAGCCAATTTACCAAACTATCAATCTCTGGTCTGTGGTTAACAAGTATATCTCCACAGGCATTGGATAACTTTTCACTCAAAATGTAAACTTTAGAAAAAATTTTATATAACAAACATGTTTGCATAAAATTGTCATTTCTGCTGACAATTGTAGTTATAACATTTAGTTGAATTTGAATAGATATGATCATTAATATTTTTAACGTTGCTGATAAGTCAATTCACTATACTAAAGAAGAAAAAAATGGCTAGAAAAAATTACAAAATACTTTGATAAAATATCTAGGTTATTATTTATTAATCATCTATCAATTAAACTATCTATCAATCAATTTGCAAATATTTGAAGAGATTGCAATGCTGGTCCTTTTAGGCCCATGACAATAAATCTGAATTTACTGCCACCTGCCGATTTATGCTCCATTTTAGTGATCAGTCATAAGAAGTTTTAGTTTCTTACAATTATAAGCCATCTCATATTAACTCTCAGGATCACAGACTGCATTTCCTTTGAGCATATTAAAGTTACAGCTATACATTCAATGTATGGTAATGTGGTATTTGAAGTAGCCTATCTTTAGAGATTGTGCACAAAAAGCAATTTGTGATAATCCTCCATGAAGCCGTGATGACCAGGAAACCAACAATAATCATGATCAACAATAGCAGGCAAAATGCTCATTAATAATAAAAAGAAGCCTTTAAAAGAAGAAACCTCATTGGCTAAACATACAAGGAATAGGCAGACACCAAACATCCAATGAAAAGCCTAATTGATGAATAAAGGGAGGGGCAGAACCTAGGCCCAGAAGCACATGGCTATGTGGGCAAAGTAGTCCATAGCAACCAAGGGACCAAATAAACAAACACACCTAGCAACGAAGGCAGAAAAACCAATCACCAAGACTGTGAAAGCCCTCTTTGATATAGTAATGTATGTGGTTTGGCTAAAGGTACCATTTCAAAATCTTGAGCATTTGCAAAATAAAACATGGGCTTTGTGGTGGTAACTTTGATTTTAAGGTACACTCAACCAGTAATTTGGAAAATATGCTTAAACTATAGGTCTTAATTCATTTATATCATCTTTAATGTCTCAAAACTCAAAAGCTGTTATTAATATCAAATATTTACCTACTTGAAGATAATGTACAATAACTTGTGTGAACTACATAGAAATACCAAAGATCTGATGTCATTCGTGTACAAGATACAGTACTGTGAAATAGATAGGAAAAAATGAACATGTAATTTTTTTGCCATTTTCAGCAAAGCATTACTCAGCAAATGTGCTACCGTGAAAGGTGTACTTCACAGTGTAAAGACACATACTACTTTAGAATATGTCCTGAAAGTTTCATAAATGTAGCATGAAAACTCTAAGAGTAACGCTTTGTGGAACATGGATATTTTCTCAGAGCGCCACTTTCTTGACACACGACCCCCTTTTTTAAGACCCCATATCTCAACAACTATACAAGATACAATGGTAATATTTCACATTATAGGTCCTGGGTATGGTAAGATCATTCACATAAAGTTTGAAGCAAATCCAAGATGGTCAGGCGGAATTTTTGTCTGAAATTTGTTGATTTGGCATGGAATGACCCCTACTTAAAACATGAGCAAACTCCATGCAATGACCATCTCAATCTCATTCATGTGTATGCAAAATAAAACCTCAAAATATAAAACAAAATATTGTATATTTAGGTATACTGGCGCACACCTGAGATGCAGTCGTCTTCGGATGTCCTGTGTGTGGAGTTAAACTCGTAGGCAGAGAGCAGTCTGGAGCTTGAAGAGAATGAGGAACAGGGTGAGTAGCAGAGTCTGGCTGCAGATCTCCCTTTTATAGAGGACGAGCAGTGAGCAGTGGAGTCGGCATAAGAGCATCTGATTCTGTGACTTTGGAATGCACCTGTCAGGTGATACCTCTTGCTGAACATGATAAAGCCACTGGATCTGATATGATCATCCTGGGTCATTTCAGGACCGACATCTCAAACCGCACCTCCTCAGAATTGGCTGATTATTATCAGATATTTAAACTGTCTCTGGTGGTTCCGCAATCTCTGAACTACTTTGGAAAACATTTTTAAAATAATAATTTAGGAGAAACATGGTGCAACTTTTTTATTAACGTTATTTTTAAAGGAGAAAGCCGGCGTGAATCAACACGTAGTCCTACTGTTTTGTAGTGCCAAGCGCTATTGTTAGCCACCTCAATCACTGGATTTCATGCAAGGCAGACTGAGATAGCGAAACGGCAGCTAACGTTAACAGAATGGAGCATTTTAAAACGAAAGCAAATCGATCAGGTTCCGGTTTTGACATGCCTCATTCACTTAGTGTTAGCTGCCGTTTCGCAAACTCGGTCTACGATGCACAAAATTTTATCGTTGAGGTGGCTTTCAGTAGCGCTTAGCAGTATAAAACAGCAGGGCTAGGTGTTGATTCACACCGGATTATACCTTTAAGTTTTGGTGACATTCCCTGTTAGCTGGGTTGACTTGGATGACTATAGCAGTGAGTCTCACAGAATGGTTTGTTCTTGTGTACTTCCATTTATAAGCACAGTAAAATACAACCACTTAAAAGTCAGCTAACACTGATGGGTTTAAGTCAAACTACAGCCTGTTGCAGTTTAGAGACAGAATGAAATTATATATATACTGTAGGCCTACGGAAGGTAAACAACTGACCTGAACCTGAACACCTATAGCGTGAGCAGGGGCGCCGCTAGGGGGGGAAAGGTTAGGATGATTCTAAGGGCCCAGCACAGACAGGGGGGCCCAGAGAAAAATTTTAATATTAAAATCAATATATGAGGGGCCCAAAAAAAATTTTTGTCATAGGGCCCAAAATTTCTAGCAGCGCCCCTGAGCGTGAGTAAAAAAAAAAGGGACATGGGGGTCATTCCGTGCCAAATCAACAAATCTCAGACAAAAATTCCGCCTGACCATCTTGGATTTGCTTCAAACTTTATGTGAATGATCTTACCATACCCAGGACCTATAATGTGAAATATTACCATGGTATCTTGTATAGTTGTTGAGATATGGGGTCTTAAAAAAGGGGGTTGTGTGTCAAGAAAGTGGAGCTCTGAGAAAATATCCATGTTCCACAAAGCGTTACTCTTGGAGTTTTCATGCTACATTTATGAAACTTTCAGGACATATTCTGAAGTAGTATATGTCTTTACACTGTGAAGTACACCTTTCACGGTAGCACATTTGCTGAGTAATGCTTTGCTGAAAATGGCAAAAAAATTACATGTTCATTTTTTCCTATCTATTTCACAGTACTGTATCTTGTACACGAATGACATCAGATCTTTGGTATTTCTATGTAGTTCACACAAGTTATTGTACATTATCTTCAAGTAGGTAAATATTTGATATTAATAACAGCTTTTGAGTTTTGAGACATTAAAGATGATATAAATGAATTAAGACCTATAGTTTAAGCATATTTTCCAAATTACTGGTTGAGTGTACCTTAAAATCAAAGTTACCACCACAAAGCCCATGTTTTATTTTGCAAATGCTCAAGACTTTGAAATGGTACCTTTAGCCAAACCACATAAATTACTATATCAAAGATGGCTTTCACAGTCTTGGTGATTGGTTTTTCTGCCTTCGTTGCTAGGTGTGTTTGTTTATTTGGTCCCTTGGTTGCTATGGACTACTTTGCCCACATAGCCATGTGCTTCTGGGCCTAGGTTCTGCCCCTCCCTTTATTCATCAATTAGGCTTTTCATTGGATGTTTGGTGTCTGCCTATTCCTTGTATGTTTAGCCAATGAGGTTTCTTTTTTAAAGGCTTCTTTTTATTATTAATGAGCATTTTGCCTGCTATTGTTGATCATGATTATTGTTGGTTTCCTGGTCATCACGGCTTCATGGAGGATTATCACAAATTGCTTTTTGTGCACAATCTCTAAAGATAGGCTACTTCAAATACCACATTACCATGTTTGAATGTATAGCTGTAACTTTAATATGCTCAAAGGAAATGCAGTCTGTGATCCTGAGAGTTAATATGAGCTGGCTTATAATTGTAAGAAACTAAAACTTCTTATGACTGATCACTAAAATGGAGCATAAATCGGCAGGTGGCAGTAAATTCAGATTTATTGTCATGGGCCTAAAAGGACCAGCATTGCAATCTCTTCAAATATTTGCAAATTGATTGATAGATAGTTTAATTGATAGATGATAAATAAATAATAACCTAGAAATTTTATCAAAGTATTTTGTAATTTTTTCTAGCCATTTTTTTCTTCTTTAGTATAGTGAATTGACTTATCAGCAATGTTAATAATGTTAATGATAATCAAATTCAACTAAATGTTATAACCACAATTGTCAACAGAAGTGACACGTGTTGGAATTTTTTCTAAAGTTGACATTTTGAGTGAAAGATTATCCAATGTCTGTGGAGTTATACTTGTAAAACATAGACCAGAGATTAATAGTTTAGTAAATTGACTTATGAACACATTAAATATTAATGTATGATATACATCTAAGTATATGCTATAACCATGGCTGCCAGAAGAAATGACATATCTTCAAGTCATTACTGAATCTGGACAAGTGAGGATGTAAGAATGAACCAAACTCTGAATAACTCTAACTGTAAAGCACAAACCAACATACATGATGATACCTTTGACTTATACCACTGCTTGGTCAAATTTCCTATTGTGATGCCCTATTTAGAACGTGCATTATTTTTCAGGTAACTGCACGGCTATGAAGTAGTTCCACTTTTCCGTCCATATTCAGACTTGCATATCAATTCGCCCAACTCGCCCTGACTTTTAAATAAACTGTAACGTTAACACAAGCTCGCAATTTAGTGACCAGACCAACGTTCATGACACAGCAACATTGTAACTTGTGACCGCGATGGTTTTTAACTATGTCACACTTCGTTTGGAAGTATGGGAGACAGTGAATTTACAGAGCCCAAGACATGTTAGAATCTTTGGACTTAGCGCTTGACAACGGGAGATGGAATTAAGAGTCAGTTTCTGTAAGACTCATGCGGATTTCCATAGGGGCTGATACAAACCCTCTTCAGATCTCAATTAAAAAATTCTCATAGATACATATATGGGATAGATATTTAAAAATAATAATTTAAATGTTTTGGACCTTTCCTAAAAAAAACTAGGGACTTTTGAAATGACACATGGCAAAGGTGGAAATTTGATGCTTTTCAAAATGCACAACTTTGCCTGTCCATATTTCAGTGGGCTTTTAAGACAGCACTCTGACATTTGGCAAAATCAGAGCATGGGTCCAACAGTTTTGAAACATATTTTTATGATGGTCACTAGTTCAACTTACAGCCATTAGGTGGCCATTGAAAACTCAACTTTTCAGTTTTGGAGCCTTGTTTTGGGGCCTCTCACTGCTTGTGCAAACACGTAACCTTGCTCATTCATAAAGATATGAGCACATTGGGAGGTCCTGTTTTGAAATATAATTGGTTGAAGATTGCAAAATTTTCAAGTACTGATAGAGAGGATGTTTCATTTGGCAAATATGAAATTGAAATTGAAATTAGACGACCATATCTTTGTGCGCCATCAGTAAAAAAGGTTGAAACAATTTTTATTATGTTGACATGTATCTAATCTATTTGTATTCTAAATATCTTGGAGGCATTTTGCTTTATTAACCATTAAATGGCATTTATTAACTGCATAAATTACATACATCGATAGGCCCTCTAGAAATACGTGGAATTGAAAACAGCACCATCATGTGGACAAAGCTGAAAAAAAAAAAAAAAAAAAAAACGGCAGTATTGAAGCCATGTTGGAGGCACCTGACAAACATACAAAGGCATACTTGAGTCTCCAACAGTTTTGGTGGGTATTATAGTTTGAAGTTTCCAAATATTTTTTTGGAATAGGGAGTGGGTTCATTCGAAGGCATAGTTTTCTTAGAAATATTTGAGATATTGAGGTATAATTTTGCACACCTTCCCTTGAGATGTGTGGCTACATAATCAAACATTTAGGAAAGACATTCATCTATTTTGGGCCAAATTGCTATGACAAATATTGAGTCAGAATAGGTGCCAAAAAGTCACTCACAAATAGACCAAATTGAATGACATACACTCTGCATAGTCTTTTCATCATGTGTATTTATTTTTATTGTGATCTAGTAAAACACACAGTGCTCTGTAAAATGCAATGTCTAACCCTAAAGAACTGCCAGTGTATAATGTCCAGGAAAAAGTGAGAAATTACAGGACTTTCTAATAAACACTGAATCTAAATAATGGGGGAAAACCGCCAGCATTATCTGCCATGTACTGAAATCAGATGAATTTTGAATTTTCCCACAGATTGGTAGGAATAGATGTGTGACAAGACAATAATGATTTCTAACTGCCAAGTGATTGTGTTCAACAACAGGATCGTTGCTGTTTTCAATTGTACAAGAATGGAGGTTTCTGATTTGCAAACACTTAGCATCGTTGATGTCTGAACACTATGTCTCACTCTAAGCAACTCAATAAGGGTTACCTTAATGCCACTGGTGGTTATGGGTAATTGACATTTTGAGTCACCATTACAGAGAAGTGTAGTTCTACACACATGGTCAGACTCACCCTTCACTGCAGGGTGTGTCTATTAACTGCTTGACATTGCAGACAATGTTCTTATGTACTTGAAAGTTACCTTGGCCTTAACTCTGGCTCCTCTTAAACTTGTTAAAAGCACCCCTTGTAGTAGGAAGGAACTCATCTGCTCAAGTGTTTCGAATCTAATGTGATGTTCAAGAAAAATTTGACCCAAAGGAGACCATTCTTAAGTATTATAGGTTTAGCAAACAGTTATAAAGACACACAAGTGATTTTATAAAAGCGCACAAGTGTCTTTTCATATTTCAAATCAAAATTTTGGATTTAAAGACTACATCTTCAAAGAATAAAAGTATACGCAGCATCAAGTGAGTGTTGATAGCACAACGTGTAAAGAAACAGCCTAGCACACTTGTAAGCTGATAAGCTGGTGGTTCTATACTTGACTGTCCTCTTACTCCCCTGAGCAAGACACTTAATGCTGATACTTTTGTATTGTTTGCAATATATTTGAGTGGTAGCCTTCTTTATCTAATCAAGTAATGTTGCCTAATAATTTGCTTACTCAAAGCAATAAATAAATAATGTGATGCTTGGGAATTGAACCCTGGTCTGCTGATTGGTAGTCTGTGACATAACCACTGTGCCACCACATCTACAGTCTGATAATGGCTCAAACAGGGTTAGAGCTTTGGCGTCTCTGGTTAGTCAGCACAACCCTCCATAGAAGTTATCATAGGTGCAAATCTGCTGTAAATAAAATTAATTTACTCGGTGATAGAACAAAAAGCCACCTAGATATTTGGACCACAGATAATATGAGTGCAGACGAACAAAGTAAGGCAAATTTCAACTGTTTTGAGTGATGGCGCACAGAGCTATGAGCACCTAAAATGGCACTTCATTTCATATTTCCCTAAAATAATTGCCTTTAGCTTAACATCACCAATTCATGCCCATATATTTTATTCAAATTCTAAAAGAGGAGGTTCCAAAGTGAATATATATAACAAACTAATAAGGTTTTGAGTGTCATATGAACTGTGAGAGGCACACGAAAATGGTACAAAAATGTAAAAGGTCCAATTTTGAAGAGGCCCTTAAGGACAGTGCCTTCAATTTGCCACAGAAGTGACATCATTACTCAAAGGTTTATTTCCCCAACATTTATGTGCCAAAATTTCAGGATGGTAAGATCAAGGCGCAATGAGATATTTGAAGGCAAAAACTGGAATTTTCAGTACCTCAAAATTATGCTGAAATTTTAGGAAGCCCTAACTTTTGTTAGGAACATTCTCAATGTTTAAAAATACAGTTTTGTCCTTCTCAGGCACATGTCTACTGGTATTCAAAATTTGAAGGGAATATGAAGAGGGTTTGTATCACTACCCGCATGATTCTTACAGAAACTGACTCTTAACGACTGACTTAGCAACTGTACATTAGAACTAGTAACGGCAGTTTATCTTGGTAAGTTTTGATTGAGACGATTTGTGGCGGAAAGAAGTAGTTCTGACAACTAGCTTGTCTTCAACCATCAGCTAGCCACCTAGCCATCAAAACGGGCATGTTGTTAGTCAAACCACATAGCGGAGAAGTGGCAACAGTGGTATAAGCGGGATAATGAACTCCACGGCGTGCACATATAGAAAAAATAATGCACGGGTTCGAAGTTAAGCCCACTCCGCTACGCGTCGTGGGCTTTTAGAACTTCGAACCCGTGCATTATTTTTCTATATGTGCACGCCGTGTCGTTCATTATCCCTTACTTAATCAGGGTAACTAAGTTCAAAACACATGCATTGTGACATACGTTCTCGCCACATTCTAGCTTCTAAGTAATAGGCCTTGGCTTAAACATTAAAATTGTAGCACATGATTTAACAATGGAAATGAAAAAAATAAAGTCTCATCAGGTGCTAGGGCTCATGGGTAATGACTTTTTTTCAAAGGGCACTAGAGTTGGTTGTGGGCGGGGCCCTTAGATTACTCCCACCATTGGGTTCAGAAGGCTAGTAGCTCAGCCACCATGATAGAGAAGTATATCAAAATAAACTAGTCATTTTCTTGACACCATTTAGGCCATGCTTTGTGACAGCCCTACTGTCAGTACGAAGTAACTGAAAATCAAGGAATGAGTTACATGTTTAAACTTGGAAAACCCTTAGAGAGTGCGAATTTCTTCCAAAGCAATAGGGTCAAGACTATGATTTAAATTCTAGTTTGTGTACTGGATTGGAGATCTTATAGACGTCATTTGTTACAACTGTCATCGAAACTGATTCAGTTCTTGATTGCTCCAATACTGTCATCCAAATCTGTGCAGTTTTGTAGTGTCTTGTACACAGACATCCACAGGCTGGCAAAAAACATAACATCCTTAGCAGTTGTGAACACTCTAGGCCTATTGCATCTGTTTGACTTACTCATTGATAAAATGCTTTCCATATAAAGCAAAGCAAGTGTGCTCACAAACTTTTAGATCTTCCACATCTGTATCCCATTCATCATATGTTTATTGAGGAAATAAAATAAAATTAGTTAATGAAAATAACTAAAATTGCTTAAGAAATTAAAAAAATATATATATATATTTTTAAATTAAATTAAAAATTTAAAATAAAAGGAAATTGCTTTAGACAAGTAAATACACTGATTATTACACTTTTTCCTGGGGTACTAGAAGAGGTTATTACTGTTATCAGTAGTATCAGTATTATTATTATTATTATTATTATTATTATTATAAGTAGTAGTAGTAGTAGTATATACAAAAGAGTCGATAGTTGATGTCAGTACTGCTAAAATTGGGGGAGGAGACTCAGTTCTGTGAGAGGGAGGGACTGTGGCAAAGGTACCAAAAGCACATGGCTACATAAACAAAACAGAACATGGTTAGAAAGGCAGAAAAAATCTATCACCCCATGCCTTGATAGCTGTCTTTGACAGACTATTTTATGTACTTTTCTTTTGGGTACCACTTTGGAACTTGGTGTATTCAGAGTCTAAAAACTTTTCTTTAAGTTGATGTTTTTGTTTTTATGGTTGACTCTACCAGTAAAATTGTAAATGCACTTAAAGGTTGGATCCAATATTATCTTTGTCAATTTTGAAGTGCCATAAATCAAAAAGTTTGAATTCTTTCCAAAGTATTCCTCCAGTTCAATACAACATGATTACTGAAGTGATATATATTTAATTATCGAAGATCTCATATGCTTCAGTGTGGAAATATTGTCATCAAAAGTGGCCATCATTTTGTGTTTATACCATTTTCAGGAATCCATAACTTGGCAATTGTCTTACTGTAAGCTAAAATATTTGACAGTTCAGAACGTCTACATGTATGCAACAACGCCTGAAATTTTCAATTTTCTAACATGAAGTATGTGTAAGTAATGGCCAACAGAACTTAACAAAGTTAAAAAACTGCATTTTTCCATGATCAAGACCCTGTTTTTTAAGGCCCATTATCTCAGAAAGTAAAGTCGATACAAGGTTAATATTTTGCACAATTGCTGATGGGTACGATGGCATTAGGCACCTAAAGTTTGAAGAAAATCCAAGAGGGTCAGGCGGAATGCATTTGTTGATTTCACACGGAATGGCCCATGGGGGAAATGGCTGGATCTGTCAAGACACCAGACTGGAATTCAGAGTAGCACCCTCACCTTCCCCTCTCGCTTGATTGCTCCAGATAGTTTACATTTCTGCTCTTGCCTGTGGAATCTGCTGATATATGTCTCTGATATAGAATATGTAAGATTACATCACTGTCTGGAGACATTCAGTCTGCACGGTTAGAAAAAAAAGACATTTGATATGCTAAGAAATGCCAAACATTGAGATTTAAGCATGAATGCATTTCACTTATCAGACAAACAATTGTTTACATTTCTTGCTCTGGCAAGGAAGTATACCCATTCATGGCTGTAATTACAGACAGATATTATTAACTAATACCAACTTAAAAGAGGGTTTATTTCTGAAAAGCCTTCTCCTCCTGGTTCTCTGTTCCACCTTTGCAGCATAAACTGCATTTCTTCCTTTAGATAGCTCTGCCCCATTTAAAGGTATAGGGTGCACAATGTTTTCTGTTGCATAAAATTGCATAGTGAAACTGATATATAAGTGCCATCAATGTCACTAGAAGTGCATATTGAGCTGATTATCAGTGTGAGTGTGTGTGTCAATCATTACTGCAGTGCTGCGTGTGTGTGTGTGTGTGTGTGTGTGTGTGATGCCAGTAATGAAAATCACTTGATAATGAGGTTAGTGGATCTGATTATTATCAATGACTGACTGAGAATGAAGTACCCCCCCCCCAAAATAGAAAAGGTCACCTCTCTCTCTCTCTCTCTCACACACACACACACACACATACATTTATTTTCAAAAGAGATCAAACTATGTTACAACATTTCAATGTTTATTTGGTGATAATGACATGAATGGCAAACCGATGAAACTCATAGCCTATCAATTTGAAAGCCACACAAACACAAAACTTGAGCTTGGACCACCATCAAATAAAATAAAATAAAATATAGGATATTTCCCATCCTTACACCTGTGATGCACAGAATTATGTACAGTTCATGGCAAACAGCACAAATAGTATTTTTCATGTTTGATATTTTATCTCTCTGGTTTGGGCCCAGTGGGGCTACAATAGCATGTGCTATTGAGCTGATAAGAGGAAAGTCCCACCATGCATTGTTCCTACCATGCTTGTGTTCTGGCAAACTATTGTGAATATTTTTTCATTAAATTGACTGGGTCTGTGTATTCCTGCATATCACACATGTGTGGGTAAAGGATATTAGCCTTGAAAAGTGCCACACAACACAACAGAAGACAGTTCAACAATTATAGTCAGTACTAGGGGCATTGTCTTGTTTGCTTCGCTTTAACCCAGTGAGTGTATGACAGAACACATCTATGTGTGTGTGTATATGTGTGTGGGGGATCAATAATCGGACATTTGTGCAGGTGCAGTGAGCAATTGTGTTGAGAATAAAGTCTTTTAAAGTGCTATTTGGCCAACGTCCGTGACGATATTGACACCATTCAATTACGATTTAAACAAGGATTCAAACAATGTGCTATGTAATTGAATGCAACCAGCTCATCTGGAGATATGAATATTTCCCCATTCATTTAGATAGGGCTTTGCGCTTACTAAGTCAAAATAACTCCCTGAAGGCATATCCAAGATGGCTGCTGGATGAAGGGACTTGCCTTAAAAGGACTTTGGTTAAAAGGATACCTCAAACAGTTGCGAAAAGTTGCCTAGTGTACCTTTAACGGGGAAGTGGATGTCGTGGTGGGAGAGGCGGGCCCTTAAGACTGCTGTCAGTTTTCAAATTATAATATCTGTTGCCACCCCCCATGTTAGCAGGAGGGGCGCCACATCTCCTGTGCTGCTGTCTTCACTGAAGTTCTGAAGTCTGATGCTTTGCTTCCGCTCTGTATTGGCCAACGCATCAGCCAACGCAGCAACATGGTCATTAGCGAAGTTTAGGATGGTGGTCAGTGCAGACAACAGCAGCACGTCCATGTCGTTGTTCAGCTGGATCTCTTCATGGTAGCACTTCACTGGGAAGATGCAGTTCATGGGGATTCCCAGTTTGTGACTGCATTCCTGCATCTAAACACACACACATACACACACACACACACACACACACACACACACACACACACACACTCATTGTGATGATGAACTTTCACTGGGAAGATGCAGTTCATGGGGATTCCCAGTTTGTGACTGCATTCCTGCATCTAAACACACACACACACACTCAGTCATTGTGATGATGAACTTTCACTGAATCACAAACACTCAAACACAAACACACACATACACAAACACACACACACACACACACACACACACACACACACACACTAAAAACACTGAGACAACACCTTGTCTTTGATCGTCTTGCTCATGAAGACTTGTATGACATCTGTATACACCTTCGGACATGCCTCATCTATTTTAGTCAGGACTGCCACCTGAGGAATATCTGCAACAACAGAGACAGCACACACACACACACACACACACACACCCTTCATCCACATCCCTTTTAGAGACCATTCAAAATAAAGTAAGCTTAGTGATGCTGTCGACTCAATTTAAACGGCTTCTTCACATTCTTGTTGCTGTTCAGTCAATTTATTTGCTCTCCTCGCTCAGCAAGCTCAACAGGGTTATGTTTGCATGATACCAAATTATTGTCTACTCACCCCCAGCCTTAGCTCTGACTGCTTTCATCTTGCTGAAGACATCATCTTCTATCACAGACACTTTGCCGGCTGAAATGACACTGACCAAACAGTGGATCCTGTCACTCAGTTTGGGATTACTATTGTAGCTTGGATGATTTTCAGGGCATGAGCTGGTAGTATTAAACTATAAGAAACATATGGAGATGATGGAGAAAGTCAGTGTCAGTTAATATTCATTTTTAATTTCCTCACAATCATTAAAGGCTGACTGATGAGTAGTAAGTCGACTGAGAGCATCTCGAGAGAGATGTCTGGCATGTACCAGAAAGAGCCATTTTACCCTTTCATACGCAATGTCTACAGATGTGGGCAGCTATTTTTTCATTTACATATCTCTATCAATTTACATAATAATCAGGGTTCGAGTTAGGTGGGAGCCAGTGGGAGCTGAGCTCCCATAGAGAGAGGTCTGGCTCCCATGAAAGCAGCAAACTCAAACATCTGTGGGGGCTCTGACAATAATAATCATAAATTTCACGCATGCTCGAAAATGTGCAATTGACTACCACAAGAGGGAGCCAGAAAATTATATCTTGTCTGGGAGAGTGAACATATCCGGAAACCACAGACAACCTTTAAAATTGTGAAAAATGATAGGACTGGACTTCATTTCCCAGAATACCTTGCTTGTCCAAGTCTTCAAAATGGTTGTCTTAACATTTTAAGACATTTTGTCTGGTTTACACTCTCAAGAAATTAAATAACTGAGGGTCAGAGCTGGTTTGCTAATTATTCCACATTAAGAATTAGTCTGTAGCTCCATTTGGAAGATTGGAGTGTCACATTCTCACTGATATGTAATAAGGATGAATTTGTCTGAATGGCAATTCCTTCAATGCCACTTCCTGCAATTTGAATTCAAAGTCAATTCAACTTCCTTTTGGGTGGAGCCAATTCAAATTCAAATTCAAATTCATTCATTGAATTGAATTCAATTCTGAAATTCAGAATTCTGTACAAACCTGGCTGATATGAAATAATCAAAGATCAATCTCTGTAATACTGATTATTAATAAGATCTCCCTTTCAATATAAAGTACTTTGAGTGCCCTGATATCTCCAGTGTAGACCTATTTTAAAGTGTGTTGCTATTGTCATTGTAAAAAAAAACATAATTTATTATAAAGGTGTTTTCAACAGAACATTGAATATTTGTACAGACTTGTAGCCAATAGCAGACTAGTGTGTTTGTCTTTACCGTGTAGCCCTCTCTGATGTGGCCCGTTAAGACTTTGACCAGGTCCTCTGTCTCCACTCCTCCACAACGCCCCGCTTCCAGTCCCATGACATCACAGAAGGCAAAACGCAGGAAGGAATCATAGCTCTGGTTTTTAATGTAGTGGGTCTGGAACTAAGAATGACAACAAGCCACACAGTGTTTCAATATTGATAACATCTCATCTTGAAAGATGCAATAAGTGGGACTTGCGTGGTGTCTATAGATTTTGAGTGCAGAGCTCAGGCAACCGGTTTGTGCAGAACACGGCAGAGATGATTTCTGGTGTGAATGCCCAAGCCCACAGGCACCGCTCACGGACAGCTCACAGACAGCACAGCTCCCGGACCGCAAACGCGCAGTTTGTGTGTGAACTGGGTCTAAGTGGCAGTGTGACACACAATCTCATTATTATAAAAATTTGGTACATTCTTTAAAGAAAAAAGTGATGAAGTTTCTAAGAAGTTTATTGTTGGGTTGATTTGACTTGACTGCACATGGGTGGCGGTGTGACACACAATGCCATTATTATGTCTCTTTTCAAATATTGATCCTTCGGTTTTGTGGTATGCTTCTCTACTTATGTCATTAAATGACATGGAATTAGCCTGACACGCCAGACTATAACATGAATGTATAGTCTGGCAAGGAGTGATAGACCCCTGCTTGAAATGGATAAAGTTAATCAGCGTAACTTGCAACTAACAAGCGATTCAAACAACGCTACACCCGCCCAATAACTCCCCATCCAGATATAACGTTGTGATTAGCTAAGCACGACAATGTCTGAATTCAACATATACACCATAATAGGGTGTAAAAAGCTCAGAAACAGTTCAGACACAATCGAGGTCTGAGCTATGGCTCGTGCCTATGCGTACTCAGAAAATTCAATTTGCTATACCGCTAGAGTACGTCTAAAGCTTGACACTAACATAGAATATCCCTTCAGATCAGGCTTGTACAAAATTCAGAATTTCAGAATTTAATTCAATTCAATGAATGAATTTGCTCCACAACAGGAAGTTGAATTGAATTTGAATTGCAGGAAGTGGAATTTCATGAATTTCAATTCAGAGAAATTCATTCTTATTACATATCAGTGAGAATGTGACACTCCAATCTTCCAAATGGAGCTACAGACATAAACATTAATTCTTAATGTTGAATTATTAGAAAACCAGCTCTGACCCTCAGTTATTTATTTCATGAGAGTGTAAACCAGACAAAAAGTCTTTAATGTTTGGTCAACCATTTTTAAGACTTGAATAAGCAAGATATTCTGGGAAATGAAGTCCAGTCCAATCATTTTTACACAATTTTAAAGTCATTATGAATTTAAAGGTTGTCTGTGGTTTCCTGATGTGTTCACTGTCTAAGACTAAAGATATATCTTACCAAGGTTTTTTTTTTTTATGTGTTACCTGAACTATCTCTTCTGAGTCTTTTTTTTTTTTTTGGAAAGTTGTTCTTCCGTACTTTAAATCTCTTTGAGGTTGAATCCAAGTTTCTGGCCCCAACTTGTGGTAGCCTTTTGCACATTTTCAAGCATGCATGAAATGTATTATTATAACATAAATTCATAGAGATATGCAATTAAGGCATGTTTTACAGCTTTAAAAATGAAATGTGGTGGTGAATCACACTCGTGGTCCTGATGTTGTTGGCACATATCACCACTGTGTGTGTTTCGGCCGTATGCACAAAGCCGCAGGCTGAGTGCAGTAGGCAACCACACACAATGATATTGTGCCAACAACATCAGGACTACGAGTGTGATTCACCACCACATTTCATTTTTAAAGCTGTAAAACATGTTTGTGTTACAGTAAGGTAAAAAAAAAAAAGTATGACTTACAGGGGATATATTACTAGCTAACATGTCGGGCATACGGTAGGCTAATTTAAGAACAACTTTGCATCAAGATGGCTTTGGAAAATTGGCACTCGTCGAGTATTGCTTTTAATGCTAATTTGTGGTAATTATGCCTATTTACGACTAACAAGTATTGGTAACGCTTTAATTTACAGCCCGTGAAGTACTGGGTAAGTATTAGTAAGTATTAGGTAAGAACGGTGTAACAAAAAAGTATCAAGGGATAAATTACTGAGTACTTACAGTGTAAATTTGCTTACCTCACTCACGTCAGATGTAGCGCTACGCGCGTTCATCTGATATTCAGCGATAGACGAGATATTTCAGGAGCCAGAAATCCTTGAATCTAACTGGGCAAACGGCTTGTCCATCAATTTAATTGACGTACACTGCAGCCAACCACATCGAAACCAACCGATGACGCTGGTTAAGTTTGTTGGATTGGTTGGATTCAAAACAGTTGCATATTCGCTATGTCACACCCTCTACAGCAGCTAGCGGCCCTGATTGGTCCGGTTAGAGAATAATGGCTTGAAATCTCTCTGATGGGCTTCAACATCAGATCGTTGCGCGGAAGTGCCTTACGAAAGTTACGTAGCGCATGATCTGACGTGAGTGAGGTAATAAATTTGCTGGAATAACACATGTTCACGCCTAAGTAGTGTAGCATCAGTGTGTGCGTCCTATCTATGCAGAAAGTGCGTGGAGGCTGAGAGCGGTATTGCAGACAGATATAGATTATCTCACAATGGCAGCAACTATGTTGTTTGATCACTAAGTTGTTTGTTCAGCGTTAAACTAATGAAATTAAGTCTACCTTATTTATATAGAGGCTGACGGACAACCGTGAATGATGTAGGGTAAAATCTCCCACGAGTTGAGAGAAATAGTCTTGTTCCATTTGCAGTGGAACCCGAACCCGAACTTGGGCCGGGCCGGGCTCGGGCTGACATTTGCCGTCACTCCATCGGGCTCGGGCCGGGCCGGGCTCATGATCAATGTTCCATAAATATTACCTCACTCACGTCAGATCATGCGCTACGTAACTTTCGTAAGGCACTTCCGCGCAACGATCTGATGTTGAAGCCCATCAGAGAGATTTCAAGCCATTATTCTCTAACCGGACCAATCAGAGCCGCTGGCTGCTGTAGAGGGTGTGACGTAGCGAAGAAGCAACTGTTTTGAATCCAACCAATCCAACAAACGTAACGAGCGTCTTCGGTTGGTTTCGATGTGGTTGGCTGCTGTGTACGTCAATTAAATTGATGGACAAGCCGTTTGCCCAGTTAGATTCAAGGATTTCTGGCTCCTGAAATAATTCGTCTATCGCTGAATATCAGATGAACGCGCGTAGCGCTACATCTGACGTGAGTGAGGTAACCATAAATAGGCCTATGCTTTATATATATGTTTTTTTTTTTTTATTTAGCCTATGACGCTATATGGTGTGACACCCAATAGAGTTGTATGTATTACGTTTAAGTAACTCAGTAAAAATGTTATCTAAGCCTAAGGTGATTAATAGAAAAAAATATGTTTGGACAGCTCTGCGCAGCGTTGAGCAGCACCAGAGCGGTATAGAAACAGCAGCACCTGTCAGCTGCACTCTGTCGGCTACATCAGACCTATAACGTAATATAGGCCTAAAGCTTCTAATGTGATGGGGGGGGGGGTGTTAATAAAATAAACCCAGTCCAGTGGAAAGCATAAGGAAACATCAAGTTTGTTTGTCAGTAAAATCGTGCTTCTTTCGCGTGGGAACCGAAAGTGAAAGTGGATACATTTGGAGAAATTACGGTGTTTCTGAATACAATAAAGGTAAACGTTGCAGCGCATAACGCATTATAACCTCCGTCTATTGCCAGAAAACTTCTGGTTATTTTTTTTCTGGATTTGCCATGACAGTCTAATGAATGAATGAGTAGCCTATCTAATCTCAGTGAATGAGAGGTGCGTAGAGCTGTGTGTCAGCACAACATATGACAGAAAGACGTGGACCTCAACGCAGACATGAAGTCTTGTCAACAGGCAATATGCTTCAAGAATATGCTGAACAAATGTCTGTAAATCAATCCGGAATTGTTGTTGAACATGCAGTTACAAAAGTAGGTCTATTAGGTCTATTTAACATGTCGGGTTTAAATCGGTCTCGGGCTCATTATCACATGTTATCTCTCGGGTCGGGCCGGGCTTGGGCAGAAAATGATCGGTCTTCGTTGGGTCGGGCTCAATTTTTTGGGCCCGATCTAAGCTCTAGGCTACCCTATTGAAAAGTAAAGAACAAGTAGCCTACAGTGGAATTACCTAATACCCCAAAACCACTTGTAACTACACCCTAATATTGGATGTGGGGGCTGTAAAATGAAGTGAATCAACACATGCATTTCCTGTAGGCTATACTGCGCATCTAGGCTATACCCATTTTGTAATTATGGCAATATTACACATAAAGTTCTATTTTGTTACGTTGTTCTTACCTGTACTTACCCAGTACTTCACGGGCTGTAAAATAAAGCGTGAACGTGTGTTATTCCAATAAACTTACGCTGTAAGTACTCAGTAATTTATCCCTTGATACTTTTTTGTTACACCGTTCTTACCCAATACTTACCCAGTACTTCACGGGCTGTAAATTAAAGCGTATTTTGTACATACAATAATATCTGTATGATATTCATGCTGTTTTAAAATGTCATTTATGCTATTAAGTTTCAGTGTTATATACACCTAATTGTTTGGAATTTGAAGGAATTACAATTCTACTTCCTGCCATTCGAATTTGAATTGTAATTCCACTTCCTGTTTGCAACCTCAATTCAAATTCAAATTCAAACTCAAGAATTGAATTGGAATTTAAGGGTCATTCTCAATTCAATATAGCCTGGGAGTTCCCATGCTCCTTTGCGCGCTAATTTCATTTCACTCTGCAGAGCAGCATGGTGACCATGGCCATTTTTTTCTCCTGCTTTCGGTATCCAATCGCAGAACAAAAAGGGATTTGTACGGCCCTCGATTGCATTTTACGTCACGTGGTGGCTCTGGTATTGGCTCCGAGGTATGCACAAACGCTATGATAGACATTTATAGCGCCCAATAAACGGCTATGGACAATTGTAAACGATGCTTCCGCTACGAGAAATGCAATTGGTAGGTCCCCAGACTAAATATCACTTGTGATTTTAGTTTGGCATTTGCCAGGCTAAATTCAATACAGAATTTTGTACAAGCCTGCTTCAGATGGAACTTTCATAACTGTGAACAACCTGAATGGAATCACACTGAATACTCACTGTCTTTGTGAATTTATGGCCAGATACAGTTTCTGCAATGGCTCCACTGGTCATGCGCTCCTGGAAGATGGAGTCTATGGAGTTGATGAAGCTGGACTTCCCTGCTCCCACTGGACCATGGACCAGGATACGGAGTTTAGGAACGTCCGAAATGCTGATTTTAAGCTTTCTCAATTCATCCCTCATAGACTTTCTTTTGCTGTTCATTCAGTAAAACACACAAGAGTTTCCAAGTATGAAGGGTGGAAGTAACAAAAATTAAATAAAAAGAAATAAACTTTGATATGTCATATCTCTATATATTAAATATAAATGTATTAATGGTTATTAAATGAAATCTAATTTGAAGTTTGATACAATTGCATTTGAAGTTAAAACGCTTTAAACTTTAAATTAAATTAAAAGAAATTGAATTCACTTTGAGATCAGACATTACATTTACGCTTGCCTGTTATTTTCATTTTGAATGAGACATTATATTTCAGCCTCGTGCAGTTCCATGCGCCACCATTTATTTAAAGAGCATTTCATTTACTTTTAGAAAGACTTAAGTTTTAGGTTGCATGTTCACCTGTCAATCAGATGCCCCACCCATCAACAACAATCTGGCTCGATTGAAAATGCCTGCCGTCAATGTATACAGTGACGGGACAAGGCTGGCACATCCAATACCTAAACTAGCACGCGTAGCTTACGGGAGATAGCCTAAACTTAGTGAGCTCTTGACAGAGAGACCAACTGGTCGTCATGTTTTTCAGGGAGTTTGTGAAATCCAACAAGTGCATGATCATCCTTGTAAAATGTTTGCAATGAATGGTGGTCGCTGGTCGGTTCTCACCATCGCAAGCTACATAACGCTTTTATCAGGGCAGGAGGGTTTTGTTGCGGGGATCCCCGTGTGTTTCACTGTCATGGGGTCATAAAAGTTTTCTCTTCTAAACATAGCCTACTTGTCAAACCTGCAGTTTGAGCCAGGTTTCATGCTTTCTCATGGGACAAACATCTATCTTGTGATCGTGCAACTAATAACCTCTTAGACCCTGTTTATCTGATTCTACCCAGGTAGACTACCCCTCAACAACGTAGGCTGCGGTAGTAGGCTAACGTTAGGACCGATAGCCTGCTGAACTCCTGTAGCCTGAGTTGTTCCAAGCAGCAGCAGCAGCCTACTGACTGTCTGTGGGCCTATACAGTAGGCCTACTATATTAACGGTCCCAAGCAAACAGCCCTGTAGTCTTATAACCCTGCCATATTTTGTGCAAAATATTATCACTGATGAATCATTCAGAGCATAGTTTTTAGCGTCGTAGTGACGCGAGAACACTCCGCAAAAGCATACAACAGAGACAGGCATCACCAATCGAGACTGATCAGTGTTGATGGGTGGGATATATGATTGACAGGTGAACATGCAACCTTAAACTAAAGTCTTTCTAAAAGTAAATGAAATGCTCTTTAAATAAACGGTGGCGCATGGAACTGCACGAGGCTGAAATATAATGTCTCATTCAAATTGAAAATAACAGGTAAATGTAAATGTAATGTCTGATCTCAAAGTGAATTCAATTTCTTATTCAATTCATTTTAAGTTTATAGCATTTTAACTTCAAATGCAATTGTATCAAGCTTCAAATTAGATTACATTTAATAACAATTGATAGATTTAAATTTGGCACTTGGCGATATGACATGTTTAATTTTATTTCTTAATTTTGTTTTTATTTTATTTTTGTTACTTCATATCCAAGTGGGTAGGAATAGTAAACAATACAGGGATTAAATGTCTGTATTATGTCTCTGGGTCATTTCATGTCATTTCACCCAATGCCTCCTGCTTGACCATCTCAGAATTTCCTGAAAAAATTCTAGTAAAAAGATAGCATTTTTAATAGTAAGAATCCAAAATATTAGCTTCATACGGTCAATGGTTTTTTTTATAAAAAATATTTCAAATGACATGCTTTTTGGTCACCATAATCTAAGGCCATTTTTAAACAGCAATATCTGGAAAACCATCTCACCTATAGCCTTCAAATCTTCTACTGTCAATATGTGGTAGTTATAGCCTTCATACATGGAATATCAGGATTGTAGCTCATGATATAGGCACTCAAACTTCTACCAAAGTATGGCTTGGCAATATGAAATGGCAACTTTGAAGAGTTGTCAAGACCCAAGTTTTGGAGATAGAAGACCCATATTTTACAGGAAGTATCTCACGTAACGGGTTAAACAATCTACAAAAAATGGTCACTCTAAGATGAATAGATCCACAGGTATTAGGCCTAAAATATGGGGAAAAACACATTTTTGCCCAACTCCAGAGCCATATTCCAAAAAACTGAGTTAATGGATCAGGTCCATTTTTTTTATTTTTGAAAGATCAAATTATTGTTCAACTTATATGAAAAAATTGGGAGGGTGTTTTGCCCCATTTCATCACAATTAATTTTCAAACGTGGGCTATATGTGGGTGGGTGATTGTTTTTTCCTCTTGATTCTTAGGGGTGTGTCCACCCTATTTCAGAGCCATATTCCAAAAAAACTGAGTTAATGGACCAGGTCCATTTTTTTTACTTTGAAAGATCAAACTATTGTTAAACTTACATAAAACATTTGAGAGGGTGTTATGCCCCATTTTGTCACAATTAATTTTCAAACATGGGGTATATGTTGGGGTTTTCCTCTTGATCCCTAGGGGTGTGTCCACCCAACTCCAGAGCCATATTGCAAACATTGACTTTTGTCTTATGACAATGTTTACCTTTACCACATGTGACTATATTTACATTGCCATGTCAAAGTCAATCAACTTTATTTGAGACATGTTTTGGATACTCCTCCTTTGCTTTTACCTTGGATCTTCCACCCTTCCCTACATGTTTCTGTTATCATTTCAAATACAGATGCTTCTATGTGAAGTAATATCTGCATGCTGCATCTGAAAGAAGTAAACTCAGCCAAATGCAGCAGCAATACAGAATTAAATTGCACAACTATGTATTTTTTTACTTTCCAGATTCAAATGTAAGACTTAGTTATCTTAAACATTTGCTTGCCTGGTTTACACAAAAGATTTCAGACATAGCATTATTAAATTCATCCAGCCCAACCAAACAGACATGGCTTCTACATCATGGTGGTTGACAGACACACCCACAGATACAGCATGTGCGCAATCAAACCGTGATTACCCATACCCCACCACCATAACCAGTCGACTTACATTTATGATTTTTTTAATTTTATTTTCATATTTGTGCTAGTAGCCTAGCCTTTTGAAGCTCTACAAGCAAAAAGAGTGAAGGTGTAGTCGTCCTGTGATTTTATTGATTTTATTTTTTGGTAGCATATTGGAAAAACGCTAGAGCCACCCTCATGTAGACAACATGGAAGATCATACAAATGGCTTTTGAATCTCATCCAAGTTTGAATTTGTTCTTGGTCAACATTGAACTTTTAAGGAAGTATCATATTCACACTGCAGTGCTGTTAGCATTGCAGAAATAATGATCTTCTCTATGCCAAAGAATGGCATAGATTTGTTTAAGTGAAGCAATATAGAGATGAAGATTAGCATGGTGATTGTCAATCTTCTGAAACATTGTTGAAGTGAAATGTAATTTTGTAATGTCCGCAAAACTCAAAGGAGAGTTCATTTTATTCTTTCCAAAAAAAAATCGCATTTCACAAGTTATATCTTTTGTGTTTTTATGTACTTCGTAAGGACTTTGCTTACTTCATATTCAAATTATGAAGAGTCAGTAATCAAGAGAGATTTCGGTCATTGTTTAAATTAATGCAATGCAACTACAATGAACAAAAAATCTACTGTTGACTCTGAAAATGTTTATCAAACACCAAGCACTTTTATTATTATATCAATGGAGAATAAAAAGGTCAAAACATGACTATAAAGAACTCAACAAGGGAGAGGTGAATCTTTTATCAGATCAATTCACATATTAGTAAATGGTTGGATACAAATACAGCAGTCTCCAAAACACATGGCTATGTAAACATAGTCATAGGTAAACACACCCCTAAGAATCAAGAGGAAAAAAAACAATCGCCCACCCACATATAGCCCATGTTTGAAAATGAATTGTGACGAAATGGGGCAAAACACCTTTCCAATTTTTTTTTATATAAGTTTAACAATAATTTGATCTTTCAAAAACAAACAATTGGACCTGATCCATTAACTCAGTTTCTTGGAATATGGCTCTAAAATTGGGTGGACGCACCCCTAGGAATCAAGAGGAAAAAACAATCACCCACCCACATATAGACCATGTTTGAAAATTAATTGTGACAAAATGGGGCAAAACACCCTCCCAATTTTTTTATATAAGTTTAACAATAATTTGATCTTTCAAAAACAAAAAAATGGATCTGATCCATTAACTCAGTTTTTTGGAATATGGCTCTGGATTTGGGCACAAATGTGTTTTTCCCCATATTTGAGGCATAATACCTGTGGATCCATTCATCTTAGAGTGTCCATGTTTTGTAGAGTGTTTGACCTGTTGCCAGATATACTTCCTATAAAATATAAGTCTTCTATGTCCAAAACTGGGGCCTTGACAACTGTTCAAAGTTACCATCTCATTTTGCCAAGCCATACTTTGGTAGAAGTTTGAGCGCCTGTATCCTAAGTTAAGCTTGAGCTACAATCCTGATATTCCATGTCTGGAGGCTATAACTACCATATATTGACAGTAGAACATTTGAAGGCTATAGGTGAGATAGTTTTCCAGATATTGCTGTTTAAAAACAGCCTTTAGATTATGATGCAAAAAATGCCCGAAATGCATTCCAAATGAAATATTTCTTATTAAAAAACTATTGAGGTTATGAACCTAATATTTTGGATTATTACTATTAAAAATGGTATCTTTTTAGTAGAATTTTTTCAGTAAATTCTGAGATGGTCAAGCGGGGAATTTTCCAGAATTTGGGTGAATTGACATGAAATGACCCCTCTGTATTTAGCAGAGAAAGCTGGCTTAGCTTTCAAACTAATGGATAGACTTAATATGTTTGGTTCCAAAATATTTAACAATAATGGTTACAAAATATGTAACGGTGATGTATTTTAATTGTGTATTTCATAATTTATTGATTTGAAAAACTTCAAATACATTGGTTAAACCCACATGTAGATCTATTGATATGAAAACAAATTGTAGAAAAAAATTAAATAAAATGTACGATAGAAATATTTTCTGAAAAGATATCTGAAAAATCATTAAAATAGTTTTGGGACAAAGCTCATTGTGTTTCGTTGTGTTGAACATACTCACCTCCACTCCAGATGTCTCCATGCCTTGTCCAAGAGCGGAAACAAAGTCGGAGGTGGAGGTGGAGGCAGAGGTAGAGGATGGTTTAAATGTTCAATGTAATCATTTTGAGATGGGTCGTCATGTTGAGGATCTTTGGAATTTTTGGAAGAAGATCCTTTCTTGCCAGAATCTTTCTGCAAAGAGGTGTTATTGGAATGGGAAGCTTTCGCTAATATTTAATATTTAAAATATTTAAGCATATTCAGTAAGAACAATGCATCATCATTATTTCATCAAGTAATCAAGTTTATTAAGGAGTGCATTTTTAACATCAACCTGGATTTTTTTCAATGTGTTTTTTTAAAGATATTTTTAGGGCTTTTGCCTTTAATTAGATAAGACAGGGCAGAGCGTAACAGGAAATGAATGGGAGAAAGAGAGACGGGTAAGGACCGGGAAACGATCACAAGTTGGACTCGAATCCGGGTCCTTGATTTATGGTACAATGCTCTAGCCCACTGAGCCACGGTGCTCCCCAGAGTGTTTTTAAAGGAATATTCCACGTTTTTCTGAAAAATGGTTATTCACCCACTTACGTAGAGTTACAAATGTGGGTTAAAGCATTTTGGTCTCCTTTACGTGCATTTTCCTAGTCTGGCAACCTCAATTTCAGATCTTTTTTAGCTTAATCTTTGCATAAGCACTGGAATGTAAAGTAGCCAGATAGCAACTCTTTGACAATATTACTTTCCTGCGCATATGCTAAGCTAAACCTAAAATTGGGGATACCAGACTAGGAAAACGCATGCACTAAGACCAAAATGCTTTTTACCCACAGATGTAACTGTAGGCCTACGTAAGTGGGTGAATAACCATTTTTAAAGGTTAATGTCCTTTAAAGGAGACATAGAATGGAAAACCACTTTTACATTACATTTGATGAATTAAGAGAGTTTGTGCATGGTCAAAGAGCTATCACATGAGACATGGTTCTGTCCTCTTTCATATGGAAATCCTACAGGTAGAAATAGCCACTAAATCATGGGTGAATTAGAACAAAGCCTACAAATGATGTCAAGTAGCACAAAGCCATTGCAGTTCAATTAAGATGGCCAGAGTGAGATGTTGTTTAGGCAAAAAACCCATTTCAATACACATCTGAAATATGAGATGTTAACTATAGGCTTGTAATTTATCACTTGATCATCTTTTTGACACAATACAATTGAATATATTGTATTTTAACATCAGAAAACAAGGTACAGTACTCCATTAATCCATTCTCTGTCACCTTTAACAATGCTGTAGTGCCAATTAGTCTCATGCTGAGTAACTGAGTTACTATTTTTGATTTTTGATATTTTTGAGAAAAAAAATAGCCAAATTCAAATAAAACAATATGTTTTCAATAGGCTATACAGCAGTGGTCCCCAAACTTTTTCTGAAGAGGGCCGGATTGCTCATGCGTGGCTCTTTCAGAGGGCCGGAGGCCAGCGATCTACCTTGTAAATTACAGTAGATGCGCCTCGGCTACTTTATACAACAGGTCTATTTTAGCCTATTCAATGTAAACTACTGTCATTGAGGCCTATGTTGATTTACTTTTGTGAAAATAGTATAATATAAAATAGTCTTAAATGGAAATGACTAAAACCACAAAATATTAATATTATGAATAACATATGAGCAATATATGAAAGCCTAAGCATTATTTAAAATCTGATTTTATTCCAACATTTTTAAATTACCAGAATAGATTAATATGCCAACTTGGTTTTTGAAGTGAATTATTCATCCCTTAATGTCCTATTACAGAACTTATTTTGCATTACAACAGGTAGGCTAAAAGAGAAATTTAGAATAACACATAAACACGCAAGGAATCTAATATAAGTAGCCTACAGTTGTCATAAAAGGTAATGCTGCATTTATCAATAGACCAAACTGGCTTTTAAAAGCGCACAACAGCGCCAAAATTGTCCGGTGGCCAAAACCGGAATTGCATGTAATTGCTTAGAATCGCCATAGAGAATGAACGGTGGAAAATACATTAGGAAATATTTTGGAGGGCCACTTAAATTGACGTGGCGGGCCGTAGTTTGGGGACCCATGCTATACAGTATTTCAATATATTGTAAAAACTATTATCAACATATTGGCCTACTAGAGCAGGTTCAATAGCAAATACATACCTTGCCTTGCCAAATACATACCTTTTTGGAAACTTTAAGCATTTTCTTTGACAAATATCAGGCAAAGTTCAAGGTTCACAATCGTCTGCAAAACAGGTTCATTTTTAGTCTTTTTATTAGACATATCAGAGAAATATTATATTCTGAAGGAAATGGGAAAAATAATTCACAGCCATAATTTTTCAGACAGAACCTGATTACTGGGATACTGTTCACTAGTTTGTTGGGTAAACACAATGCAAACCTTGTTTTTGCGAACGTACAGTATGAGAATACTTGTTAGATTTGTAAATTACCAATGCCTCACAATACCATTGAGAGTCAATTTTAATCTATTTATCATACAAATAAAAATGTTTCTGTGTTGACTTACAATTACAATTAGTAATCTCCTCTTACCTGGGTGTTTTAGGTGAAGATAAAGTTGTGTTTGTTCTGCAGTGGTGTCCTATATCCTTAATGTTCTCTTATTCTCTCTTCTCTCCCACTTCTCTGTCTTTCCCTCTTTTTCCCCTTCCTCTCCTTCACTTCTTTCTTCCCTTTTATTTTCTACCTCTCTCCATTCTCTCTATTTCACTCCCTGTCCTCTCATATATATATATATATATATATATATATATATATATATATATATATATATATATATATACTATATATATATATATATATATTTACTTTTCTCTGACTGTATTTTCTTCTCTCAGTCTCTATTTTTTCTCTCTCTCTTTCTCTTTACCACTTACTTTCTTTTTACACCTTCTCTATTTGACTAAACTTCATTGTCTCTTCCCCTTACATTCCCTTGCGCTCACTGAGACTTCTCCCCCAAAGAGTTAAAGCCTTCTTGTTCCATATCTCCAGCCACACCCTTAGTATTTCTGCCATAAAATGATTATAGTAAATAGTCCATTGGTTTATAGACATTGGGTCCTGACATAGTTCAGGTGTACAGGTAATAAACCGCTGTAGTCGCATAGTCGTGTATTTCACCTGCGACTCTGACCTGTGTGTATGGGTCTGAGACTATAAGGTACTGCACAGTCTGTAAATCACATATTTGTTTACGCCAGAGAGGTAATGCACATCTGCCTTCTGGAGAAACTCTGTACTGTGTTCTTGTTTGGGGAGCAGTCTGTCCCATTTGTTTGTTTGTTTTCAGTTGTCAAGAGTCTAGGAATTGTGAAAAGACCAGATACAGTGACCCGGGAGAATGACGAGCAAATAGATCATGAAGAAACAAACTTTTTTATAAAATCAAAGCCACCATACTAGAGCCTTCAACTGTGCAGAGTCTATCAGACAACTTTATTGGCTCATAAGCTTGTGCCATAAAATATGTTCCTGTAAATGAGGGAAATGAGGAGTGGCTTGGCCTCTGAGCTGCTCAATGTGATTGGACCTTTATGTGCTCAACAAATTACAGACATGGCGCATTCGCACTGGACTATGATCCAAGGCATCCTCCATAATTATTACAAATTACCAGAGGTTCATACTAATCCCATGTGAACAGGGCTGAAGTCTAAACCCAAGCAAGCAAACAAGTCATTATCAGACTTATCATATGCATTTTATTTTACTCATCAATCTATTATTGTTAAACAATTTTCTCTACTTGCAGCAGCATACATGTACGTCCTGTCAGGTATCTTTGTATTCAGTTTACATGAACATCAAAATTACAAACAACAAAAAAAAATCCTCAAAGCTTGACAATGTTCAGATATCAGATGAATGTGCAAACTGTATAGATACTTACATTTAAAAATAAAAACATCTGTATTAAATTCATAACATCATCATTGTGAAATTAACAATTATATGGTGATAGCCGTGAGAAGTTTCATGGTATGGATAACATATCACAAGACATCAAACGATATTACAGCATGTCATTGTATATTTGGTGAAAATAATATGATTTACAAACTGAAATATAGACAAAACTCATAGCCTATCAATTTGAAAGCCATGGCAACACAAAACTTGACCTTGACCACCAACTTATACTGCAGACTTTTTAAAATTCAGTGAAATTCTGGGATTCTGCCATAGACCTCACCCTTACAGAATGAGCCTCACAACTGCATAAAGGGTTGCAATGCATGCAATCAGCGTATGAACCAGGTGGAATCAGTAGAAATCGCCACAGCTGGACGTTGTGATCAGGCTACCTCATGACTCCAGGAAGTGGGTCGTCATGAAATATCTCTGTAATCTAAAATCTCTGGTATTAGCATGGAGCTATTTTAACTATTACTATGGCCTACAGTAGCATGGGCTACAGTTGTATGGGCTGAATTAGCATGGCTATGGTAGCATAGGGTATTAGCATTGGCTATCGTAGTATGGGCTATCGGCTATTAGTCTTTCCACATTTCTCCTTTCCAACGCAATACTGAAACAAGACACCAGAGGCCAGGAGAGAGTCACAGCGCAACACAGCTCTGTTTTCTGATAACAGGAAAACAGGCCATCACAATTTTTAGCTGATCTATGCTTATGGCTCTAGCACAGATGTGGCTAGAAGTACCTGCATATCCGTCTTCTTATTTATGAAAACTCACAATCTTCTCTCTGTGGTCCAGACTATGAGCGTGACATTTGTACTTGACTATCAATCCTATTCTTGATTAAAAGTACAAGTAGAACAGCTACAGAATTGGATGCAGCAAATAAAAGTGATGCGACTATTGCAAGTTTTTCCTTTATATCCATTAGGTCTGTGTAGGCCTATTTCAAGTGTTCACAAGTTAGCAATGGACACTAGTCTTGAAGGTGCCACACAACACAACAGTCAGTCAGCTATGTTGCTTCTCTTAACAGTATGTGACAGTAAACATTTATGTGTGTGTGTGTGTGTGTGTGTGTGTGTCTAAACTGATAGATAGTAGGCCTATACATTATTTATTTATGGAGCCAAAAAGGTGAAAAGTTGCATAGTGACACTTTAACGGGGAAGTGGACGTCGTGGTGGGAGAGTCGGACCTTTAGGACTGCTGTCAGTTTTCAAATTATAATATTCTCTGGGATCCCCCAAGTTAGCGGGAGGGGGCGCCACATCTGCTGTGCTATTGTCTTCACTGAAGTTCACCTTATGTCTGATGCTTTGCTTCCGCTTCATCTCTGCCACGTGGTCGTTAGCGAAGTTCAGGATGGTGGTCAGGGCCGACAGCAGCAGCACGTCCACATCATTATTTAGCTGGATCTCTTCGTGGTAGCACTTCACTGGGAAGATGCAGTTCATGGTAATCCCCAGTTTATTACTGCATTCGTGCATCTAAACATATAAACATATAGAGACACATTCATTGAAGGAATTGGGATCAGAATGTATTATTTTCATAACCATATGCATTTTATGTCTTTATGTTTGAGTTAGGCCTGACTGGACTGTCTATTTGTGACTGCGATACATTTTTATGTCATTCTCTTCCTGCTGATCCCATCCTTACAGATAAGACAGAATATTATATTCTTGTTATTGCTTTTGTGCACTGTCTGCATTTGTCCCTGGCTATCACGCTGGCACTTTGGTTTGACTCTGTGTGGTCAACATCAACTGGGATGTCCAATACCATTTTCCTTCAACCTGGAAATGTTCTTATAGGCAGGAAATTTCCTATCTAGTTAGAGCAGCCGATGGATTTTTTGCTTTGCTTTGCATCAAGGTATTTTTTATTTGCTTTTTGTAAATAAACTCTGTTAGCCTGGCGATCGCCAAACTAAAATCACAAGTGATATTTAGTCTGGAGACCCACCTATTCCTTTTCTCTTAGCTGAAGCGTCGTTGTTCAGAGCTGATTATTGGGTGCTACGAATGTCTATGTACATAGCTCAGAGCCACCACGTGACGAAACGTGAGAAAATCATCCATGGTCACCATGCTGCTTTCCACAGTGAAAAGAAACTGAGTGCGCAAAGGAGCATGGGAACTCCCAGGCTAAAACACTGTTCCGGATTTTTTCTAAGCTGTCGCCTGTGTCTTTGCTACTTTTTGGTAACCCTAAAATAATTACCAGCAACTGAATTATACAAGCACAAACAACACATCACCTTGTCTTTGATCTTCTTGCTCATATAGACTTGTTTGATGTCTGCAGCCACTATCGGACATGTGTCATCTATTTTAGTCAGGACTGTCACCTGAGGGATGTCTGCAACAACAAAGACACACACACACAGACACACACCATAAACTGTCATATACAGTCAGTGTAAATCCTAAAGTAAATCCAAACACAGACAAACTTCGTAAGTGAGAAACTGGCCTGTTTCTGACCAAGTTGAATATGCTGTTGAGTAATGTTGCTCATTCACATCTGTGTCAAATTCAGTGTTATATAAAGTGCCCAAAAGTCCCACTTGAGTAAAAGTATACTGTAGACAGTGTTGGGGATAACGCGTTACAAAGTAACGCGTTACTGTAATTTCGTTACTATTGTCAGGAACTTAATAACGTAACGCATTACAGTTCAAATTTCACTAACGTCATTACAGTTACTAGACTATAGTAACGTTCGTTACAGCGTTACCCACGATTTTGTTCAGTGACATTCAGATTAACAAATTTACATGTAAATCAGTGAGCTACCGGTAGGCCAACATGTCAAAACCGCGTTGTTTTTATTAGTGGCGCATGCGTGCCTAACTGGGTGCTGTGGTGGAAATCGATTGATTCCGTGAGAGGGAGATGGAAGAGAGAGAAGTCATGGAGAACACTGGCATCTTCGCCAACTGGAAATATTCGCATTATATTCAGGTAGTTGCCTGCAAAGGCAAAAACGTGTCGGTTAAGTGCTCGCTATGTCCTGGTGATAAACAGCTTTCCACTTCTACACAGACAGCACTTGGCCAGACAGCATAGTCGTACAAAGCTGGTGGCTAAAAATCCCCATAGCCACCGTCCCGGTGATGAGACTGCCCCAGCACCCAAACAGGCGAAACTTACATCAGGAGAGGGAGGATTACGACAGGTAACATCGCAGGCAGAAATAAATAATCTAGTTGCAGCCTACGTTATGGAGGACATGGTTCCGCTATCAACAATAGAATCCCCCCAGTTTTAGGAGAATATTAAGCAAAATGCCAGCAACGCGAGCTCCCATATCAGACAGAAAAACATTTCCGAGCTACTTGAGCAAATGTTATGCTGTAATGGAATCGGATCTCAAAAAGATATTTGAGACCACAGAATTCGTTTCTACAACGGCAGATATATGGAGTGCTAACAAAAAAAGTTATCTCGGAATGACTGCTCACTGGATTGATGAAAACTTTCAGCGCGAGAAGGCTGCCATTGCCTGTAAAAGGGTCAGGGGGAGACATAGGCTACATCGTTATAGCCAGCGAAATAGAGCAAGTTCATGCAAGTTATGGGCTAAAAGTAAAGTAACGAGTAAAGTAACAAGTTACTTTTTAAAATTAGTAACGAGTAAAGTAATGTCATTACAATTCAAAGCAGTAACTAAAGTAAAGTAATTAGTTACTTTTTAAAAGTAACTTCCCCAACACTGACTGTAGATACCCAACAAAAAATTTACTTTGGTAGAAGTTGAAGTCACCTGCTAGCATGTTAATCAAATAAAAGTATAAAAGTATCTTGTCTTTAAGTGTGAGAAGTAATCCATAAGTAGATGTACTGTATTTACGAAATGAAAATAAAAGTAAGTAAGAATTTTATACAACATAGGCAGAATATCGGACAGTCTGCTATTCTTAACTGAATCGGGCATATGCGTATGAAACTGAAATTGAGTTTCTATGGCCCATTTAGTGAGAGAGCTATCTCACTCTTCTGTCTACAGTGTCCAGAATGTTGTCCTTCAGAGGGCATTCAGTGACCTTGAACAATATGTCTATAGATCGATTCACACCATATTTCTGCTTTAATGAATTTGTTTGCACTTGTTCACTGACAAATGCGCTTCTCCAATATAAAACCTTGTTGCAGTCAACTGACTCAGTTGACCACTAAAGAAAATGTCATCTGATAGGCCTACTTGTAACTATATGACCAATTAAAAATGTAGTATAGTAAAAGTATGGAATTTTCTCAGGAAATGTAGTGAGGTAAAAGTAAAGTAAAGTAGTTGACAGATTTCTAACAACTCAAGTGAAGTATAAATAATCCCAGTCGGCACTGGGAAACACT
Source organism: Sardinella longiceps (assembly GCA_027497455.2). Lineage (NCBI taxonomy): Eukaryota > Metazoa > Chordata > Actinopteri > Clupeiformes > Clupeidae > Sardinella > Sardinella longiceps. The sequence continues at coordinate 352,491 of JAODXP020004617.1, read as the reverse complement.
TTTATAGTGAGGGAAAATTAAGAAGCTACCGGGGTTCGGGGGTGTAGTGACCATTAGTGACAATAGAAATATCTTATTTTAATTGTTGACAAAATGTGGGACCCCCTTAACCCCCCTTAATTATGCTTTGTCTACTCACCCCCAGCCTTTGCCCTGACAGCCTTCATTTTGCTGAAGACATCGTCGGTCATCATGGAGATTTTGTCAGCTGGAATGACACTGACCAAACAGTGGATCCTGTCACTCAATTTTGGATCCCTGTTGTAGCTTGGATGATTTTCAGGGCACGTACTGGTTGGATTAAACTAGCGGAAACATATGGAGATGAAAGAGAAAGTCAGTACCAGTATAAACTTAGATCTCCTCACAATCATTAGAGGCTGACTAAACTGACACGTAGTAAGTTGAATAATATCCAGCATTCACTGTCCAGCATTCACTCTCTCATTTAAGATGAAAATACTGGTGATCCAAATCAGCTGAACAGTAAATACAAAACCAGATACATTTAAAGACAATTTAAACCAGACACCAGAAAAGACCTTTTTTTCCCTTTCTGGTTAGCTAATCTGAAACAATTACAGATAAATCAATAAGCTAAATATAATATATAAATTATAACTGGCAGCATAATTGGATAATTAATAGAGCTCCAATATAAAGCACTTTCAAAAAAACATTCTGGTCTATTTTGCTCTCAATGGTGCCTTCCAGGTAGTGCTGCCTTCAAGGCACTGGATTGAAGGGGTTATGGTTAGGATTGGATTAGGGTTAAGATAGTGCCATTGGGGGCAAAAAAACAGCATTAAGCAAAAAAGCACTAGTCCTATTTAAAATGTATGTGTTGCGTCATAGTGAATAAACTTTATTGTACATTATGCATTCACTACTGCATTGGATATTTGCACAGACTTGTAGCCAATAGCAGACTTGAGTTGTCTTTACCGTGTAGCCCTCTCTGATGTGGCCTTTCAAGACTTTGACCAGGTCTTCTGTTTCCACTCCTTCACAATGCCCTGCCTCCAATCCCATGATGTCACAGAATTCAAAAGGCAGGAAGGATTTATAGCTTCCATCTTTAATGCGATGGATCTGGAACTAAACATGACAACAAGCCACACAGTGTCTCAATCATAACTGGACAAACATCACTCTTACAGCCATATTGGAAATACTGTAAGAAATATCGGTAACACTTTGCGGTAAGGGTACATGAATTAATCATGAATGCACGCCATGATTTCATTCATGATTCATACGTGATTCATGCATTACATGATGATGTACCCAGAGTAACTAATACCTAGAGATCATGTGCTATCTCAGCATGGGAGGTCATTAATGACAAACAATGAGTTCATGTTAATTCCGGATAACTCATTAGACTTTCAGAGATGAAGTAATGCATGAATCATGAATTTATCATGAATGATTTCATGCAGGAATTCATGATGATTCATGTACCCTTACCGCAAAGTGTTACCGAAATATCTATTCGATTTTTTATTTTAATGCTATTTTAAATATTTGAAATTAGTAACCTGCATAAGAGGGACAGGTGTGATTTTAGTTTGCCATCTCATCAGGCATGAATGTAGCCCGACAAGTCCAGACTATCACGTAAAATGTATCGTCTGACCACAAGTGACGAGCCCTCAGGTAAGACGGCTAAAGCCAATCAGACGCTACTAACAAGCCAATTCAATCAACACTAACGCTCCGTCTGATGGTCCAGGATAGAACGTTGATGATTGGCTATTAACACCCCTCATTACTGTAAATGACATGGAATGTCCCTTCAGCCGAAACTTCCTTGAGTGCTAACAACCTGAATAGAGTGACTGTATTAGTGACTGAATACTCACTGTTTTTGTGAAGCTGTGGCCCGTTATAGCATCGGCAATGGTCGCATTGGTCATACGGTCCTGGAAGATGGAGTCTATGGAGTTGATGAAGCTAGATTTTCCTGCTCCCACTGGACCATGGACCAGGATACGGAGATTAGGAATGTCGGAAGTGCTGAGAGTAAGCTTCCGCAACCCTTCTCTCATAGGTTTTCTTTTGCTATGTATTGAGAAGAGTTAAACACACATAATAGTCTAAAAACAAATTTCCATCTAAAACTGGCTTGCCAAGTAGGAAGAGAAAGTCAGTAGATAAAGTAGTCAGTAAACAATAAAGGGATTAAATGTCTGTAGGCCAACTCTCATATTCAGAGACAACTAGCTAACTAGCTTTCAAACTAATACATTGAATGAATATGTTGAAGAGTTTGGTTCCAAAATGTTTAAAAGTCATGTTTTTCAATTGTGTATTTATTGATTCTGACACAAATTAATTAAACCCACATGTGTATACATTGATCCACATGCATATACTGTATGTATGTATACAGCATATAAAACAATTCAGAAAATTCATTTGTTTTTTGTCTGAATGTCTTAGACTTGTTCTCACCTCCAGTCCAGATTCCTCCAGGCCTTGTCCAGTCCCACCCCTGGTAGCTGCTTAGACGTAGAAGGTGTGCGCTCAGGCACAGGTGGAGGTGAAGACTGAGCATAGGGTTGGATGTTGTAATCATTTTCATGTCGGTCACCATGCTGAGGATCTTTGGAATCTTTGGGAGAAGATACTTTCTTGACTTTCTGCAGAGAGATTTGATTTGTATGAAATATTTCTAAGATATTAAGTAAGAACAGAAAAGAGTGTCATCATTATTTCATTGACCGATCAAGTAGACCAAATTAAGTATGTGATTGTTCCTTAACCTTTTTAAGAGTGATTTTTCTATCAATGCCTTTTTAACAATTCTGTACCAAGCAATGTTAGGCTGAGTAATTTGATTGTAACAATACTTTTGATTGGAGAAAAAAAATCTAATTCAAATAAATCTTAAAACATGGTAAAACATCATCAGCATATAGGCCGACTAGAGCAGAGCACATACCGGAAGAATACATACCTGGTCTTTGGGTTTTTTATTCTTAAACATTTTCCTTGACACAGCACAAGTTCAAGGCTTGCAAGCTTCTGCAAAACAGGTCAAGTTCATTTGTAAACTTTTGCTCGATAGCCAATATGCCCACATGAAAAATAATCACCATCGCAATAGATATCAGACTAACATTAATCAGGAGCTGCGTTCAAGTTACCTTTTTGCTGCTCTAAGCCAGATTTGTGTTTTGCCCCCTCTTTTCTGGAAATACAAATGAAACTACAAAAGATAAGATTAGATAAATGTATTCGCTGATGATGGCCTAGGCAAACGTGTACTTCTATGTTCGGTGAACTTTAGAGCAAGATATGCAATTTCTAGCTTTTAGTGCTATGATCTAATCTAGAACCAGCCCTGAAAATAATTCACCGACTATAGTGAGTATTTCTATTACCCTGAGGTATATGAGAAACTGCTCACTAATTCAATTTAAAACTAATAACCCATGGCAAACATTCTGAACATAACATTTGTTAGACCTCTTAACTGTGTATACTAGTGGTATTGCCTCACAATACAAAGACTAGACTCAACCTAATAAGATATTTTTGTGATCAGGTAATACAATGTAGTGTCCTCTTACCTGTGTGTTTTTGGTGAAGTTGTCTTTGTTCGGTGAAGTGCAGTATAGTATATCCTTAATCTTCTCCTCTTCTCTTCACTTTTCTCTCCTACTCTCTCTCTCCCACTTCTCGTTCTGTCTCTTCGTTCCTCCCTTCCTCTCCTTCACTACTTTCTTCCTTATTATTTCTCTACTTCTTTCCGTTCTCCCTGTTTCACTCCCTGCCCTCTCATTTGTTGCTTTCTCTATCTCTACTGTCTCTCTGTTTTTCCCCACTTTATTTTCTCTCTCTCTACCACTTGCTTTCTTTTTAATCCAACTCTATTCAGCTAAACTTCTTTCTCTCTTCCTCTTACGTTCTCTTTCACACTCTCAGACTTCAGACTTCTCCCCTCCTCCTCTCTCTCTCTCCCTCCCTTTTTCTTCTCTCTCTCTCTTTGTCTCAATAAACAAGTGAGTATCTCTACCATAAAAATACTTTGTAGTCCATTGGTTTCAATCAGAGGTTAAGTTCTACCAGTAATTGCTGATGTGTACAGGTAATAAACTGCTGTAGTCTCATGATTTACCTTGTGTCTGTGTGCTGCCAAGTGTGTGCAGTGTGTGTGTCTAGTTAACAGACCAATTGACTTGACTGTGTGTGTGTGTGTCTGTCTGTCTGTCTGTCTGTGTGTGTGTGTGTGTGTGTGTGTGTGTGTGTGTGTGTGTCTGTCTGTCTGTCTGTTTGTCTGTGTGTGTGTGTCTGTCTGTCTGTGTGTGTGTGTGTGTGTGTTGTGTGTGTGTGTGTGTGTGGTGGGGGTTTGAGACTACATGCTTAAAGGTGCAGTCTGTCATACTGGTGGAAATGTGTTTTGTGGGAATATTTATGTTTACATTTCAGAGTTAGATCACACCTGCCTTCAATCCTTATGGAGAAACTGTTTGTTCTCGTTTGGGGGGCAGTCTGTCCCATTTGTTTGTTTGTTTTCAGTTGTCAGAGTCGACTTAGTATTTTGAAAAACCAGATACTTTTCTACGGTGAGGGTCATGGGGAAACAACATTTTTATGTAATAAAATGCTTTAAATTGATTAAGCAAGGCACACAATTCTAAGTTTTTAAGGGGACCCTGTCCCTTTAGATAACATTGTCTGTCTAGTGATGTGGGAACATAGCAACACTATCAGCCTCCATTACATGGAGAAGGGTTAACACACTAGAGCCTTCAACTGTGCAGAGTCTATCAGACAACTTTATTGGCTCATAATCTTGTGCCATAAAATACATTCCTGTAAATGAGGGAAATGAGGAGTGGCTTGGCCTCTGGGCTGAAGCTTATCACTGTGGTGCTCAATGTGATTGGGTTGGCCTTTGGTCTTTTTTGCCCTCATCGGTGCTTTCCTGGCAGCGCTGCCTTCAAAGCACCACTTTAAGATAAGGCTGAGGGGGTTAGGGTTAGGGTTCGAGGCACTACTCCACCCGAATTAAGGTTAGGGGTTAGGTGGTAGTGCTTATAAGGCCTTGGTTGCTGGAAGGTGATGTCAAAACACCATTGAATGATTGGGGCTCTACAGCACAGTATGTGCTAAGGTCAACTCTGCACATTGTGACTCACAGGCCTACTATGTATCTCTTTGTCCATTTGTATATTATTCTGGACAACCGGCCTGCCACTGATCTCTGCTATGTGTCGGGGTTGAAACAAATCAGGTTAAAATGTAACGTATGACATTCTAGCTCCTGCCAATATCATTTTATAACTGGATTTATGACTTAGGGCACCTTGCCGCCTTCTTCTTTGTATAGCACTTTGGCCCACTGCAGAACTGTTTTTGTGTGTCAATGGATTCTTTTGTTTATTCAGTTAATTTTTCATTTGTCTTTTTGAGTTCCATTAAAATATATTTTTTATTTATTAAAATGCTGAGCAGCTGCTATACATGAGACATAATACATACATTTAGTGACAGCTTTGCATGCAACAGTAACTCTATACCACTAGACCTACCCCAAAGCAAAGCCGCTGATTGGCTGACTATGCACTAAAGAATGTTCTTGCAATGATTAATTGTGATTTATCACTTTTAATCGCAACTCATTTCCTTCAGTAAGAATTTGGATGCTAGGGCATGTTGGACCCTTACTTTGCTCTGGTAAGACCCTTAATAACTGGCTTTATTCCTCTCAGATTGGGCAATTCACACCTTTCCCCTACCCCTACAGATTTCCCCGAACAACAACCTTCTGTTGTTGCTGGAAATTCAGGAGCTAGGCCATAATCTTTGTAAAGTTTGACTTGATAGCTGAGCCATTTTCTATCTGAAATTGAACATAATACATGCCATGAAAGTGGAGACATATCCATCAGAATTAGAGTTAAATTTATTGAATTAATCACTTGAGTTAATCAGTACAAATAAAAGTACCAATAAAATTAAATAATAAATATAGCCGCTAGCGGCAATGAGCGGGGTCCAAGCTATGGGCACTTGGACTAGGCCTTTGGCCCCTCTGCCCTCTGCTCCTGCCCCCCTACTGCCCAACAATTTTTTGTTGCTTCACCTGGGATGCGAACCTGGGACCATTTGCATGCTAGATGGTAACCAAACCACTGCGCTATGCAGTCCCACACATTACATGTGACCTTGGTTTCCTGTGTATTGTGCTGTGCAAGGGATTATAACTGGAATTCAGGTGTGAGTGACGAGAACAGGTGAAGTTGATTGAGGACAGCAAACAAATGCAATGCCTTTGAACCTTGGAAAGACATAAGCATCATAGAAAGTAACGTTTGAGAAACTCTGTAACTTCAGTGAGTTTTTGAATTTTGGACATTAATGGCATTTAAGAAAAGATGCCAATGAGTGTACAGATTAATATGATGTGAGAATTTGGAGTCCAGGCCAATGATGTCTTGAGATATGGGCTTAAATGGAATTGGCTTTATTATAGCACCACCTCTGTCCCTACTCTAGCTCACATTTTTGTTGTTTCACCTGGGATATGAACCTAGGACCTTCTGCATATTAGGCGGCAACCAAACCCCTGCGCTACGCAGACTCAGCGAAACTGCCTGTCTTTTTTGTGTGTGTGTCTGCATAGGATTGCAAATGGAATTCAGGTGTGAATGATGAGGACAGGTGAAATTGATTGAGGACAGCAATGAAATGCAGTCGCTTTAGACCTTGAAAAGACACATCTAAGCATCATGGAAAGTGAATTTGAGAAACTCTAACTTTCAACCCTAAAGAAATACTTCAATGTTGGTGAGGTGCTTACTGTTTGTGTTTGTGTTTCTTTACTGACTACTGGTGAATACCTATATGGTACTTGTTTATTTATTTATTTGTTCATTTCAATGTGTCTTTTTTAAATGACTGGCTGGAACTTAATTTCCCTCTAGGGAATAATAAAGTGGATTTGTATTGAATTGCAGAATTTTGAGTTTGAAGTATCACTATGACCACTTTTTCTATACATATGTATTCTGTTCATTACCAAATGATGTGATTTGAATTTAGCATGTTGGGAAAGGGCCATGACACATGTGTGACTATGACAATGAGGTGTATGAAACTATTGTGAGGTTGACTATGGCATTCTGAGCACATGATTTTTGGGTCACCGCGTTAAAGCTTTAGCACTCCTTCTCTCCTTGGAAGATTTGGCCACTGAGAAGGTGAGTGCCAGAGATGGGTTTTGAACCTGCGATCTCATGGTCTTTGCCTTGTGCTCCTAGGCCTGAGCTCACTGAGCTAATGGGCCTACCATGTCTTTTCTCTTTCAGTCACCTACTCAAGGTGGTAAGGAATAGGTCCCAAGCCAGTTACAGATTTCATAGTAAAATTAAAGCATTTTGGTAAAGTATTGACCAGCGAAATTTTGTACACTTGCTTGAACTGACTTGATCATTAATCACATTAAATTTGGTATTGATTGGTCAATGTTGATCAAGATGGTCTAACTTTATTGCACTATAATATTAATATGAATTGACATATGAAAATTTCATTTGATAATATTTATGAGACTTAGTCTGAAGATGATCTGTATACATTTTGATCATGATATGACCAATTCTGTGGCCTGTGATAGTTTACTTTCACTTTGGCTTTTCAGTGAATTTGTGAAAAAACTAAATATTTTTTGACATTAATGGTATTTGAGCAAAGATGCTATTGGATGTAGAGATTAATGTGATCTAAGAATTTGGAGTCTAGGTCAATGTGATCTTGAGATATGGGCTGAAATGGAAATTGCTTTATTATAGCGCCACCTATTGATGCAGTACCTCAGGAATGGGTCTCTGAGTAGTGGGGGCAATTTGGGACCAGACCCTAAAGTTTCATGATCCTGGGACTTATGGTTTAGGCTCCAGCATGACTTTTAGCGGAGAAAAATAATAATAATAAAAAAACGGAACAAAAACAATAGTGTTCCACGCAGCTTCGCTGCTTGGACCCCTAATAATAAAAAACGGAACAGAAACAATAGGGTCCCGCGCAGCTTCGCTGCTTGGACCCCTAATAAAAAGGCTGAAATCTCCTTTTCTCAGAGCTAGAGGCCATAAAGGACAGGGATCAGAAAAGCGGAGCTTCAAAGGTAGTGTAGTTTGTGGTCATGCGTCAAGAGTTGCAACACAAAGCCCTCTACGTCAATGTAGACCTTGTCGCAGACCCTCTCCGTAGCTCTATGTTTACCTCCAAAAATTTTAAGCATCCATAGGCTATGCATACGACACAGATGGAGAAGGCATTAGGCCAGGCAAGGGCTGTGATTAGATAGCTTGCTAACGTTAGCATGCCAACCAATTTACTATGGGAATATGGCTAGTAGTGTGTGCTAGCTCACTAGCACCTAACATCTTCTGTTACACTTATAGATATGTTGTCTAGAGCGGTGGCCTCCACCAACCGACGTAGAAGTATGATGATACAGATACGAGTACACAGAGAACGGATACGTCGAACCATACTTCGACCTTAAGTTTGAGTGGGCAGATGTCTACAATTGTATAATTTATTAAACACTGCTGCCAGACCACCACCTGGGAAACCCTGGGAGAGTAAACAAAAAAAAAACAGTGCCTGATTCAATATAGGCTAAGAGCGAACTTTATAGAAGTGAAACTTACACATGTGGGGAATCTGCAAAGATCACAACAAAGATGGCTCGAGTTAGGCCAGAGAATCCCCAATCAAGAGCACAATTCTAGCATAATGGACGTGACATTTTTATTTTCATACTATATTGATGAACAAAATGCAACATAACCCTTGCAAGACTAGCAGCAATTTGTTCATTTTCTAATGCAAACTCCATGGCTGAATACAGGTCAACACAAACAAATTCAAATCATGATTTACACCATCAGAATGTGAGCCTTTGAATTTGCATTATGGACATAACGAAAAAAGGACAAGCTTTTATGGGAGATTACAGTTTTTGCGATGAAGTCTGTGAAGTTTCCAGACAAACGTAAATATTATTCAATTCATACCAAACAGGACACCTTAGTGACACAAAGAAAAATACTTAATTTCAATGTAAATGTAAAATGAGTTGGTTTTGATTGGGGTTATTTTGGGAATACTGGCGTTAAGGATATGACATCTGAAATAGCCTTCCAAAAACAAAACATGTCTGAATGGTGGATTTTAACCACGACTCAAATAGTGATGAAAATAACTGATAGCATTGCAGCTTTGTATTATTGTATATGGGCTATCACCCACATTATGCCCATTTTAAGCCACTCTATAAACTTATATTATGGCTGAATAGGGTAAAATGTTTAAAGAATAGATATCCTTTCGAAACTTGCTCAGTTGATTTTTTACATTGAGACAATATTTTTTTTGTACTGCAAATTTTCTGATATAATTTGTATGTCCATGTAGATGAGAGGTGAGGTTGACTTTTTCGTGGAATTGCGCAAGAGTTGTATTGCTGGGTTACAGGTTACAGATAGTAGAAGATTTAATCCGAAAGTAAGTCAGAACTGCATGGTAACAATCAAGCTGCTGCTTTGCCTCCGCTCAGCATGGTCAGAAGTGGGAGTCAACAATGCCACGTAGTCTTGGGCCAAGTTCAGGATGGTGGTCAGGGCAGACAGCAGCAGCACGTCCACATCATTATTCAGCTGGATCTCTTCATGGTAGCACTTCACTGGGAAGATGTGGCTCATGGGAATACCCAGTCTGTTGCTGCATTCATGCATCTAAACATACAAATACATAGAGAGAGAGACACATAAGATAAAAACGTACTAAAAGCTGTATTTGGCAACTATTTTAAAATCAAATTTCGTAAAATGTCACATTGTTCTGGAAGTTGTACATGAAAAAGGCTATTAAGGGGGGAAAAACAAATTCACTAGCTCCATCTTAACCCTGTAATTGTAATTGCAAAAACCAGCACTCCCTGTAGCCTTCCACCAATCAGGTTCGAATGCCTGTCAATCACAGCTGTGAACAAGTCGCTGACAATATGCTACTGCGAGGGAGTGGTTTGAGAGGCAATTGAGGAATGGTTGCGGTCACACTTTCTCTCTCTCCTCCTCTCCCTTATCTTCCCTGCTTATGTCTCTTGTCTGTCCGCGTCTGTGTCTATTCTATCGGAAGAGACTCTCTCTGCTCTGGGCTCAAACTACCAAAAGGAACATGATGGATTTGATTAGCTGGTCTTTAAGTGCTTTGGATACAATTTGGTCGAAGAAAAGAGCGGGTCCGGGAGAACCCGAATGGATTGTATGCTGTTACGTGGAAGAAGTGGTGTGTCTTGTGCCTGGTGCCTCTTTCCATGCAGGATTTTGAGGATGTCTACAATTTTGGAGCTTTGATAACAGGGTTTGTGCTATTGGGCTTGGGCCTTGCCGTTTGTTATCAGAAAATTTCTAAGATGGAGTCAGCTCTCCAAAGTTCATTGAAGCTGACCGACAATGGCACTTTGGGTAGCATCTGGGATAGAGTCATGAGACTGCAATTGCAAGGAGGCCAGCCTGACCCAGGATTGCTAGGATGAAATAGAGCCTACGATTGTGGAGTCTAAACAACATGAAGATATCAACTATTGGCACCCCACAACTCTCCTGAAGACCAGTGCAGAATGATGCTCTTTCCTCCCTCTCCCCAACCCCTATTCACAAATCACCTGCTGACTGACCCTGTCAGGGCCATCTCCACAGCAACCAGCTGTGTTACAGCCTAGAACAACTGTGGACTGAGAACATTCTGATTGGGGTACCTGTTGGTGCAGCGCTCCAGGAACATACACACACACACACTTGACTCTTGACACTTGCACACATACATTCTAATCTACACACACCACACACCCCCCTTCCCAACGCCTCCGACTTTCCACTCCTTACCCTCCCAGCAAGCTAGGAGAGGCTTCAATCAGCGACAGCAGGCAGCAGTTTGCGCCAGCAGTCTGTTTGGAGACTGACTACTTGTTTGGGACAGTTTTCTCCTTCCCTGCTCCACCCCAATAATGTCCTGTCAACTGTCTTATCAATTTTTTTATGTGCTGAGGTTTTTGTCAGCTTCCTACACTGTGCTCCCTTTGGAGCACAGTCTAGGAATTGTAGTTTTTTTCCTCATCTCACCTCTTGTGATTCTTTTTCAACTTTTTCAGCCAAAGTGAAGGGGGCCACAACACCTTGTAGCGGCCTCTCTCTATCCTACCCCCCAAACAGTGTTGTATGCCTTGTGAAGTATGCCTTGTCAGTGCCAATGTCATGAAGTGTTGTCATTGTCACTGTCATAATGATTGCCATGTTTGTGTCATGAAGCATGCCTTGCCACTGCCATTGCCATGAAGTATGCCTTGTTATTGTCATAATAAATGAAATGACTGTGTATTTCACTGTTGGGATAGTGAGAAACGGAATTTAAAGTATCTATCTTGTAGAGGGACTAGAGAGCTGTATGATTTTGAACTTTCTTCCTATGTCTCGGAAATACAGTACATAGACCTGCTGAATACAGCTTTAAAGAGAACCTATGCAGGATCCGGTGGCGTCATCCAGTAAGCTAACATCCAAACAATGCAGTTATTAAGCGTTTCTGGCAATAATCCTCCATTTAGAATTGCATAGTCAATGGTGATCGCCGCTAACAAAATGTATCGACAGTTGAATGCGCTGAGAAGTCACAAATTGCGTTGTAATTCAAACAGTAAACTCTGGCTAAGTCACGTGACTCTAGCTTGCTTGCTAACCAAAACTTACGATAGCCGGGACGCGCTCCTGATCTTGCATAGGCGGTATCTGCCTCTAGGAGGGTCGGACAATCTCGTGAAGGGGCTCGTTTTACTCCGGAACAGTTCTAGGCAATTTACATAAAGGTGTAATGAATAGGAAATGTCGAAATTTTCCCCAGAGGTGTTGTGGGGATTTTATAAGTGGGGGTACGCTATATCATGTAAAAATGGAATGCCCAATATAAAATTGTTACAAATAGCCTCCATAAATGCTCTGCTTAGATAAGTGGGGGTACTCCGCACCCCCACGTGCAACGCCCACTACACCCCTGATTTTACCTAAATGTTGCATGTGGTGGCTTTAATTCATCCTGTGGAAAATTCAGCATTCTGCAGTCTCTATATTATTCACCCCCTCAATGGAGATAGGCACTACTAGGGGCATAGAGGGCAAAGGCTGACATTTGTCCTAACCTCACAAACGTCAGATGCAGCACCCCCTTGGAGCGCAAGCATCTGATGTCGAGTCCATTGAAAGGACTGACATTAAACGGCAGGACCAACCAGGGGATTGGACGAACCGCCAGGCGGGATTTTAGACGTAGCTCATCTCTTGCAAACTTATAAAACACAACTAACAGTTTTATATTATGCAAGTTAAATAGGTTATTGTGGCAATTATGCCGCAGATACTGGCGTTTATGTTTGTTTGGAACAGTTGAAAATTTAGAAATTGCATTGGATCAAGGGATCTGGTAGGTTTTGATGTAAGTGGATGAAGTAAGATGACAGACAAGTGGTTTGTCCAATTATATGCATGATGTTTTGATGACGCCCAGCCTTCTGAAACAATTCTCTTATGGAGGAAATTCAGATGGACTAGCCTGTGAAGCATCTGACACGAGTAAGGTTAGGTTTGTCCTGCACCAATCCACAAAGTGTTGTAGAAATGCTGGCCATTTCTAACACACAAAAGTCAAAGAACAAGATTCTCATAGCACTGCCTCATTTTTCCAAGTGAGAGTACACTTTGTGCAGCAAACAGAAAATGGCACCCAATGCACACAACACTGCACCTTATCTTTAATCTTCTTGCTCATGTAGACTTGTTTTATATCTTCAGCCACATTTGGACATGTCTCATCAATTTTAGTCAGGACTACCACATGAGGAATCCCTGCAACAACAGACACACACACACACACACACACACACACACACGTTTAGTTCTTTTATTTGGATCTTAACACAGGGTAAGCAATCAAAGATCCAAACATTGGTGAGAAGTGTGTCATAGGACACACACACACACACACACACACACACACACACACACACACACACACACACACACACACACACACACAAGCACTATATTTAGCAAATGGAAGTGTGGAAGTGTATTTCTGCATCATCACCCTGTGAATCTTTTTCACATTTTTCAGAAATTGTTTAAAAACATAGATACTTCTGTTCTCAGATGTTTTTAGGCCAAACTTTGACTTTGGCAACATATTTTTTGCCAACATATTTTTTTACTTTTAGGTTTTTTGCAATTTCTGAAAAACCTGGAAATAAAATGTGATCTTGGGCGATCATTTTAACAGGGTGACAAATTTTCAATATTCATAGCATACAATGAAAGTAAATCTTAACTAATTAAACCCTAACTAAACACAGACCAACTGTGTCTTTTAAAGTGATAAACTTTTTCTAGTGGCATAAGCCAAGTGTCTAATATTCTAGTGTCTAATGTATGGCAGACTGACTGTAAAGCAGGCAGGAAATTAGTAGGAGTGATCGATGATCGATAAATGATCGATAAATGATTTTGGGTAAGACTCGAACCCAGGTCCCCGGATTTATTATGCTACGCTCTAAATTGAAAAAAAAAATACTAAGTTTAGTGCAAGTTTATTTTCATTTTAGTTCGTAGTAGTACCTACAATTTCAAAACTTCACAGGCCTATAGAACATGAGAAAGGGTATATAGGCCTACTGAAAAAAATAAGATTCTACTTGTGTTGTTCACAAGCTATAAGCCCTTACATTTGGCCAAAATAGGGTTTATCTTTTTTGCATAAAAATCGAAAAATATTTTTACTCTTCGAAAGACAGCATTAATTGCAAACCTATTTTTCGATGTCTTCCAATAGTATTACACCATGACAACTTGAAAGTGTTTTTCCTGTTTTCTATCATCATGGGACTTGTCTGAACCTGAAATAAATGTCAACTGGTAATTTTGGTTTCAATTACATCATGACATTTAGGTTCAAACATAATCTCTGTAGTCTACTCACACCCAGCTTTTGCCCGTACTGCCACCATGTTGCTGATGACATCATTGTCCATCATGGAGACATGATTGGCTGAAATAACACTGACTAGACAGTGGATCCTGTCACTCGGCTTGGGATTGCTGTTGAAATTTGGATGACCTTCAGAGCACGCGCTGGTTGGATTAAACTAGAGGAAGCATATGGAGAAAGTCAGTGCCAGTATAGACTTATTAAATGATGATTTAAGTTTTACTCATAATCATTGAAGGCTTATTAGTAAGCGAAGGGAGTTTTTCATTACCCCTGTTACTCTTGGGTGCTACCCATACTGTCTGTAAAGCGCCGCGAGACAATGTACTGTATTTAAGCGCTCTACAAAATGAATTAAATTGAATTGGAAGGCTGACTAACAGACATGTACTAAGTCGAATGCTGGTGTCCAAATCAGCTGAATAGCAAATACCATCAAGAGCACAAGATCAAAGATCTCAGAGCATCTTCTGTTATTTTAAGCAGGTATTTTATTGAATATTTTCTGCTGGGTTTTGTGTTTATAAACCCCATATCATGATAACTGCCAACATTCTGGTAATTAGTGAGGCCACCCTTCCAATTTTACGCACTCCTGAGTGCCTTAAAAAGCACTAGGCCTACATAAAGGCTATGTGATATAATTCTTGTTGGGAGAAAACAGTGTGTGACATTAACTATATTTACATTTACATTTAATGCATTTACAGTACATTATACATGTGCTTGAATATTTGCACATACATGTATTTACAACCAATAGCAGAATAGATTGTTTGCTTTTACCGTGTAGCCATCTCTGATGTGCCCCTTTAAGACATTGACTAAGTCTTCCATTTCCACTCCTTCACAACAGCCAGCATCAAGCCCCATGATGTCACACAAGGAAAAAGGCAAAGTCATAGCTTGTGTTTCTAATGTTGTGGATCTGGAACTACAAAGGACAACATGCCGCAATCTCAATCATTACAGGACAAACATCACAACAGTTCACCTCAAATGGAATACAACAAGTGTATGCCTGAGGTGTACACCTCGTACAAATAGCCACGCTTAGAGCCACAGGTTTATCATCTATGAACACTCCTCATGTTTGCACTGTAACATTGACAACATGACTAAACAATTTGACTGTTTTGTCCACACATGATACATGAACTTACCCTTCTGATGGCTCAACATGTTCATTGAGACGAATATTTAATTTTGAAATATGAAGTAAGGATTTTGAGCAAGAGATTTGAGTAGTTTTGAGAAATGCTTTAACTGTTAACAGTAGTGATGATTCGAGAATTGTACCAAAACGACAGAGAAAAATTGTAATCATTAGGGATGGTGCATCCACTCTGCACGTGCATGTTGGATCTCAGTAGTTTCAGAATGCTGCGGCCATGAGTGGGAGAGAGATATGGGGGAGGGACCACACCTGGGCCCCCGTAGAGATGTATTGATTGCATTTTCTGGGGCCGACACTGGTTTCATATTTTTCATGAATTTTGACTGACCGATACAGTACCTGTATGGTGCCACCGTTAAATGACATGAACTTCCATGAAAGTGAAAAACCTGAATGGAATCCAAGACTGTCTGAATACTCACTATCTTTGTAAAGCTGTGGCCCCATATAGCATCAGCTATGGCCCCACAGGTCATTCGTTCCTGGAAGATGGAGTCCATGGAGTTGATGAAGCTGGACTTCCCTGCTCCCACTGGACCATGGACCAGGATACGGAGTTGGTCAACATTAGGTGTGCTGATTTTAAGTTTCCGCAAATCATCTTCCATAGATTTTCTATTGCTATTTATTGAGATGAGGTAAAACGCAAAAACGTTTCCATCTAAAACTGGCTTGTCAAGTAGATAGAAATAAAGTACATACAGTAGATCAATTAGTAAGCAAAAATGAAGTGATTGAATGCTTTAAAGGGTGGTTCAGAATTTTGGACATTTTTTCATTATCAGTGGAGGTTTTCAACACATTTCATCCAGTCCTTCTAGTTGCTGACCTTCCTGGTGCCACAGGTCCACAGACTGTGCTATAGCTAGACAATAAAAGTCTTAAGCCTTGTTTTCAGATCATTTATGATGAAATGGCTAAAATTGAAATGTTGACAAATGCTTCTGTTCAGAGATTTTTAGGTTATTGCTGGAGCTCCCCACCTACAAAAAGTCTGCAGAGGTGCAGACAAACAATACTTAACAGAAACTCACAGAGTGGTTGTGGTGTTCACTGATTCACTAACACAAATATCATTGAAAAGCTTGTTCTCCAATGTGTGTTTTAGAATGGTGGACCTATTTTCTCAAATGCCTCAGTCAATGGGGTATGCTAAAACCTGAAACAAGTCATGTTTTGTGGTGATATTTGTGTCAGCATATCATACTCTTCCAGGCATAGTCCAAACTAAAACTGCACAAAAGATTGCAGTATTGATGTAGAAGGTAACACTATGAAAAGGGCTAGTCTTATAAGGTAAGGGCAGGAGGACAGGATGAAATGTGAAAAAAAAACCCTGAAAATTCATTAAAATGGTGGACATGGTGTTTTGGGCCAAATACCATTTAATTATTTATCTCTGTTGGGGCTCACCTCCACTCCGGAGCCCTCCAGGGCCTGTCCAGCAGCACCCCTGCTGGCTGCCCAAGAGAGTTGCACTCAGGCACAGACTGTGGAGGTCCTTGTTGAGAATCTTTGGAAGAAGATCCTTTCTTGCCAGAGCTTTTCTGTAGAGGTTTTATTTGTATTTGTTTAATGTATTATGTACACGGTCTGTCTGTGTCAAAGAAAATGTCACAAAATGTTGTTAAACGTCATCAACGTATAGACCTTGGTTCAATGGCAAATACATACCTGGTCTTTGGACTTTTTTACCCGCTTAAACATTTTCTTTGACACAGTGCAAACATTAGGCAAGATCAAGGTTCACAAGCGTCTGCAAAACAATTGAAGTTCATTTTTAGTCTTTTTCTTTGCAGTCTTTTACCCACAGAAAGCATATTGAAAAGAAATTAATTCCCATACATTTTTCAGATTGAGACAAACTGCGATTACAGAGATACTGTTCATTACAGTAATTCAACGTAAAATCAAGAATCCATGGCAAACCATGTTTGAACATTTGATAATACTGGTTAGATCTCATTGTAAACTGGGATTGCCACACATAACCAGTCCACCCCTATTGTAACATGTGTTTTTTGATGGTATAATAAAAGACCAGTTACAACCTACTAAAATGTTACGTGATACTTGTACAATGCAGTCTCTTCTTACCTGTGTGGTTTACGTGCTGAGTTATGTACAGTTGTCCTTGCTCTGTGGAGGGGAGTTGTATTCTATATCCTTAATATTCCCCTCTGCAGTCTCTGCTCCCACTTCTCTGTCTTTCTCTCCTTTCTTCCCTTCCTCCTCTTCCCCCTTTATTTCTCAACCTCTCTGTTAACTATATTTTCTCTCTCTCTTTTACTTTCTCTATTTCTACCTTTTTCTTTATTCCCACTCTCTTTCTCTCTCTCCCTCCTTTTCTCACTTTTTATACCACCAGTTTTTCTCTCTCTGATTTTGCCTGCATGTCTTTCGCTCACTTAGCCTTCTGTCCCTCCTGCTCCTGCTCTTTCTCCCTTTCTCTCCCTTTCTCTTCTCTCTCAGAGTTGTGGCCTTCTTTGCTCCATATCTCCAGTCACACCCTTTGGCTCAATAACATGTGAGCTGATGAAAAAAAAAAACTTTCCTGTAAGTGAAGCGTCAAGGAGTGGCTTGGCCTCTGCTCTAAAGGTAATCTTTGTGGTGCTCACATCCAGTTGGAAAATAGTAATGAAGAGTTGATAACGAAGTTATCCCCACATTTATATGAATTTCATCAGGCTTGTATAAAAACACAAAATAATTACATGTAAGAGTGACAACACTCTCAGGTGCGCTTGTGCGAGCAACAGTGTGTCCAGCTCACCTCTGTTTATTTACAATAAACTGTGTTGCGCCAGTTCAAACATGTTGAACACGACCCAGTTGTAATGTCCTTATTTATATGAGCTGCTCAGTAAAACACCATGTTCTATTGCTGTGAGTTTGTTGGTACAGTAACATGGTGGGTTTTTTTCAAGTGTGATGGTGTTGATATATGTTAATAATAATAAATTGAAGACAATTCAGGTTCAGGATTTATTGAATAAGTTGGTCAATCCACCAAATGATAGGCAAATAGAGTACAGAATGTATTATGTGAGTCTATGACAAAACATTTGTGAGTATGTGTGTCAATGCATGTGTGTTTGTGTGTGTATATGTGTGTGTGTTTGGTGTGGATTTTAGCCTGTGTGTGTGAGTACGCGGCGTGTGTGTGTGTGTGTGTGTGTGCGTGTGTGTGGTCTGGCGTGTGGTCACACCAAATCAGTCACCATCAGCTTTGTTCGAAGCCAAATCAGCATATTTGAATGGCAGATGTTTATCCGCCATGTTCATTCTTTGGGGAGGAAAGAGAGGCTTTCCCTGGATGAGGGATGGAGACGTGGGAGGGGAAGGTGACGATGATGATGGAGGAGGAGGTGTGGAGGGAGGATCAGAAGAATCCTGGATCTCATTGCTGTTTCCTCGTCTCCGAGGGAGGGCAGGTTTCTCCACAGCTTTGTCCTCACTCTTTACTCGTCTGGGAGGGAGAGCAGGTTTCTTAATGATGGCAGGAGGAGATGGAGGGATATCAGAAGGAGGAGGGGACGGAGGTGGAGATCGCTCAGGCGTGATGATGTTGGCGTAGTGGTCCTCATCGCGAGGATCCTCATAAATGTTTTCGGGACGAGGGGATTCTCTCTTCCTCTTTCTCTTTGGTTTCACCACATCAGGATGGGTCTTCCTCTTTGCTTCTTGATCCTTGGCATCTCTACCAGCAGGGGAGTCCATGTCTGCCTTCTTATCTTTGGCGGGTGCCATGTTTGCTGTCTTGTCATTGGCGGAGGCAACAGGAAGTGTTGCCATGGCAGCAGCCGGAGCGGTCGCCATGACGGCCACGTGGTCATTGGCAGCGTTTAGGATGAACTTCAGTGCAGACAACACCAGCATATCCACAACATTGTTCAGCTTGATCTCCTCATGGTAGCACTTCACTGGGAAGATGCAGTTCATGGGAATCCCCAGTCTGTTGCTGTATTCCTGCATCTAAACACACACACACACACACACACACACACACATACAGTTTTACTACAGTGCTGAAACACACAGTGATTAACACTCAAATGCGCGCGCGCGCTCACACACACACACACACACTCACACACACACACACACACACACACACACACACACACACACACTTTTTCTACAATGGTAAAAGTCAGTAGTTGACTGAAACTCAAGTGTACACAGAAAAAGTGACCTTCTCTTTGATCTTCTTGCTCCAGTAGACGTTCTTAAGGTCCACAGCCACTTTTGGACAGGTGTCGTCCACTTTAGTCAAAACAGCTATCTGAGGAATACCTGCAGAGATACACAAGATTAAATTACAGTTGGCAAGAAAATCCTCTCTCTCTCTCTCTCTCTCTCTCTCTCTCTCTCTCTCTCTCTCTCTCTCTATCTATCTATAAGTCTGTCTGTCTGTCTATCTCTCTATCTATCTATCTATCTATCTGTCATGCACACTTCTTTATCATCCATCCATCTATCTAACCATCTATCTAACCACTTGTTGAAAACTAAACCTACTATTTCTATAACAATCAGAACACAATTCTGAACACAAACAAGAAAAACAAACAAACAAACAAAAAAACAAAAACCCACCTCCAGCCTTTGCCCTGATTTCTCTCATCTTGCTGAAGACAGCGTCGCCCGTCATGGAGATGTTATTAGCGGGGAACACACTGACCAGACAGTGGATTCTGTCGCTCAGCTTGGGGTTTCTGTTGTACCCGGGGTCATTTGCACAGCATGGATGGGCAGGGTTGAACTACAGAGAGAGAGAGAGAGAGAGAGAGAGAGAGAGAGAGAGAGAGAGAGGTTGTTTGAATTTAGTTGGTTAATGACGAACACTATGTTGCTAATTTAGAAATTCTGGTACTTTATAAAAAGCAGCCATTTCTCAAACTCTGTTGGTGTTTCAGTCTGTTTTGTTGTTTTTTCACAAATGATTTAAAATTTTAAAACCAACAGCAGAATACAGTATTTGAAATGGCCCTTTCAGTATTGTGTCTGTCTTTACCGTGTAGCCATCTTTGTTGTGGCTCTTTGACTACTGTGCCTGTTTTTACTGAGTAGCCATCTTGTAGCGGACCGCTCCTCTGCCTCTGGTGGAGCAGAGAGGAGCTGCGCTACTGAATTCATTCACACTGATTTTTACTTTTGTACATTTATAATATTTCACATACACACACATAAATGCACACATTAACACTGCAATATATTTTTCTATTGTTTAAAATGACTGAATTTCAAGTTCATTACACATAATGACTGGGAGTGGTCGCAAGTGGGCCGCCTATATAGGAAGCAGTGCCGTGCGCAATGGCGGAGATGAGTGAGTGGTTTGAAGTTGGGTGGAAGCGTGCGCCCCAATAAAAGTTTTGTTTGTTCGTTTGATGTTTACAGAGTTAGGTAGGCGCAAGAATTGCGTGTATATTAGCTAATCTTCAATATACCTTCAAAGCGATGACGATCGAAGAAGGATTATTGTTACAAGACACAGAGTCGGAAAAACTGGAATTGTCTGTTTTCTCCGCTGGATACTCATACAGGCCAAGACGGATCCCATTGGATTTTGTTGTCTGTCTTCTCCGCTGGATACTCATACAGCTTTTACGACCGACGACCAAGTCGTTGTCTGTTTCCTCAATTCAGACCAGCACGAATGGACTGTGAGTAACAAAAAAAACGACAGAACAACTTTCTTGCGCACCAAGCATCTCCCCCTTCCAATTCTCCCACTCCAGAGCTCATCTTCCGCATCAACCACTTCTCAACCTTCCTTCTGCTACGAACTTGAACTCAAACATAACGCAACACATCACAACATAACAACTACAAAACATACACCTTATCTCCCGTTTCCCCCCTCCTTTTATTTCATTACCTTTTTTGTTTTGTTTCTCGTGTTTATTTTCTTAAAGTGACAGTGCTTAATGTTGGGTTTTGAATATTTTGTTATTTCTTCTAAATAATAATTGAATGAACGTTCTAAACTTACTTTTGAGTGTTGTCCTTATTACTATTATTTATATTATTATTTAATATGCTGACGTAGCTCTCCTTGGTTTAAAATTGGTAAGTGTTAAAATCCTTACCTGGCGCCTGAACTTATTTTATCCCGAGGGCGTCACGTTACAATCTTTGATGTGTCTCTTTGAGTTTTGTGCCTGTCTTTACTGTGTAGCCATCTTTGATGTGGCTCTTTGACTACTGTGCCTGTCTTTACTGAGTAGCCATCTTTGATGTGGCTCTTTGAGTATTGTGCCTGCCTTTACCTTGTAGCCATCTTTGATGTGGCCCTTTAAGACATTGATGAGGTCTTCAGTTTCCACCCCTTCAGTTTGTCCACTTTCCAGACCCATGATGTCACAGAAGGCAAAAGGAAGGAAAGATCCATAATTCTGGTCTTTGATTGAATGGGTCTGGAGCTAAAAATGACAACAAACACACATATTGGATTAAACAGACACACACACACACACACACACACACACACACAAACACATTTAGCCAGTGGCGGTCCGCACCGCACACGGGTCTCGAACCCGCCACCCCGTAAACTACAAACTCCCGGCGTGGGAGTGGAACGCTCTAACCAACTGAGCTAAAAGCCCGAGCTTCTAACTCAGCGTGTTAGAAGCGCCCATGGAATTGGGTGATGAGGATTTACACGTCTACCGCCGAGCTAGCCGAGCTAGCTGGCCTCCGTTACACACACACACTCACAACCTTTCAGATGTTTGAATTCAGTTCAATTCAATTTCTAGAGGGGCAAATACAGTACAATTGCCTTGTGGCATGAGAAACTGGCAAGGGAATTTCCCCATGTATTTGTAGTATATATAATAGTATTTATATATGTAGTATTGTGTAACAGTACATGGCTTGTCAGGCTAAGGATAACTCACTGTCCTGGTGAAACTGCGTCCAGTCGCTGCCTCTGCTGCAGCACCAGTAGTCATGCGCTCCTGGAAGATGGAGTCTATGGAGTTGATGAAGCTGGACTTCCCTGCTCCCACGGGACCACTGATCAGGATTCGGAGTTTTCCCACATCTGGAGTGCTGATTTTGAATTCCCGTAGTTTGTCTTTCATGTCTTTTCTTTTGCTGTTTAGTATTGAGAAAAGGTCAAAGCAAAGTAGTTTAAACAGTCTCGCTAGAAATGTTTCCTCAGGCCAACATTGGCCTCTGGGTCGCACTTTGAGAACCTATGATCTAATGAAACTATCTACTAGACCTTAATTGAATGGGAAATTGTACATGAGAAGACATAGAAAACTTTCTGGTCTTGACCCAGTCTTTTTTCTGCCTTTATTACTGACTTTCTTAGTTATAGCATGTTTTAATAAAGTTCAGAGATTGACTGTATACTCACGTCCAGTCCAGAGCCCTCCAGGCTTTGTCCAGTACTGTGAAACACAACATCACTTCTGTTCAGAGACTTATGGATGAAAATTAACCTGTCCGCCTGTATGGTATCTCTAAATACCCTGTAAAGGCCGATAATGTAATAACTGCCAATAACGTAATACTTTTCACAGTTTTTAAATGTAATAAAGCCAATAATGTAATAACTTGCCAATAATGTAAGAATTTCTTATTCGTATCTAAAAATATTATTTGTAAGTTTTATGTGAATGATTATCATAATGCAGTTATACGCAAACAGGAATATTTTAAAATTATTTTTAATTCAATAAAATAATTTCATGTATTTTTTTTAACTCCATCTTCCCGCGGCCCCCTGGCACCACCTCACAGCCCCCAGGGGGCCCCGGCCCCCACTTTGAAAACCACTGGTCTAGAGTTCTAGGCTAATCAGTTGGACCAATTTCTTGCATCTTCAGTACTAGCAAGTCTTGAGTAGTTTGAGCAATAGAGCTCTTATTAAAATTGGGCAAAGTTGCCCTTTAACCGTCCACTACGTGAACAAAACACTCAAGTCATGCGACTGACACTTTACTCAGCCATCAGCAGGCTTCCATAGTTCTACAGCAAAATGTGAAAAAGTAAGTTTCTAGATTGGGAAACAAAAATAGCTATTCTTACTTATTGGATATTGGATTGTATATCCTATATTTATTGGAAAACGGTATAAAATGCTGTAAAATGACAGCTGACCACTTCTCCCCCTGTCCTCCTATTTCTCCCTCCTCCCCCACCTCAGCCCCATCCTCCACTTCTCCCTCCCTTGACTGTGCACTATGGTTGAGTATGCACCGAGTGGGGTCACTGTTCTCTCCCTCCGCTACATATGGTGTCAGAAGAGGGATGGCTACCGTGAGGCCATCGGATGTGTACCCAATGTGTGGTCCGTATGAGGGACCACCAGGATAGGTTGACCCCGGTGTGAGGGACCCCTGAGATGGGTGAAGCACTAGAGTGTGGGGTACCCTGGGATGGGAGTAGTATGGCTGGTGGATGCGTGAGGGACATGCGCTTCCCAAAGGGGAAGGCAGTGTGACGGGGTACCATCACTACGGTTGAGTATGCACTCTGACTGACATACCAACAAGCTTGGCTCCTTGATGTTGTGGTGAAGTTGCACATTTAGTTCTCCGGAGACCCGGATTCGAGACCGTGTGCAGTTTCGTAAAAGGTTATATGATTTCAGAGAAAAATCTTACATTATTGGCAAGTTATTACATTATTGGCTTTATTACATTTAAAACTGTGAAAATTATTACGTTATTGGCAGTTGTTACATTATTGGTCATTATTACATTATCGGCCTTAACATACCCTAATTAATTACTCTAATTGGGTAATTAATTGGGTAAGTAATATAACTCTAATTATAAATATCGGTGATGGGTAAGTAAGGATAAGTTCACAAATCAGTGAAAAAAGTTTAATTTGGTTTAATCATTTTCTGAAAAAAAAAAAGAAATATAAATTTAATATCAGTTTAGTATTAATAAAGTCCTCTTTTGACGATTGAACCCTTTGTTTAAATGATAAATATTGCCAGTAGGGGTTGCTAATGTTTGAAATAGTGTGTGTAAATGTCCTCTCACAGTCACATGGAGGCGGACGTTGAGGCACTGGAAGGAGATTAGGGTCAAGGGTGGGGCTTTCAGGATTCTTGTTGCCAGGATCTTTCTGAACAGATGATAAACAGAGTCAGGATAAAGCTCTATGATCTCCTCTTATTACTAATTTATTCGCTTTTATTGAGACCTTCATTGTTATTCTATATTACATATTGTTTTGGGTAGGCCTAAATCTAATATTGTTGATCATGTAGGATATATTTGCTGGTTTTGTTTTATTTATTTCTACATAAGCAAACCTGATCAATAAAATAAAATGTTTCATATAGATGGATAAAATAAATGTATATAACATTTCAGAGTCAAACAATCCATATATGTGGCATGCATTCCTGAAACTGAGCGCTGTGAATTGAAGAAAGCTATCTTTAGATGCAGCAGTACAAATTGGTAAGCAATATCACTCTGGTCGGGACTACATACCTTTTTGAAGGGCTTAAACATTTTCTTTCAGCAGGCCAGAACTAAATCAGCAAAAAACAAAATAGGCTAAATGATACAAACAACATGAAAATGATGAGACCCTAACAGTGACGCTAAGTATAGCATAGTCAAGGCAGAGCCATATCGCATATATGCAAACATATATTTAGTTTTTAGCAAAAGTGCATAAACTACTCATAATGCACAGCCAGATGCTAGGTAGGTGTTGGTCACACTAGCAGTTGCAGGAACAGGGTTGTGATTATAGTGTTTTTGCCCAGAGTGAGCGGAATTCTTCTTTGCTGTTAACTGTGACAGTAATCATATAAAAAGAGCTGTGAAAGCATTTATTCAGAGTGAATGAACCTGCAACAGTGTTATTTCATATTGCTAAGTGCTGTCAATAGGTATGAGAGTGACCAAATTTCATGCAGCACAGAACAAATAGCAAAACAGCAACCAGCGCTAACTGATAAGGGCATAAAGTTTTGTTTATTTTTATTTGCCCGCATCTGTTAGTTTAGCTGCAAGTCTGCATATTTGGGCTACGTTGTAACAAATCCTTCCATTCAGATACCTATTTATAGCACTTGCTAGCCTCAAAGAACAGGGAAATGGGCTGGCTGACTCTAGATTTTTCCTTTAACTGTCAGTGATCATATAAAAGAGCATATGAAGCTGGTTGGTACCCCCTACCTGTGTTGTATGTAGAGAGTTCTGTGAAGTTGACTTATTGCTTCCCTTTCTGTCCTCCTATGTCTCTCCTTTCTTCATTCACTATCTCTCTACTTCTTCCCTCTCTATCTGTCAGTCAGTGTCTCTATTGCAAGTTTTTCCCCCTCTCTCACTCACTCAGTCAGTCTTTCTCTCTCCCTCCCATACTCTCTTTCGCTCACTCAATCCTTGACCCATATCTTTTGTCACGTTAGCCTTTGACTGTGTTCCAGGTCTGCTCAATTATTATAGGCTATTAGGCTATTATAGGCTTCAATCGTCATCCTCAAACTAATTATATACAGTGTAGATGTAAAACCCGTTATGCAGGCAAAATGTATACGGATATTGTTTTAACAGCATCAAAGGAGATCAAATGAGAGCTGAACAGTAATGATTATAATGTAGAATGCAATACAATAATCTTTGGAATGATTGTATGTTGATGACAGTGTTGTTTTAGTTGTTGAAAGTAGTCATTGAGGCGTAATTGATTTATTTTTCTATATTATCTTAATGCCAGTGAGAGCTGAGAACCCATTCACAGATTACTTTTCATATGCCCAAGAACCCATCCAGTTTGACAATCACTGAGGTACAATAATCTTAGAAATGATTGTATGTTGATGACGTTGTTGTTTTAGTCATCAAGAGTAGAATCATTGAGGCATAATTAATTTATTTGACTATTGCTCCAACTCCACCACTTGGTCTTAGTTCAAAAGTAATGCACATGTGCCATCAATGCTATTGATACCATGGACTGCACAGGTGTCTGTCCTACTGTATCATGGTCCACAGGTGTGAGATTGGATAGGATTCACGTGTCAGCACGTGTTCTCATTCTCTTCTGGATGACTTGCTGTAATTAAGTTATAAAAACAAGTGAGCTATTCAGCCTTACTAGCCTCAACCAAACAATAAACGACAGCCTTTGATCCCGTAAATGTTGCTGGACAGTGGACATACTCATCCAGTCTCAATGTCTTCTCTAAATCCTAAACCCTGAGCCCTCACAGTCTGAATAGTCTTAACAGACTTAAGACTTGCTATTTGTGATCAAATTAGCCGAGCTAACCAGTAACAAATTGCATTAATGTCACATTGAAAAACTTTTCAGTTTGTCAATTGTTTACCAATTCCCCTTAGAGAAAGCCAGCAGAGATGCAAACTTAAGGAAAGGATAACACTGAGCCTTCACATGCTCAAGATGTTAACAATATGTCACCCCATGGCCATCACAGACTTAACATAAACACACAAGCCTCTGAATTTATAATTGCACCCATTAAGATTGGGCTAACAAATATTCACACCCGACTGCACACTATGACCGACACACTATTCCCCCTTATGTGCCATTAGGCCAAGAAAGCTTATTTTAGTTCCTGAATTGTCCAGAATTGTTGTTGGCCTAGTCATCGTTTTGTTTAGACAAAGTAAATTTATTCACTGATTGACTCATTGAGTTTCTCACATCAGCATATCTTTATAACATGCTTAACAGCAAGAGCTTGAGAATATGATTTAGAATTTATGGCATTTACCGACACTATGCTCCATATCTGCCCATTACACTCATCTATCAGACTGATCTCATAGGACTATCGGTCTCAAATTAGATAAGGAGGTTATTTATGGCATGAAACTGGAGTATGATGATCAGATTCAATTTAGCATGACTCTAGTAACCAAGTAGTCGGAAATGCCTTGGGTTGGCTCATCACACAGTAAAGGTCTCAGCACAGCTTCTGATTGGTGCTTAAGATGCTAAAGCTCTCATCAATGCCTTTTTTGATTGGTGCTCAACACACTAATGCTCTCAACAAACCACTGATTGGCGATTCATACTCTAAAGCTCTCAAGAGAGTCTCTGATTGGTGCTTCACAGAGCCTGTGATTGGTGCCTCCCTAGATGCTGAAGTCAACTTGGCCAAGATGTTTTTTAGTTTTGCTGGCCAGAGAATAAAATTCCAGTGATATTGCCTGGGAAGTCATGTAATGTTAATGTTTAATCTGCTATAAAATGCCTCTCTGTTATTATAATATCAATTTTAATGACTGTGTGAAAGGTGATTTATGTGGTGACACAAACAAGACAATAAAACAGTAGAGAAATCTAGGTCAGGTCTCACTGGACAAGGATTCTTAATCTATTTCTGAAACAGGTGGTTCCTTACTAGGATTGAATAGTGTTTTATGTCGTTATGTTTTCAGTGTATGTTTTGGTAGCCATTCCGCTAACGGAACATTGGTGTTTATGAATGTATTAATTAATAAACAACAATACATTTTATTTTAAGTAATAAATAATAGTAAACCAGAGACACAGTATGAGGTTTTCATTTTTATTTGTATGCATCTATTTATGAAGATATGACAGCAGATTAACATGTGTGTGTGTTGGGTGTTTGTGTGTTGTAAACAGTCGAAACAGTCTGTAATTATGGAGAAAGCTTCTTTGCAAGAAGTGTGTGTGTGTGTGTGTGTGTGTGTGTGTGTGTGTGTGTGTGTGTCTCAATTCATCTCAGGATTCTTAGGAAAATGGACTCTTTTCGGGGGTGGTGGTGGTGCAGGTTTTTTCCCAGCAGTTGGAGGAGGAGATTGAGGAGAAGATGGTGATGGTGATGGTGATGAGGAGGCTGTAGAAGGAGGAACAGGAGGAGGCTTCTTTGCCATCTGTACTCTTTTCACAGGTATTGGGGGTTTCTCCAGAGCCGTTCGGGGGGACTGAGGAGCAGGTGATGAAGGTGTGGAGGGTTTTTCCTCGGTTCGCAGAGGGGATTGTGGGGATGATGGAGGAGGACTACCAGGAGGAGGAGATGGAGGTGGAGTAGCTTCTGCTGTGACACTGTTTTTGTTGTTGTTGTTCTTGTTGACAAGGTCGTCCTCCTCGTCAGTTGACTTTGGCACTGCCTCGTTGTCAACAGCTGCCTCCTCTCCTTTATCATCTTCCTCTTTGGAGGCTTCATGAGCAGCAGGAGTTGATTGGTCCTTGGCTCTGTCAGTAGGAGGTTCCACATCTGCCATGCGTTCTTTGGCGTCACCAACAGGAGGTGTGGGGGGGCTTTCCTCAGTTCTCAGAGGGGATGAGGAGGCCGTAGAGGGAGGACCAGGAGGAGGCTTCTTTGCCATCTGTACTCTTCTCAGAGGGATAGGGGGTTTCTCCAAAGCGGTTCGGGGGGACTGAGGAGGTGACAGAGGAGCAGGTGATGAAGGTGTGGAAGGTTTTTCCTCGGATCTCAGAGGTGATTGGGGGGATGATGGAGGAGGACTACCAGGAGGAGGAGATGGAGGTGGAGATGGAGTATGTCCTGCTGTGACACTGTTTTGTTTTTTGTTGTTGACAAGGTCCTCTTCATCGTCACTTGACTCTGACACTGCCTTGTTGTCAACAGCTGCCACCTCTTCCTCTTCATCTTTCTCTTTGGAGGCTTCATGATCAGGAGGATTTGTTTGATCCTTGGCTCTGTCAGTAGGGGGAGGTTCTTTGGCGTCACCAACAGGAGAGGTCATTGTCTCCATCACGCCATCATCACCGTCCCCAGTAGGGTTTTCTGCTGCCAGCACTGCCACATGGTCATTGGCGGCATTCAGGATGAAGTTCAGGGCACACAGCAGCAGTACGTCCACGTCATCGTTCAGATCAATCTCTTCATGGTAGCACTTCACTGGGAACATGCAGTTCATGGGAACTCCCAATCTGTTGCTGCACATTTGCATCTAAATACACACACACACACACACACACACACACACACACACACACATACACATGCACAAAACAGGTAATCAAATTTATATTCATTTGTTCAATTTTATTATGTATAATGTAGCCAAGGTTGATTTCACCACTCAAGGGTCTCAAAAAGGTCACCTAGTCAACAACAACAAACCCACG
This sequence comes from Sardinella longiceps, assembly GCA_027497455.2. Taxonomy (NCBI): domain Eukaryota; kingdom Metazoa; phylum Chordata; class Actinopteri; order Clupeiformes; family Clupeidae; genus Sardinella; species Sardinella longiceps. The sequence goes on along the minus strand of JAODXP020004617.1, from coordinate 323,171 downwards.
GCTTGAAAGTCAAGCATTCAAACCACTGAGCTGATAAGCCACACACCCAACTCACTGGTCAGAAGCATTCTTAAGGCTAGGGGTGTGAGGACTGCCGCTGGCTAGCCCAGGTTAATTGGCATTCGTTACATATACTGTATACACCCACATAATGATATGTCACCTTCTCTTTGATCTTCTTGCTCCTGTAGACAAGTTTGGTGTCTTCAGCCACCCAAGGACACATCTCATCCACTTTAGTCAGGACTGCCACTTGAGGAATCCCTGTGTAACCAGAGAAACACACACACACACACACAAACACACACGTCACATTCTCTTTAATGGACATCCCTCTGACTTTCGGAATGAATTGCAATATGAATTCCCTGAGTTATTACACCAAATTATCATCACTCTCATCGACAAATCATCCATAAAATGACAGAAAAATATTAACAAAAAAACAATGTATATAAAACAATATTGATTGCGCTCCTTTGACAACTTACTCTCAGCTCCAGCTACGGCCCTGACTGCCTTCATCTTCTCAATGACGGCCTCATCCATGTTGGAGATATTAGTGGCTGGGATCACACTAAGCAGGCAGTGGATTCTATCACTCAGCTTGGGACTGCTGTTGTAGCCATAGTCATTCTCTGAGCATGGGCTGGTTGGGTTAAACTACACAGAGAGAGAGAGAGAGAGAGAGAGAGAGAGAGAGAGAGAGAGAGAGAGAGAGAGACCTTGCAAACTGAGGCTATATAAAACTGGCATAATTTATGAAATGCAAATAAAATGGATTGGCGGTTTACCGTGTAGTAATCTTTGATGTGACCCTGCAAAACTTTGATGAGGTCATCTGTTTCCACTCCTTCCGATTGGCCACCTTCTAGCCCCATGATGTCACAAATGACAAATGGCACAAAAGACCCATAGTTCTGGTCTTTGATCATATGGGTCTGAAACTATTAACAACAGACGGAGAAAAAAATCACTTGACAAAATAATCATGATCTTCACCACCCAACCCACCACCCAACGACAAACAAATGACTTTTGTAAGTCGCTTTGGATAAAAGCGTCTGCTAAATGCATAAATGTAATGTAAATGTAACTACACTCTCCTGGAAATACCGCTCTGCTCATTCCTTTTGAGTATTGCAATATTCCATGTGAATATTTAACAAATTACACATGACACATGGGACTCTAGATCCATACTTCAGGTCTTGAATTAAGTGGGACTGAAACTGTATTATTATTATTAAGAGTCAGTTTCTGTAAGAATCATGCGGGTGGTGATACAAACCCTCTTCATATTCCCTTCAAATTTTGAATACCAGTAGACACATGCCTAAAAGGGACAAAACTGTATTTTTAAACATTGAGAATGTTCCTAGCAAAAGTTAGGGATTCCCAAAATTTCAGCATAATTTTGAGGTACTGAAAATTCAGTTTTTTGCCTTCAAATATCTCGTTGCGCCTTAATTTTACCATCCTGAAATTTTGGCACATAAATGTCGGGGAAATAAACTTTTGAGAAATGATGTCGCTTCTGTGGCATATTGAAGGCACTGTCCTTAAGGGCCTCTTCAAAATGGGACCTTTTACATTTTTGTACCATTCTCGTGTGCCTCTCACAGTTCATATGACACTCAAAACCTTATTAGTTTGTATATTATATACATTTCGGAACCTCCTCTTTTAGAATCTGCTAAAAATATATGGGCATGAATTGGTTATGTTAAGCTAGAGGCAATTATTTTAGGCAAATATGAAATTAAGTGCCATTCTAGATGCTCATAGCTCTGTGCGCCATCACACAAAACAGTTGAAATTTGCCTACTTTGTTCGTCTGCACTCATATTATCTGTGGTCCAAATATCTAGGTGGCTTTTTGTTCTATCATCAAGTAAATGAATTTTATTTAGAGCAGATATGCACCTATGATAACTGCAATGGAGGGTTGTGCTGACTAACCAGATAAGCCAAAGTGGTAACCCTGTTTGAGCAATTTCTAGACTGTGGATGTGGTGGCACAGTGGTTAGGTCACAGACTAACAATCAGTTGACCAGGGTTCAATTCCCAGGTATCACATCATTTATGTCTTGCTCTTGGTAAGAAAATTATTAGGCGACATTACTTGATTAGATAAAGAAGGCTACCACTCAAATATATTGCAAACAATACAAAAGTATCAAAACTAAGTGTCTTTGTCAGGGGAGTAAGAGGACAGTCAAGTATAGAACCACCATCTTATTAGCTTACAAGAGTGCTAGGCTGCTTCTTTACACGTTGTGCTATCAACACTCAATAGATGCTGCGTATACTTTTCTTGTTTGAAGATTTATTCTTTAAATCCGATGGCAAAATTTTGATTTGAAATATGAAAAGACGTTTTTTTATATATATAAAATCAATTGTGAATCTTTATAACTGTTTGCTAAACCTATTATTCTTGGGAATGGTCTCCTTTGGGGTAGTAGACTAAAGGTAAATGACCAATATCAAATCAAATGTCTGTAAATGTATTACTTTGTTTGAAACAACAAAAAGGTTGAATACACCCCTCAGACAATCTAGCTATTCAGCTTAGCCACTGCTATCAGAACCTACTTCAAGACTTAGAACATGAGAATAACACATCCCTCTTCAGATATAAAGACTGTACGCTCAGATTTAAGTCTTTTTAAACAATACATTAGGCTCAGGTCACTTCTGAGGAATAGTACCCTCAAGAATGGGTGTTATCAACAAATTCAAGAACACCCAGAACTATCGATATGGATAAAGTCAAGTACATCAGTTCAAAATTTCAGTACTGACAACTACTCTGCAAATATACCCTGTGGTAAAGGGTGAGTCTGACCATTTGTGTAGGACTACACTTCTCTGTGATGGTGACTGAAAATGTCAATTACCCATAACCACCGGAGGCATCAAAAAAACCCTTATTGAGTTGCGTAGAGTGAGACATAGTGTTCAGACATCAACTAAACTAAATGGTTGTATATCAGCAATGGAAAACAGCAGCAATCTCATTGTTGAACATGTTCACTTGACATGTAAAATTCAATATTGATGTGTCACATATTTATTCTTACCAACATGTGGAAATTTTCAAGATTCTTCTGATTTCACTACATGGCAGATAAATCTGTTGTTACCCCCATTATTTAGATTCAGTGTTTATTAGCAAGTCATCTAATTTTTCTTTCCTAGACATTAGATGCTGGCAGTTCTTTAGGGTTAGACAATGGATTTTACAAAGAACTGTGTGCTTTACTAGATCACAATAAAAACAAAGGTAACACTTTGCGGTAAGGGTACATGAATTATCATGAATTCATGCATGAAATCATTCATGATAAATTCATGATTCATGCATTACTTCATCTCTGAAAGTCTAATGAGTAATCAGGAATTAACATGAATTCATTGTTTGTCATTAATGACCTCCTGCTGAAATAGCACATGATCTTAAGTATTAGTTACACTGGGTATATCATCATGAGTCATGATTAATTAGCATGAGTCATGATTATTAGCATGATCATGATGAATTCATCATGTTTGTGCCCCCTCAACTAAAGTGTTGACATGGTTAAATAGGTCAAATTTAGTTGACGTATGGCGTATGATAGGCCAAAGTAGGCTAAATAAGTACTTTTATTATAACAAATTATATCAAATTCTTTTGAACAAAAACATCATGATCATGTGTAATTAGTCATGACTCATGATGATGTACCCAGAGTAATTAATGCTTAAGATCATCTGCTATTTCAGCAGGAGGTCATTAATGATAAACAATGAATTTATGCTAATACCTGATGAGTCATTAGATATTCAGAGATGAAGTAATGCAGGAATCACGAATGAATCATGAATGAAATCATGCATGAATTCATGATAATTCATGTACCATTACCGCAAAGTGTTACCAAAACAAATACACATGATAAAAAGACTATGCAAAGCCTATGTCATTCAATTTGGTCCATTCTGTGAGTGACTTTTTTTGACGCCTATTCTGACTCAAAAAATGATTTGTCATAGCAATTTGGCCCAAAATACATGAATGTCTTTCCTAAATCTGAGCTTTTGATTATGTGGCCACACATCTCAAGGGAAGGTGTGCAAAATTATACCTCAATATCAAGAAAATTTCTATGAAAACTATGCCTTCGAATGCACCCCACCTATTCCAAAGCAATGCCTGTGAGAATATTTGGAAACTTCAAACTATAATACCACCAAAACTGTTGGAGACTCAAGCATGCCTTTGTATGTAAACAGTCCAGGTGCTAAGCTTGAAATTCAGGTGCCTCCAACATGGCTTCAATACTGACGTTTTTTTTTTTTTTTTTTCGGCTTTGTCCACATGATGGTGCTGTTTTCAATTTCACGTATTTCTAGAGGACCTATCGATGTATGTGATTCGTGCAGTTAATAAATGGCATTTAATGGTTAATAAAGCAAAATGCCTCCGAGATATTTATAATACAAATAGATTAGATACATGCCAACATAATAAAAATTGTTTCAACCTTTTTTACTGATGGCGCACAAAGATATGGTCCTCTAATTTCAATGTCAATTTCATATTTGTCAAATGAAACATCCTCTCCATCAGTACTTGAACATTTTGCAATCTTCAACCAATTATATTTCAAAACAGGACCTCCCAATGTGCTCATATCTGTATGATTGAGCAAGGTTACGTGTTTGCACAAGCAGTGAGAGGCCCCAAAACAAGGCTCCAAAAATAAAAAGTTGAGTTTTCAATGGCCACCTATTGGCCGTCAGTTGAGCTAGAGACCATCATAAAAATATGTCTCAAAAGTGTTGGACCCATGCTTTGATTTTCCCAAATATCAGAGTGCTGTCTTGAAAGCCCACTGAAATATGGACAGGCAAAGTTGTGCATTTTGAAAAGCATCAATTTTCCACCTTTGCCATGAGTCATTTCAAAAGTCCCTAGTTTTTTTTTTAGGAAAGGTCAAAAATGTTTAAATTGTTATTTTTAAATATCTATCCCATATATGTATCTATGAGAATTTTTTCATTGAGATCTGAAGAGGGTTTGTATCAGCCCCTATGGAAATCCGCATGAGTCTTACAGAAACTGACTCTTAACAACAGATAGGTAGATAGGACAAAATAATCATGGTGTTCACATGATGTTCACAACCCTAAGCTAACCAATCTTATTGTGTTTTTCCCCATGGCTATTGCATCAGTTAAAAAAAGGAGTGCATAACCTCTTCAGCGGCTCTATTTTTTATTTATTTATTTTTTAAAATATTTTGCTGTTAGGAAACATGCATACATCATCTGCATACTAGCTGCCTCAGCAGACTCGTGGCAACTGCAAAAATGTGGTCCATGTTGCACTGATTTTTGACAGCTGATAGTAAAGACATTTAGCAACGGAATATGGCATTCTCCTAAGATATGATATCCATGTAAAAAAAACACAGACAGACAGACTGACTCACTGTCTTGGTAAAGCTGTGGTCGGTGGCTGCCTCAGCAAGGGCCCCTGTAGTAATGCGCTCCTGGAAGATGGAGTCTATGGAGTTGATGAAACTGGACTTCCCTGCTCCCACTGGACCATGGACCAGGATACGGAGATGCTTCACATCCGGAGTGCTGATGGGGAATCTCCTCAAATGGTCCTTCATTTCGTTTCTATTTCTATAGAAGTGGGAGAAGGAAGCAAACTGGCATGGAATTGCATGGTAATTAGAAACAGATAGTGTTGTTTTTGACAGCCTATTTTAGTTTTAGTCTTAGTCTAGTCTTTGTGTCAAGAAGTCATTTTAGTCTTTATTAGTTTTAGTCATGCTATCTCTTTTTAGTCTAGTCTTAGTTTTAGTCGACTAAAAGTCTGAGCATTTTAGTCTTAGTTTTAGTCAGACTTGTCCATGACTATTTTAGTCTAGTTTTAGTCGACGAAAGCCGATGACATTCAGAATCAGAAACAGACATGGCTCTTTCACTCTAGATCTTTCACTCTAGATGCAAACCCCCCAAAAACATGTAGCTGAGCAAACAGGAATATATTTTGTACTCAACAAATATCTCTGCATTTTTTGCTAAGATACCATAGCAATAGAAACTGTAGATCAGTAAACATTCCTTAGAGCTTTCAGATTGTTGGCTATACACCCTCAATGGCCTTAACCCCCGTACCCTATCACCATGCATTAGATCTGTGAGATTATTGGCCAAAACCTCAGTAAGCATGTGATAGAGCGCTAACATACTGTAGGCTATAAACTCACCCCCAGTCCAGCTCTCTCCAGGGAGTAGTCAACACTGGGAAACACAAACACATTATTGTCAAGTAGCACTTAGATCAATATCTAGTAATACGCAATGCACGTGTTATGCAACAACACCTTATTTATTAACTGTGAATAGGTGGCAATTAGGATCATAATTAGAGGAAATTGGTCTAATAAAGGTAGAATAATGTTTTTCCATAACAAAGTTTATCTGGTTGGCTAATAATGTTCCTATGCAGCTAATTAATGGCGAACATACGTGAGGCAATATGAAATATGATATTTATAGCAGACTCACAGACATCAGGAGTGAGGTAGAGAGGCTGGGTTGAAGTGAGGCTGGGGTAGCGACTAACGAGGTCGGCCAGAGGGGGATTGGAAGCCGGAGTGGACGGACACGGAACAGAAATCTTGGATTTGTCTGGTTCCTCAAGCCGCTTCTAAAGAAGCAACATCACCAACTCACAATATTAAACTGGACAAAGGCAGGGGTTAGCCTGACATAGCCCGCCCATAATACTGCTGTTCATCTGTATTCATGGTCTGAAGGTTCTTTAACCTGAAGCAATATATAGGGCGGGGGGAGTGAACTCAGCTCTGGTTTAAAACGATTGGACAGCTCGTCCAATCAGCCTCGCTGTCATTTATTAACAGACTAAATTCTCCACAGATGAACATCTCCAGACCATGAATATGGATGAACAGTAGTATTATGGGTGGGCTACGTGGCAATTACTTATTTTTTTCAGCTCAAATGTGAATATCATTTAAATTAAATTAATACATATAAACGCATCGGACATACTCTTTTTGCCTTCTCATATAGTCTCATATATTCTTAACACTCTATTTTCAATTCAATTCCTTTCTTTTCATTAAAACTGTACAAATTACTGTAGAGCTTTGCACTATTTGCCAAATTTGTGTTTGAAGGAATAGGAACATACAAGGCCTGCATACCTGTGGTTTATCTTTCTTCTTCAGCGGCCACATGATCTTGCTGGTCATCCGGACACAACTGTGAAGGGAACTGCAGTCAAAAACACAAGTTCAGCCCCACTGGCAATACCACCACCAGCCTGATGGGGGCGCAGAGGGACACAACAATTAGTTCTTGGCTCTTCAACTGTATGGGGAATTGTTTAGCTTATCATGTTGTCAATATACTGTTAGGTTAGCTGGATGAGGAAGAGGCAAACCTTTCACCATCCTGAGCATGCATTGCCCACTGTAAATACTGTTAGCTTAGCATAAACACTAGAGGTGTAGGGACCAGTTAGCAGGGGTGTCAAACTCATTTTTATCGAGGCCAACATGAGAAATGGAATTTTCCTTAGAGGGCTGACCTGCCAAGTGTACAGTACATGCCTGACCATAAACATCGGTGAAAAAAAAAAAAGAAATGCACATTTCCTCATGAGCTGTAGGGACCAGATAGCCTAAATATTTTTAAAGCATGGCTCTAGGGACATATTGCTTGGTAAAATATCATAGATCATAGGTTATCATGGTTTGTGATTTTACATAGTATTATCACAGTATACTACAGTATTACTGCAGTAAAGGTGACATTTTGGACACGAAAATACTTCAACACTGCAGCAAAAACTGCATTTTCATAACCATGTTGCTTTTTCAGGTCTCCATGCCAGAGTGGGAATGAGATTGGGAAGTCATGTAACACACAATGTAACAACAACAACAACAAACAAAACAAACAACAACAACAAAAACCCTCAAGAAATCAAACACAATATACCTGGCTAATGAACATAGCCAGGGGAGGTATTTGCTGTCTATCTGATTCTCTTATCCCTTTCTTTTTCCCTGTCTTTTCTCTCACTCCATTCTTTCCTTCTCTCACATTCACTCGACTCCAGTCCAGCTCTATATTATTCTCAACCAGATCGTCTTAATGATTACTGCTAGGCCTACTTGTATGAAGTTGCCAAATGCCCAGAACCATATGTCATAATTTTGCTTTCTTACCAGTGTGGAGTTTGTAGAAATATTACACCAGATTCTCTCCTCTTCCTCTGTTGTTTCTCCTCTTTCTCCCCTTGTTCTCTTTCTCTCTCTCGCTCTCCCTCCCTCCCTCCTATGCCCTCGTTTAATTGCCTCTGAATTGCCTCTTCTCGTCAGTAGCTCCTTCCCTGGACTACGTGCCAAATGTGCTGCATGTGACCTACAAATGAGACACGTGCCAAGCTCTCACTTACCAGAGGAAATGTACAGGCTTTATTAAAAAAAGGTTTTGATGACTTGTACAACACCAGGTTTTGGGTTTATTATTAAATCAGTTGAAGCAAAATAAGAAAATGTTATACATATTGTATTTCCTAAAAACAACACACCGAGTTCAGAACTAATGATTGCAAAGGCATGATATGCCCTACTGAGTACTCTTTAAACTTGAGGGAGGGGTGGCTAACAGTAAGTCAGAGGACGTGTTGATCTCATGGATGTTAGTAGATGTCAGAGATGTTGGATGGAGCCAGGCCTTACAAAGATTTAAAAACAGGTAACAGAATTTTAAAATGTATCCTAAAGCGAACAGGGAGCCAATGAAGAGTCTTAAGAACTTTATTGCATTCTCCTCTGTGTGTTCTAGTCAGGTAATGCGCCACAGCGTCTTGACAAAGAAGAGCAAGACAAGCGTATAGTGCTTTGCAATAGTCAAGGCGGGAAGTAATAAAAGCATGTATGTCAAGATTACCATGTGATAAAAAAAAGCTTTGACGTGATAAGAGTGTTAAAAAAACAACAACAACATTGACTACATTACATACAGTAGTAGTTTCTTTATTTTGAAGTTAAACTCCTGGTGCTAGAATACTAGCCTAGCCATTGCCTTCCAGTGCTTGATTCTCATCTCCATTCAGTACTCCATCTGGTCATTGGCCTTGTTCGCTCAGGATGCATCACATCCTGGTCAATCAGTGAACTTTGAGAATGCAGCACGAGAAAACAATGGAAGAGGTGATCCAAACTTTTCGAATTTAAATAGCTTCAACAAGCAATCGTTTCTCAATAGCTAAGATCCCAGACCCTTGTACAAAAAGAAGCCGAGGGGCTGGTTATGGTCAGGCTGTACATGCTACTCTGGGGATTGTTTCCCAAAACCATATATCAAACTGAAAATGCAGTTAGACGGCAACATATTAACTTGATAACAAGTATGCTGTTTTTTAAAAAAAAGCACCATTCTGCGTCAGCTAAATTATATGTCATTGATCATTTGTTTGTTATGACAGACTAAATGATCTGTTGCAGTATGTTAATCATTGTTCACACCATCACATAATAAGGGACAAGTGACAGATATAAAGAAATATAATTTATTTAGAAAAGTGCAATCAAACCGTTATCAAAATCAATATTAAACTACGTCTAGGGTAGGCTATGTTGAAAGCAGTGATCTGCGTGTATGGGTGCAGTAAGCATCTGGTAGATCAGTGTAGAACTGGATGAATATAGGAATAATGGTTAGTGTGAGTAAGGTAAAGACTGATAAAAAGTGTGCCTGTCAGTGAAAGAAGTAATTCAGATAGTGGCTGCATGAAAGAGAAAAGTGCCCAACTGAAAGAGAGAAATTTTACTTTTTTAGCCTAACCTCTGAGTACAGGTGAAAACTATAAAACAATTACACCATCCATGATTCCTAGGCCAAGCACTGCCCGTGCACTAGCTGTACTACACCAATAGAGGTCACAACAAAGACAGATAGATACAGTAACTACAGAGGTAGAGCACAGAGATGGTACTTTGGCTGTGTCTCAAATGGCGCACTTGAGCACTTCAAACACTATGTTTCAGTGCATAGTGTGTAAACACTCACAACCCCTGCAAAACTCACACTCAACATTCTGAGTGTGTGTTTGAGTCGCCAATTTACTTGAAAATGCACATTATCACTGCAAGTTCTACTACATTGCAGTGCACTGATGGCCATTGTCTTGTCTGTGGTTTATGTTCTTTAGCACAGCAGACCAACATACCAAGTCTTGAACTAGGATTAGTGTTGCAAATTAGCACTTTTGGCTAAAACACTTCAAAGAATGCATCTGATTTCGTCCAGTGTAATTGCTATATTCACATCAAATAAACAATAAAATAATTAACAGCACCACAGACTGGAAGTACAGTGCGTTAGCAAGTAAACTGAAAACCTGGGTCACTACTAGCACATCTGTTAAGCTTAAACAAGGTTTAAATACTTATAGTGATCGACCAGCTGGCTACTGTTATATTCTACCAGCATAATCTGCACAAAAACAAAATAAACAAACAAACAAATTGCTCTGTACATCTGTGGGTTGTATTTTATTTATTTTTATTTATACTATCAAATCTTTATATAATAGTGCAGTACAGGTGGCAGGTGCAATGGAATGGAATCACTCTCCAAGTCACATGCTGCTTTCCTTTCACCCTTTAGCCAAATAAGAGGGCTTGAAAGGCATTGCTAATGGCTTTTATACAGACTTCAAATTCAGACTGCCTGAAGTTTGTAATATAAATTAAAGGCCTGCCTCATAGTATTCAGTGAACTGCTCATTTTACTTCTTCAAATAATATAATTGAGAAACACATATAGTAAATTCACATCAATTTTTGGAAATCCCCTCGCAAACAGACTGAGCTTGATCACGGACCACCAATGGTTCCCGTACTGTTACAACAAAATCTTTGTTCTATGCGTGGTCGTTCATACTTTGAGAACTAATAATCTGACACTTACATTACAAAAATGATTCATCACATTTAAAATGTCTGGTGTTTGCCAGACCCTTATCGGTAAAAAAAGGACAAAAATAAAAACGCTTATTGAAATTTATATGAAACACACACAAAAACAGCTACAACAAGACACATAGTAGGCCCGTTTCACACACAAACTGTGCGCAACTGATATTCTTCCCACTCCTTCCGAAACCTCCTTTTTCTCATTTCACATCTAAGATTGTTGCTAAGGTTTTCCCAGTACACCTGTTTTATACGAAAACAGCAAAAACAAATAATGAAAGTAGAAACAAAAGGTACAGTTACAACAAATGGAATGAACCAGGGATGATCAGGCTTTAAATCTGAAAAAAAAGACACACACACCCAAACACACACGCACACACACAGACAAAGATAACTAATGAGACAAATGACATTTCTTTACATCTTTCACATTTTACATATCAAATAAAGAATGTACTGTAAGCTCAAACTTTTTCTGTCATTCCCCACTTAAGAAGGCAGAGAATTTTGGCACCTCAACTGGAAGGCTGAATTTGCTCACAATGTACTGTATCTCCGTGAGGAATACTTTGCGAGTACAGGATTTTTGTCAATGTTAGAATTTTCATGTTACTAATTCAAAGCCAAACTTCTCTTGAACCTCTCATCACAGCAACTAGCAAAAAATAACACAATTGGAAAGCTCAATTTACAGTCATATGCGCATAACTGACAAATAACTGTGAATTCGGGGGGTATGGTGTGGCCTTTGGTCGATCGCAAAGAGATGTCTCACGCCCCACCTGTCATGTAGTCTGAGCGAATTAGGGTTGAAGGTGGAAGTAAATATAGCCAAAGCATATTTGGTATCAATTGAACCGCAATTTTATGTAGATTTAGGATATCAGGTGCCTGCAGAGCCAAGATTTTCCAAAAAAAAGTTATTGAGCTTTGAGTGGACCATTAGTCCAAATGAATGGGATTCGGGTGGATTTTGTACTACTACTACATTTTGGCCTGAAGCATGAAGGGAGGACTAATTTCACCATACATCCTATACATTTTCTGAAAGCAAACACCTTCAGGATATTACATAGTATGATATGTTTGCCATTGAGGTATGCTCCACCCTACTCATTACAATAAATCCCAAAAATTAAGAAATTTGGCATTTGAAAAATTGGCCATTTTTGGTGACATTTAGGCCAGTGGCATGTAGGGGAAAACATATTAGACCCCATAAACTATATATTTTCTGAAAGCTTATATGCCCAGGATTCCACCTGCAAAATCTTTTCCACATCCTACCCCTTTATTATTTTAAAGCTTATGCCTATTTTGGTGGAATATTAAAAAATATGGGCATTTCTTGGACAAAAGTGCCTATGGAATATATTAGAAAGTAATAAACCTTGACAAGTAATACTTTTCTTGAAAGCAGGGAGCTTTAGGATCTCAGTAAACATAAATTTAAACAGGTTCCACCTCCTTCCTCCCCTTGAAACCCATTTATAGGTCAGCGGGTATTGGTGATTTTGGTGTATAGCCAATGTATTTGGAGCTGAGGCGTTGAGAGAAAGCTATTCTACCCCTTATGCTATACCTTTTCTGAAAGCTTACATGCACAGTGTGTCATTTAAAGTGAATTGAGACAGGTCTCACCCTCTTAATCTCTTCACTATCCATGTATAAGGGTGCATTTGGTTCTAATTTGACTAGCGTATAGCTCATTAGCATATTAAAATTATTTTTCAGGAAAACTTGTAATACAAAAAATGCTACTTTACATGGGTACTTACATTATATAAAGTTTTATTTTGATAGGACCAAAGGAAAAAAATAGCCCTATTCAGACCTATATAATAATCATTATACCATGGCCTATTCAAAGCCCTATAATTTTTCCCCGGTACAAATTGGTGCTGTAGGCACCCCAAATTCTTAATCTACAGAAAATTCTGCTTCAAATGATACAAAATATGCTTTGGCTATATTTACTTCCACCTTTGACCCTTTTTTTGGGCTAATTCGCTTAGACTAATGTGTCTGCGCCCCACTAGTGGGGCCTGCCCCATAGTTTGAGAAACACTGCTGTAAGCCTACCTGAAGTAGTACATTTAGTTTCCATCACCACTTCTGACTGAGAGGTTATTCTGTCGTCTTTCTGTGTGAGTCGGCAAACATAATAGTCAGTTTTCCTCTCATGAGCAAACAACCATTTTTCCACTCTGAAGCCATTTTTATCCAGACTGTGCTTCTTGGTTTCTTCTGCAGGTATGACTCTTCCATGACTGTCTAGCCAATCAAGGACGGGTTCAGGCCACCAGCCCTCAGCCTTACACACGAGTGTGTCAAGAATAGTCCCATCATTCTCTCTGATGCCTTTGGGAAGAATCAATGGCGCTTGTCCAATACCTTTGGCATTAAAGAATACAGAGGGTTTCGTCAGTGTATTGCACACATTTAAGTTAAAGGATAGCTCCGGAGTTAATTCAAGCATAGCCCTGTTGAATTAGCCTGCTAATTGAACTAGTTAGCAAGTGGAACAAAATAATTTGGAACAGCATAGACTGAATGCGAACGCAGAAAAACAAACAATCACTTACGCTGAATCAGTAGAACCTCATTATTCGAAACTGCGAGTAAGATCTGAGGTACATCTTACTCAATGTTAAGTTCTTCGCGTTCACGTTCAGTCTACGCTGTTCCAAATTATTTTCTTCCACTCACTAACTAGTACATTTAGCAGACTCGTTTGACAGGGCTTGAATTTACTCCGGAGCTTTCCTTTAAAAGTTAAATTAACAGCACATTTTAATAACATCCAAACATGTTTCACCTTTTGTGATGATTTGAACTAAGACATCATCATAATCCGATCCACTCTGTATGAAACACTTGTAGTCTCCTTCATCTGACACCTGGACACTGCTGAGTTTTAGTGAAGTGTTTCCCTTCTGCAGCTCATCTTTGAACAGAGAGGTTCTACCTTCATAGGACTTAACCTGTTTGTCATTCTGGTCCCTCCCCTCTTTGTAAAGATGCACTAAGGACGCCTGATGATCTTTCAGTTTGAGCCACTCCACAGTCATTCCTTCAGCACTGATGTTGGGCTGTAGGTAACATGGCAGAACCAGATCTTCACCAATAACTGCAGAAATTGGATGGGTCGAACCAAGAACCTGGAAAACCTCTGTTTTAAAAGACAAAATTATGTGCTTGATATTATTTTATTATTTTTCACAAATGCTCACAAATGTTGACCAATATGCAACAGTGAATGAAAGATGGTTGAAAGGTTTATTGTGATGTAATGCACTCCAATTGTAATGTATTGTGTTCCTCCAGAGTTGTTGTGGGGATTTTTTAAGTGGGGGTACACAATATCATGTTAAAAATGGAATGCCCAATATAAAATTGTTACAAATAGCCTACATAAATGATCTGCTTAGAGAAGTGGGGGGTACTCCGAATCCCCGCGTGCAACGCCCACTACACCCCTGTGTTGCTCTGTCTTAATCAGTGTTCATTGCTTTTTGATAGTATACAGTAGTCTATGCCTAGTAGTAATAATTACCTGTGCTGTATAAAGCCTTACACTGAAGGAGCAGAATCATCCACAGAGATATCAGGTGTCTGGACAAAGGGCCACACACCTGTGCCATTACTGACAAGAAATGTCTCTCCTGGTCAACCAATGATATCACCAATGGTAATGTATCCTTGTCTTGCAGAGAAAAAGAACTGTAACACATCAGATGGATAAAAATAGAAAGGAAGATTGTTTTGTGTATATCACAACATTTTTTAACTGTTAAAATGTAACTAATTTAAAAATTGATTTTCTAATGAACTATTTACCACAGCAACTAGTTAGTAGTATCATTTGAAACCACTTGAAATGCACTTTAATTTGATGTTTGACAAATGCTGTGAGAGCAGTGCAATGGAGAAAAAGTTGATGTTTTAGACGCAGAATAGCACACCTGTATTAGTATATTTTCAAAGCTAATTTACTTACTACTGCTGTCACAGCCACTGGCAAATCACACCATGCCAAAATTCAGATTATGTAAGCCTATACCAAAGATATAGGTCGCCTAGATATGTGATGAATAGTCTCTATACACTATAGTGCAAGAGCAATTATCGGTAAGGAGCATGTAGCAAGAAGCATGTCATTTTAGTTTGAACTATCAGACAACATTGATGCCTTAATTGATTTCAAATAGCTATTTAAACGTCACTGATAGCTTGCACCACATACCTATAACAGTATGCTGTATCTTGCAAAGGTACAATGTATCCATAAATGTTGATCACCTAGCCTATCTGCATTACTGAGGGCATCTTCCTAATGAACTGCAGGATTGGAAACAGATAGCCTATGTTTTATCTGGTGAGCTGTTCTTGAAAACTTACATTATAGTGATATTTTCACAGAACTCCATTTCCTCACTAGTGCTGCATGAGCTCTGTCTATTGCTCTCTGGCTCAATAAAAGCGCTTCTTACCAAGACGTGCGCTGAACTGAACTGTCAATCATCAGTAGCGAATGAAATTCGGGGAGCGGGTGGGGTAAGGTGGGGAGTGGCCAATCAGTTTCCAGGGGAGGCTAGTGCCTCCCTGGCCAACCCTCTGGCTCCGCCCCTGCTGATGTTACTTGCTATTCACTTGAATTTACTAATAGCACGCTACTGAGTTCATGGACATATCAAAGTGTTGTCCAAAGCCCCAAAACTTAATTTATTGGTATCATGAATGATTACAGACAATCACCCTTTCTGAAACTAGTCCCTAGAGCCTTTACCTACACACTTCTACTTCGTTTGTGCGTTCAGGTGGAGGGTCTGCCACATTAAGAGTGATCCGAAACAAATTTGTGGCAAGTGATGTGCTTAGTTAAAGGGGCTGACACGCCTCCAGGAGCAAGTGTGGTCTGATGCTGGCTTGACAAGCAGGTGCAACAATCTTAATGTGTTCGTGCAGCGCTTTTAACTACCTGTTGTTTTTTTGATGATATTTGCGGAAAAATGTGTGTTTTACCTTCTAATATTGAAAATCATGTTAGTATCATACTCGTAAAATTTGTAAGATCATGCACAAGTAGGTCTATTACTTTTTTACTTTGTGCGGGTCTGCATTTGCACCACGTATAACTTCATGTTAAATAATCATAAAATGTGACTCATGTGTCCATACACCCAGACACGCTTGTTAAGATCTGCCTCACAGGCGCTTCTCAACACCCCACGTTCCCGACTGACACAGAAAGGGGACAGAGCGTTCAGTGTATTTGCTCCGAAGCTGTGGAACAGTTCACCAAGTGAATTAAGATCCACTACATCTCTTTTTAGTTTTAAATCATCACTTAAAACTCATCTATTCCGCCTTGCATTTGACTTTCTCTGATCCTGTTTCTTGGAGTATCCTTTAATACAGGGGTGGGTAATTATTTTGGTGCAAGGCCCACATTGGGTTTTAGATTTTGACTATCGGGCCGGGTATTAAATCGGTTGATGTCGGTAAATTGGCAAGTCTTAGACCAGTAGCCCCACTTTCTTCAGAGGACAATGTATCATACAGGGTTAAATAAAAACAAGGATTTATATTTCATGAACACTACAAATTTGATCATTTAGGCCTAGGTGTCCTTGGCTAAAAGATAAATTATTCTACTTTGGGAAGGCTCCACGGGACGGATTAAATAGCTCAACGGACTGCATGTGGCCCCCGGGCCTTAGTTTGCCCAGGCCTGATGTAATATGTTCGCTGAACGTGTCTTTGTCATTTTGTCCTGTCTTGAAATGCAATGTGCCTTTACTTTACCCTGTCTTGTCATTTTATTTATTTATTTATTTATTTAATTTTTCTTTGTCATGCTCTTGCTGTAAAGCACTTTGGTTGTAAATGTGCTATACAGATCAATTTTACTTACTTACTTCACTCCTAACTCAGGGAAATTAAAGCAGAAAGTTGTATGACATCTCACTTTACAGGGTTGCTCAGAAAATGCTTATTGGCATATCTAAAAAAAAAGAAAATCGTAATTTCTTTGAAAACAACTCTGACGTAAATTCCTTTCCCCTTCAAGGGTAGCCTACAGGCCCGGCGGCACGGGGGGCGAAACTTATTTAGCCAACTGTAAATCAATTTACATTACACCTTGTGTTGCAATTTAAGCAATTCTGTACATTACTTATTATGACCAATGGGTACCAATGTATGACCATGTAAAGTAAAATAAGCACTAGAACTTCTTCCCAGAAGATGTGCCTGATAGGTTAGAAAGCGTCCCTGCCCTGAAAGACATGCCTGTTCCTAGCACTGCAGGTTTTTTTTTTTTTTTTTAAGTTACCATCTCGGCAAATCCTCGTTTGTGATTCTTTTTAGCCAAGTTACCACACCCTGGTAATTCTCAGGCCTCCATTATAACCTGACAGTTCTCTGAGACCAAAATGACATTTGTCTAAATTTCCACACCCATAACCACTTGATTGTTGTCTATTGAGGGGATGACTTAGCCTGGCGAATGCCAAACTAAAATCACAAGTGATATTTAGTCTGGGGACCTACCTATTGCATTTCTCGTAGCGGAAGCATCGTTTACAATTGTCCATAGCCGTTTATTGGGCGCTACGAATGTCTATCATAGCGTCTGTGAATACCTCGGAGCCAATACCAGAGCCACCACGTGACGTAAAATGCAATCGAGGGCCGTACAAATCCCTTTTTGTTCTGCGATTGGATACCGAAAGCAAGCGAGAAAAACGGCCATGGTCACCATGCTCCTCTGCAGAGTGAAATGAAATAAGCGCGCAAAGGAGCATGGGAATTCCCAGGCTAGGGATGACTATTGACGTGCAGATTGCGCAAAGACTCGCAATTTACTGCATTTTACTGACTGGGGGCATGTTAGCTTCTTTATAAATTGTCAATTACTGAGCATAAGATGCAATGCAAAATGTCTTGTTTATGGCATGTTAACTTTCCTATTTCTCCTCGAGTGAAGTCTGGAGCGCATTTGTGGGTTTAGGTGCGCTTAGGTCAATATTCCAATTAGATCAATAAGGCAAAAAAAAGTTCATGACTGCATGCTGCAGGTAAGACATTTTCTTAGGCTTCACTCCGCAGCTGTGAATTAGTCTATTCCTATAATTGCAGACTTTTCACTATCGAAATGTGCACGGATTTGGATGAAACTTTGGTATTGATTGTTGATTCGTAACATTTGGGATTTGTACGTAGTTGGCTTTAGCGGAGGACCGCGCTCTCCAAAGGTTTTTTCTACTTTTCATTTTCAAAGGAATTTTATCCTGTATCTTCAATAGACCTCCTTAGATATCGCTATAAATAAGCTGTACATGATATAACCTTTATGGAGGATTTAATGGAAAAATTAAAGTATACTTGCCTGGCAACCCGCAGATACTCGGTCCAGTTGCCCATTCCAACATCCAAGCCGAGGTCAACGTTAAAAAGATCTCCTCCCTGATGTTTTCAAATGATCATTTGAGGGCTGACAACGGTAGAGTAAACTTGTCCGGTAAGTTTGTCTTCTTATCCTTGCATGTCTGAGATTTACATAATTCAACATCGTCTTAAATATGTTGTGCATGTTTGCAGTATGAATTCAGCAGGTTTTAGCTTAGAGTTGTTCACAATAATTTCTCATAATCCTGCCGACTTGTTAGCTTACTGCTAACGTTAGCTGTAACGCTAGCTGTAAAGTTAACACGAAATGCCAGTCTTAACAATTTAATCATTTTGAACAAATCTTTTTTCAAATAATTTACCTGACATATTTGACTGTTCACTGAAGTAAAACAAATCTCAGATTTCTGACATTGCAAAATCATCAAAACACGTTGCTAACGTTATCCGCCTAGCCTAAGGCTAAAACCTGTTGTATTTGACTAGGGATAGGGGTGGGGTGGCATAGATGAAATATTTCGTAAATATTAATATATGTTGGATGTTTATCCTGAATGCCTACTTTGATAAACATACAGGGGTCTGCAGTGTGTTGAACAGTTCTCCGTGTGATCTGTCGTGTGAGACTTGTGAGTGTGTGCACATGATGTGTGCAAATGTCTCTTCCTCTTCTCACGACAATTTGGGTTTAATTTATTTGGATTGTTTTGATCACAAATTATGGCCAAGATGCCTTATGTAGGCTAATTTATGGCCTCATGTTGGTTAAGGTAAAATGTGTCTGTTTATATAACAGCCCATTCTATTGCAGAATAGTTTAGCATGACAAAAAACCTTGCAAGTAACTTTTTCATAAAGTACTCATCACAAAAAGTCATTGAAGGTCTATCTTTTTCCTTTTGATAGTTGGGCAGCAGGGATGAGGACATTAATCTCCAATCAAATTGATCACAGCCAGAGGGACCTCATCGCATAGAGTTTGTCACCATTGCTCTTCTACACTGAACTTCACAGCTCCTGACCATGACATCTAACCTCATCCCTGATAACATCTAGATGGCATCTTTCCCTAAATCTCTGCACCACACAGGGCCCTGATGGAGTTTTCCTAGACTATCTGCACTGAGTGTTCTCCAACTCCTGTAACAGACCACCAGACAACTGCTGCATGCAACTGTCTTCACCCTTGGAGATAAGGTAATACCTGTTTTTACTGAAGTCAGCTTTGTATAATTACTTAAAATCTTCTTTACACATCCATCACAATCAATTTAGTAGGTTTTTGTGTGGAATAGTGGTGTTTGCAGTTGATCTCAACACCTTTCATCTCATGTCCTACTCAGTTGCTGCCAAGCAGGATGTCACAGCACTTGACCGATCTGCTGCACCCAACAACAGCCACAAACCAGAATGAAAGATGCTGCTAAAAGGATTTGGCATCAACATTCAAATGTAAGTCACACTTTAAAAGCATCCAAACATTCATATCAATCCGTCTCTGACAAATGAAAACTCTGTGATATGTCTCTTATGGTGACAAGTAATAACAAACATGATAAGGTGAAGGAGGTATGAAGAAAAGGAATTGTATTTCCTTGTGTCTTCATATCACATGACCCCGGTCACAAGTGATTTCTGCACTCAGACTTGCACTGATGTCTGTGTTTGTTTCATAAATAAGGGTCAATATATCTCTTGATCAGTTCTATTTGTGTTTGTATTCCAGACAGTGTGGAGCATGTTTGTCTTTACCATTGTAATTCCAATAGTTTACTAATGCTTGCTTTTATTCTTTGTGTTTTGCAGCCAAGGATGTACTCATGCAGTTGGATGAAGTGTTTGCATTCTGGCTCTAACTGCCTTTGACTTGTGATCCGAAGAGCAAGTTAGAAGACCTAAACAAACAGTTTACAGTGTATGGACTTAGACACAGGACTCTTGGCATCTTACCACTTGAAGGGCGTATGTTCTACACAACTACCAGCTGCACAACCACAACACCTGGAAAGTCTGCTGCATCTACCCCCTGCTGCACATCAACAAGACTAAAGCTACTGCTGAAATATTCATACCTTTTTACAGTGGATGGCATTTAATAAAAAGTTTTCATGACAAATGTGTTATGGTTTACTTAATGATTTGAATATTCAGGAGGCTATTGTAATGTCTGCAATGGAAATTAGCAAGTTAAACTATATATTATGAAATTAGCCCATGCTTTTTGTCACCATCTTGTCCAAGACATAGTGTTTTTATTTTTGGAAACAGCTATTTGCCCTTGTAAGTTTAAAGACTTTTATTATTTGTGTTGATATTTTCGCTGTTTGAAATGAATCCAATTCAAAGTCTCCTTCGATAAATGTTTCAAGACGGGCAAAACCGAAAGTAAAAATACCGCTCTGTAGCTATCCGGTGTTCCATGTTGGATGGTTTTCCTGTTGACTGGCGATGTTTGCCTAATTCCACTTAATATGCATAAGGTCCTGCCCATGGAAATTCAAATGGGCGGTCGTGGCAAACCCCTCATTTTCACGATACACATTTCAAGGGGAAAAAAAACGCAATAAAGATCTTTCCAAAAGTTTGGCTTACTGTCTAACCTTACTGTCCTCTAACATTATACAAAATAAGTCGTAATCTGCTATGTTAGCAGAAAAACACGACGATAGATAATATCGTTTTCAGTCGTGATCGAAACCATGATCACAAGAGCAAGACTGAAATTTTTTTTCTTGGCCTTATGCGCATCCTTCTACGCCACTAGGGATTTCCATTGAGTGAACATAAAATTATAAATCATTTTAATTAGAGCCTAGACCATATGCTGTCCATGTCAATTTGGTGCTATCACAAGTAGGGCTGGGCGATATGGCTGAAATCTCTATCACGATATAGGCTCAGTATATTGGTCGATATCGATAATTATTGAATTTTTTTAATGACGTATTTAAATGGGCCCAGGTGCGCAAAACACCTTAATTTTTTTTAAGGTTTATATTTTATTTTTAATATAGAGTTATTACATTAAATGGCAGCACTGTCATGTATAAATGTATAGTAAAAAATAGTGTTTGAGCAGGGTTGAATTCTGCTTTAAAGTGGCCTATTATTTTAGGGTTCTTTTAAACTCCTGAAGTAGCCCATTCTCTCCCTTAAATAAAGCTAGTCAAAAAATAATAATTTAAGAGGAGAAGTCTAATGTCTCTCCACACTAAAATATAAGCTGAATAAATAGGCCTACCAATACATAAAGGAAATTAATATTTTAACTAAAATATGCTATGTTATTCTTCTATTAAATAGGCCAATCAGAGAGGAGCTTTGTATGGTTTACATTGTTGCCTATGTGGCAACTGTTCTGATGCGGACTCGTTAGCATAATGTGACTTCAAAACGAAGTTTGTTTTGGTGCACTGGCATGCTTTTCACTTCACACAAGGCTACTTGATAACATGGATTACTTCAATGAGTTTGATTAAGGTAAAATTACAAAATCATTCAGCTTTAATGTGTTCAGTAGGTTGCTGACCAAGTGACCATACTAGCTAGTTTGAGCTTTGTCTGTTGTAGGTTTACCTTGCTAGCGTTGTGCGCTAACATCGTCAAATCTGTCCCTGCAACCAGTAACGTCATGTGCACCGTTAGCTGTCAGCTGTCGTACTTTACAAGTTCATATGTGAACAGTGTTGTTCATCAGGCCTTTCCGACTTTTCAAACAATCTACTCACAGTTATTAATTACGATTGCCCTGTATTACTAAATCAGAACATGAATCAGCTGAAAGTATCTCTGACTAGTTTCAGGCTACATGAAAAGCAAGCCTGAGTTGCAGCAGCTAACTAGTAAACAATCATTCAGTGCGTGCCCTTTCTGGTAGAGCGCAGTCAGCGCGCCTCTTGAAAATGCGGACAGAGCGGAGCTAGAATCCGCCCGGGGAAAAGAATTCTATCGAAAGTTTTATCGAGCGCTTTTTCTATTGCTATCGAGTACGTGTCTATCGCGATTCATATCGCTATCATATCATATCATATCGTTTTATCGCCCAGCCCTAATCACAAGTTAACATAATCACAAGCTCAGCGAGTTTGATACAGAAATATGGGTCATCGATGCAATGACAATCAAAAGGGATCACGCTTCAAACGCATCAAGTTTTGCAGCATGCAGTTAACATACGAAATAACATAGCCTACGAAATCCTGTTTCCGATAAAACCAGACTTATGAAATTACATTCTCAGCTTGGCTTCTTTATGCATTGAGCTCCAAATAGCCTGTGTCAAAATTTGTTAGGGGAGATTGTATTAATATCATGAGTGGCGTAAAGGGATAGGTCAGTATCTTTTAGAAGTGTTTAGAACATTTTTGCGGCCAAGGTTCGAGTTGCATAGTAATTTCATTCATTTTCTCTAGTTAGTAAGTTTTATAAACGCAGGTTGTGGTGAGGAGAGTGTGTAGGCCACAATGCTGATGCCATTTGGACTGGTAGGATTGTTTACTGGTATCAAACTCGCTGTGCTTGTTTATGTTAACTTGTGATAGCACCAGTTGACATGGGTGTAGCCTATTTACCTCTAATATTAACCTGTGACATAGGCCCTAATTAAGTCAAATATCTGTGCAGCAGCGGCATTGGGACGAGCCTGGTGGCGTAACAGGATACGCATGGACTATTTCTGAAGTTTACTCTTTGCTCCCGTGATCATGGTTTCGATCACGACTGAAAACGATATTATCTATCGTCGTGTTTTTCTGCTAACATAGCAGATTACGACTTATTTTGTATAATGTTAGAGGACAGTAAGGTTAGACAGTAAGCCAAACTTTTGGAAAGATCTTTATTGCGTTTTTTTCCCCTTGAAATGTGTATCGTGAAAATGAGGGGTTTGCCACGACCGCCCATTTGAATTTCCATGGGCAGGACCTTATGCATATTAAGTGGAATTAGGCAAACATCGCCAGTCAACAGGAAAACCATCCAACATGGAACACCGGCACTTCTATCAAAACAAAAACAGAGGGCGGGGCATTGCGGGCGGAGCATTGACTCCATAGACTTCCATTGTAAAGCCGTCAATCAAAACCAAACAACAACGTCAAACTATGTCAAATTAATTTTAAAAGTATCCATTTCAATTTTAGAATTCACAGGGACTTATGATTTGAAAAATTTCACTTCAGGGCTACACAGTCTATGGAGTCAATGCTCCGCCCGCTACAGAGCGGTAGTAAAAATGCAATGAAATCTAAACAATTTAAATGGGATAAAAGCAAAGTATTAATTTAATCTTCGGAAAAGTAGCTTAAATATCAATATTTTACAGGGAGGGTAGCCTGCGTGCTCTCACTCGGGGTGCCGGCAGCGGGCCGAGTGTATTTTTCCCCCTGGCTTGACGCCCACACCACAAGCGGGCCGATTAACATTCGGCGTTCTGTAGACCTACTCGGGCCGTTAAAGCGCCGAGCGCTCGGGAGTGAAATCGGACCTAGATTCAATCCCGAGTCTCGGCCGAGTGTTCATGCCGCAATCGAGCCGCTTTCGGGCCGCGGATTTTTGCTACTTGCAGTTGTGCGCAAGTTTCGGAATAGTCAGAGTGGTGAGAGAGCCTACTTTTTTGCCAAATTGTTTGGTGAGAGCATGCTTCTCAATTTGTTCAAAACATAAAGCGAGCATACGGTTAGACTACTCCACAAAACCTATTTACAGTAGTAGCCCACTCAAGACGCTCCATAGGCTATGCACACCACAACATGATCAGACAGGAGACGGCCTGAACAGAATCGCCTTCTTGGGACATTAGGCGCGTACGACATGAGCTTTGCAAAAGCCATTTGACTCCCGAGATCTGCTTGATCAAACGGGAGGAGCTACAAACCTCTGCAGGAGAAGCTGGACACACGTACCTGCAGTTAACACTGCGTGACAGAAGGACGAGATGTCGCCAAATTTTGTTTGCATTAAATTAAGCTTGAATTACCTTTATATTCATCAAAATAATCATGAAATTGGCTGAAATAAATGTTATGATTTTTTAAATAAATGTTTGCATACGAAACATATTTGTTGCTCATTCAGAATTACTCTGAAGTTTCTATATGTTTGCCATATGGTCACAAAATAACATCAAAGAACAGAGCTAGATTATTTGTGTTAGTATTCCTTAATTTTGGGAAAACGTTTATGCAAGGAACCACAGCGAGAAATGCGTCATTTTTGCAAAGGAGATTCAAGCCAATCAGGGTGAAGTTTATTGTCATGGAGGTGTTTCCATGCAGGAGCAGCAGAACGCAGCGAGGTTTGAACTGCTGCTCTGCTGCGCAGCAGTAGACTTGCTCCCGCGATATCTTAAGGCCATGTGACAGCTACTGCCGTGCAGAAAGAACGCCCATTCTGCCCATGTTGGACAGGTTTTCACCCAAATTGTACCACGTGTAGCGCAGCGCTGCGGAGCAGGCTGCGCAGCAGAAGGCTCCGCCCACATCTCGAACACGCTCATTGACACATAAGTCGTTCATTCACCTGCAGTCTCATTTTTTTTTTATTTTTTTTTGGCCGCCCCCTCTCCGCAATGCAATCGCCCCCTCAGCCAATTACTGCTGGCGCAGGGCCTGGTAGCCTATCCGAAATGTAGCCCTGTTATCAACCCCTACCCCTTCGATGAGATTGCCCTACGCTTTCACGAGTGTCACTTCAAAACGAAGCTCACTCGCTATCAAAGTGGAAGTCACTAGGGAAAGGTTTCGGAAAGGGCGAATATGATGGCGCTACTTCATACAGGAAAATAAGAAACTCAACAGGTCATTACAGAACTTGATTCTTTCTCCGTATGCTACATTCAACCAAAAGATCCTTAAATCTGACGGTATGCACTTACCATAGCCGAATTAGTGATTTCTGCCGACAAGATGGGTCCAAGGACACAGGAGTAGGCTACTGTAGGCTACTTTCACTTTGAAACCAACTGTCCGCAGATTTCGAATTGCCCTGACCAACCAAAACCCAAGTAATGTCCTGGGTCACGGATTCAAATTCTAGTTGGTTAGCCGCATAATGGTTGGGCGTTTCATTGGTTAGCTTCGTTATATGAGCCACGAATCTACTGATCTTGTAGCATTCGTCATCTATTGCCAAGTAGAACATGGATCTGTGTGTTGTAGATGTAAGCCGTGTCGCAATGTTGAAGGCGAACGTTTCCTTACTAGTCAATTGCTACAGAAGCTAGAATGAGAATCTTTCTAGCTATTTAGAAAAATGCAAAGATCACGAAATACTGGGTTGGGTTAAGATAGGCTATTTTCCCTCTCTGATAAAATCTGTTCGGCTGTGGGGTCATTCCGCCGTTATGGTGAACAGTCGCGATGGGTTCCCAATCAGCAAAATTATGTCTGGAATGTTTTGGAGAGGTGTTCGAAAAATCTGCCAATTTATTCACTTTTCTAATGCAGTTTTTACATCTAGCAGAGGTAAATTTGGGGCTGTTTAACCACCTTTTCGAAGGCAGCTAGATGATCTTCAGACTGCCTTTCTACTGCAAGCGTCTTTAGTCAAATTGAGACTAGTTTTAAATGCTAAAAAGCCTAAATACATGATTTTTACTCGTTCCCGTTCAGCATTAACAGATATTGAAGTTTCCACTCTTGATGGCACTCAGTTAGATAGGGTAAAATGCAGTGATGGGCAGTAGCGCCGCTACATGTAGCGAAGCTATTAGTTAAACTACATTTTCCTGTAGTTTGGCAGTAGCGTCGCTGATTTCTGAATCAAATAACTTTCCAGTAGTTACGTTATTTTTTTGATCATGTAGCGACGTAGCTTCCACAACAGCTACAATTTCAAGGACATTCCTGATAAAAAAAGAAAGCAGAGGTTTGCTATGCTTTTGAAACGAAACAATCAGAAAATGTGTGTTCTTGCAGAACTTCTGATCTTCTGTCTAGTGCCTAGTGTCAAAACGTGCGCATGCGTATGACAGTCGAAATAGCAGAGCGGGCACATACACACACACACAAACGCACACACGCAGGATGGAAGGAGAAACGGGGGAGAAGAGCAGCAAGAGCAGCAAGAGGAGGAGCAGTCAACTGTTAACCCGTGGCCCTATCTACAAAGTTACATGACACTTGTCGCCTCCTCTGAAAAAAAATACACCTTCAAATGCGAACTCTGCCAACCAAAAACGAAAATGTTATCTACGTCAAAAACATCGAACACGAACTTGAGAACCCATATTCAGGTGACTGACTCATTATGAAATGTGTGTGTGCAAAATATCAATCTACAGTTTGACTGGCAGGGGAAACGAGGGAATAAATGCTGACTAGCAGGGGGAAATTTACGTTAGCCTAGTACAAAAGTGGCGGTAGCCTACAAAAATTCACGTTACGACGGTAGCCTGTCGTTTAACCACCACTTGTCATAACGTTAGTGTTAAATAAAGTTTATGTTGGCTAGTTTTTGTTAACGTTAAACTAGATTAGCATGGATGTTTTTATCAATATGCCTCAGTTAGTCAGATATTCAGAGATGTTCAATTCAATGTGCTAGGCCAGAGGTCTCCAACCTTTATTATTATCCACTTTGACCAAATGTGGACAAGTGTGCGAGGCTACCTCATCTGCATTTATACACTGACCTATACTTTAAGTTAGTGTAAGTTGAATCATTTATACTCACATGCACAGTGATGGACAGTAGCGCCGCTACATGTAGCGAAGCTATTAGTTAAACTACATTTTCCTGTAGTTTGGCAGTAGCGTCGCTGATTTCTGAATCAAATAACTTTCCAGTAGTTACGTTATTTTTTTGATCATGTAGCGACGTAGCTTCCACAACAGCTACAATTTCAAGGACATTCCTGATAAAAAAAAAAAAAGCAGAGGTTTGCTATGCTTTTGAAACGAAACAATCAGAAAATGTGTGTTCTTGCAGAACTTCTGATCTTCTGTCTAGTGCCTAGTGTCGAAACGTGCGCATGCGTATGACAGTCGAAATAGCAGAGCGGGCACATACACACACACACAAACGCACACACGCAGGATGGAAGGAGAAACGGGGGAGAAGAGCAGCAAGAGGAGGAGCAGTCAACTGTTAACCCGTGGCCCTATCTACAAAGTTACATGACACTTGTCGCCTCCTCTGAAAAAAATACACCTTCAAATGCGAACTCTGCCAACCAAAAACGAAAATGTTATCTACGTCAAAAACATCGAACACGAACTTGAGAACCCATATTCAGGTGACTGACTCATTATGAAATGTGTGTGTGCAAAATATCAATCTACAGTTTGACTGGCAGGGGAAACGAGGGAATAAATGCTGACTAGCAGGGGAAAATTTACGTTAGCCTAGTACAAAAGTGGCGGTAGCCTACAAAAATTCACGTTACGACGGTAGCCTGTCGTTTAACCACCACTTGTCATAACGTTAGTGTTAAATAAAGTTTATGTTGGCTAGTTTTTGTTAACGTTAAACTAGATTAGCATGGATGTTTTTATCAATATGCCTCAGTTAGTCAGATATTCAGAGATGTTCAATTCAATGTGCTAGGCCAGAGGTCTCCAATCTTTATTATTATCCACTTTGACCAAATGTGGACAAGTGTGCGAGGCTACCTCATCTGCATTTATACACTGACCTATACTTTAAGTTAGTGTAAGTTGAATCATTTATACTCACATGCAGTAGGCCTACTCATCTAGTGTCTACATTTGTGGAGACAAATCTGTGGCCCCTTTTTCCATAGTTAAGTCTGATGGGCACTGCAAAAACTCGCTTCAGAGAGCAGTAAAACTGGGATATCTCCCAAACAGAAAATTTACAAAACATTGAGAGGCTATTTAAATTTCATTTGACCGTTTTGAGATTTTAAGCAACTGGGGTATTTATTTGTTGGAGACCTTTGACCTAGGCCATAAGCCTACTGTAGTTCTTTGGAGTAGCCTAAAAGAGAAAAAGAACCCTAGTCCTTGTCACAACCACACACACAACCCTATTAATTTCTATGACATACAACAACATATTCATGAATCAATCATTTTGTCTCTAGAGGGTCCACCCAAACAAAATGGCATCCATTGACAAGGACCGGGAACGAGCCAAAAGGAGATGCCTACCTCTGGATCAAGATGACCAAGCTTCTCAAGCCGCCAGTGTGTCACAGTTTTTCAGGGGGAGCACACAAATATCCCAGGAACGTTTTGATAAGCTCATTCTTAACTTCATAGTTCAAGGAATGCACCCACTCCACACTGTGGACAGACCTGAATACAGGCAATTATTTGGTGAAATTCTGCCCTCAAGACACTTAATGTCAAGGCGGACATTGGGGCGGCTGCTTGACAAGGAATACTCATCCATGAAGAGTGCTTTGGCCGATGTTTTGTCCAAACAGAGTTACGTATGTACCACCACAGATGCCTGGTCATCAAACAATAGGAGCTTCCTTGGTGTCAGTATCCACTGGATAGATGAGGACTCCTTGAACATCTGCTCTGGTGCAATAGCCTGTCGTAGAATGATAGGGAGGCACACTTTTGATGTTTTAGCCGAGATGCTTGAAGGTGTTCACAGGGAATTTAACATAAAAGACAAGATAACTCTGACTACTACAGATAATGGTTCTAACTTCATAAAGGCATTTAGTATGTTTGCGGAAGTTCAGAGAAGTATCCAGGAACAAAGAGAGGAGGTGGAGGAAGAGGAGGAGGAAGACGATGAGGATGGGGAAGATCATCCCGTCTTCATCAATCTCACAGACATCCTCGATGAAACACAGGACGATTACAGCCTTCCCCCTCATCAGAGGTGTGCATGCCATACCCTAAATCTGGTTGCCACCAGAGACATTGAGCACGCCTTGACCCAGTCCGAGCCATTTAAAAGAATATCAAGATCAACGCTTGCCAAATGTCAGGCTCTTTGGAACAAGCAACACAGGAGCACTCAAGCCTCTGATACTATTCAAGAGAAGCTAGGCTGTCAGCTGATTGTGCCCATTTTAACCAGATGGAACTCCACTTATCATGCCATGGAGCGCTTGAATACCTGTATTAGGGCTGGGCGATATTCCGGTATTACGACTACGATACGATATGTTTTTGATATCGGATTGTAATTAATAATATCGTCATATCGGTGTCATCTTAATGTTGGACCATTTTATCAAAATCCACTCGCTCTATTGTGTTTTGATCCGTCACTGCCGCAACCAGAGCCAGTTCTCTCACGTTGCTCAACAGCGCCCCTTTCATAATGCACGTGCTGCCAAATTGCAATTGCACCCTTTCAGTTCAAACACGGCGGAGACAGTAGAAGAAGCAGAGCTTGCATCAAAGAAAAACAAAATTGTCTCGCTTATATGTCCGCCATTCTAACGTTTCAGTATGTCCTGTGTTTGTAGCCTATTAGCCTACTTGAAGTAGGCCTACTGCTACCTACACACGCACTTACACACAGGTGTATGCGTCTAGTCTGCTCTGTTGCTCCAAAGTTTAGTGTAACTCCGATGTCAGTGAAAACAAAGATTTTACCGACGCAATCATAGACGTTAACTCGCATGTTCCATATTTAGGTTGTTAATTAGCTAGATGATTAATGTTGTCGCTTAGAAATCTTTTCTGTTGAACGGAATACCCCGCAAATATCAGTTTCAAAATTACAGTGCGAGTGAGAGAGGACGGTGAAACAGTTCGGAGCGCAACTGAGAGAGAATGTTTGTGAGCGTCATTATAGCAATAGCATTGGCTATAGATATGCAGACGCATATCTGAACGTATACCCGCTCTCATCTTCAAATCACTTCGTCACTGAGAGCTTTTTGCAGGGCAAAATGGCAATATGGCAAAATGCATTTTAAAGGTATGCTCATGCAATGTAGGTCTACTCATGTAGGCCTAGATCATAATGCCATTTTTTCATTGAGCCTGTTTAAAATATAGGCCTAGTAGGCTATAATTTAAAGGGCCACCATCCAATTTTTTTTTTTTTTTTTGTAAACTTGTGAACTAGGTACATAAAAGACAACATCTGTCTGGCACTACTTGAACATGTTAATGATTTCTGATAGCAAAAATTATATCAATATCATGCTACAACTATTATTTATTATTATTATTTTTTTGAATTGGTATTCACCTCCACCAATCCATGTTGAACAGGACGAAAATTAAAATAAATAAATAAATGTTAAATGTTGCAGAGCTGTTGGCCCGTTTCACTCTTCGTCGTTAAAATATCGATATATATCGTATATCGCCCCTTGGCCCCAAAATATCGGGATATCAGTTTTGGCTCATATCGCCCAGCCCTAACCTGTATCCTGACAAAAGAACAAGAATTCTATGAAGTCTGTGAGAAGCTGCAGGTGGCACGTTTCAAGTCAACAGAATTTGCGTTCATACAGGAGTATGTGAAGGTAAATATGTGTGCAAATAGCCAGTTATGTTTGTGAACATAATGATAACAAATAAGAATACAAGGAAGTTTATGAGACATGTATAGTAATTGGATGTAAGAAATGTAGTGCGGGGGGGGATAAGGGAGATGGGGTAATGTGCTGTATATGTGTATGCTTACTGGTGGGAGTGGTGGTGGGTGGTGTGTATCCTGTAAGTATGGTGTCATGTATGTTTAGGAGGGGGTGCTTACAATTAAGGCAGGGCCAGCAGTGTTCTGTGTGAATGTGAGGGGGTTGGGGGGGTTCATGTGTGTTGTTGCCTGAATTTTATATGGGGTAAATAATGTAATAATAATAATAATAGTAATAGTAATAACTATTATAAATCAATTTTATGAGCTTAATAATTTAACAATATATTTTTATTTGTCTGTTCTCAAAGGTTATGATGCCTTTAGCCAAAGCTCTTGACGTACTACAGTCTGACCGAATGGGCTTCTCAGGAGTGTTGGTGCCAACCATCTCAATTCTACTTGAGAAGATGGAACAGATGAACCGGGAGAGCAGACTTCATCACTGCAACCCCCTGGTAGATGCCATCATCAGTGGCATTAAGAAAAGGTTTGGCTACATTTTTCAAGATACCAGGTTGCTCACAGCCTCTGCAGCTCATCCAATGTTCAGACTGACCTACATCCCCAGTGAGAAGAAGGCTCAAGTTGTGTCAGACCTGAAAGCAGAAGTACACCTGCTTCAAACCCAGTCCTCAGGTCCCATGCAGGCAGATGAGGACAACCCAACCGATGATGGTGATGAGGTAACGGGGTACTTCCCATCACTGAGATCAACCCCAGAACAGAATGAAGTGGACTCCTACTTGCAGTCATCTGAAACTAAACTTGTAAATGCATTCCAAAACCTGCCACTGATGAAAAAGGTCTTTATGAAATACAACACAGGGGTCCCAGCAAGTGCAGCATGTGAAAGATTGTTTAGCGTTGGAAAAGACATTTTCAGACCAAAGAGAAACCGCCTGTCTGATGCCACTTTCGAAAAGCTTCTCTTGTGCCGTGTAAACAAGCATCTCTTGTTCAGAACAATAAGGGCCAAATTATCTCTCCCCCCCGCCCCCCCTTCAACTCTTTATTTATGTATTTATTTTATTTTGCATTGGGAGTAAATGCCTGTGTTCTTGTCCGGGGGCATGGTAGCTGTCGTAGCTGTGTATATTTTATTTTGCCCTCCTATCCCACAGCACCAAAACTTTTATTTGAGGACTAAACTTCACATTGTAATGTGAATTGTTGTTCACATTATTGTTGTAGGCAGCCTATAGTTATACTTTCCAAAACAAAGTTAAGTGTAACTTGGAAGTTCTGTCGTGTTTTGTTGCTTCAATAAACACGTTAACCAGTGTATCTGACTGTCATTTAGCACTGATTTGGCATTACAACATGAAGTAGCTTCTGTGTAGTTAAGTTGCTTTTGCCATATTTGTGTAACTTAGCTTGCTATATTTTATTGGGTGGTAGCTCTTGTGTAGTGAAGCTTATTTTTTTGTTGAGTAATTGATAGTTTAGCTCACTACATTTTGCAAGTAGCTTGCCCAACACTGGCAAAATGTTACAAATAGCCTACTTAGGGATCTGGCTTGATGAAAAGCTGAACTATGAAATGCATATTGATAATCTTCTTAAAAAGCTTAGACCCAAGCTAAGTTTCTACTTTCGGTTGAAAAAAATGTTTCCCTTTTGCTGCCCGGCTAAGATGGTTCAGAGTACTTTCCTACCCATTCTAGACTATGGTGATATCTTACATGCTCCAACTTCTTTTAAGAAAGCTGGATGTAGTGTGACGGGTGCAAAATCAAGGACACACCATTGTGATTTATATGAAATGGTCTAATGGACCTCTTTGTCACTTAGGAGGCAAGGTCACATTCTCATCTTCATAGCCAAAGCATTACTTGGTAAACTTCCTTCTTACATTTGTTGTCTGTTATCATATCAAACCAGTTCTTATAGCACCAGATCTATAAACAAGTTATTTCTACACATTCCATCAATACACACAGAATTAGGTAAGACATCTTTTAGTTCTCATGCGCCATCTGTCTGGAATGAAATACAAAATAATTTAGCTCTTGAGGTCCTCCCTTCCATAAACACTTTTAAGAAACTCTTAAAAACCAACACAAGAATGGCACTGTTTCTAGCTTTTCTCTGTCCTAGAGTCACTTTTATACATATTGTTGTTGTCATTTATAGTCCATGTCATTTTTTATTTTTGTCTTATTCTGTGTTGGTCTTTGTTGCTCATGGTCTGTGTCATTTCTTTGTATTTGTTTGTTTCACTGACAGTTGTGTACATGTTTGTTTCATAGACTGTTGTGTACTTGTCATTTCTGTACTTTTATTTTATCTTTTATCTTGGCCAGGGCTCCCTGGTGGAAGAGATTATTTATCTCAACGGGACATTCCTGGTAAAATAAAGGTTTAAAGAAATAAATAAAAAATAATTTCAAATAACGAGACAAAAATGAGACATGAATCTGATAGCGCAGAAAAGTCAACGACAAAAGTCTTCCGAGTCCTGGCTGCAAAATCTTCTCCACCTCCGTCTCACCGCAGTTTTCATTGCAGCAGCTGTGAAATAAAAACTTTAAAAAATAATTACTGACATTCACACAGCACAGACACCCCAACTATAACGAAAATGAGGTCATGTTTGTTTGTGACTTCAGATCTCAATGAACCAATAATGAAACAAATGATTAAGCAAAGTAAAATTTAGGCCTATTTACTAGGAGTCTACTGTTGACTGGTGTGTGGCCAGAGGTGGGCATTATTTCAATTAAATGTATTTAAAATATTATTTAATTACAAAATTTGTATTTTACCATTTGTATTTTGTTACAGGGGAAAATCGATGTAACTTGTAACAAAATATTCTTTGAAATACAAAATATGTCTTAGTTTTAACTTTGGAGTTTTGAGAAATGCAATTTCAGTCTGTTTGCAATGTAGGCCTACTGCTGCAGTGCTTGATTGACAATAAAGGTCGCTTTGACTTTGACTTTAGTGGAAACTAAGAGAGCTATAGAGAAATAGTCTGAAAGTTTGTTTTAAAACACAGCGCCAAAGGGGTTGAAGTTCCTGGACTCTTAATTACTTGTATTGGTGATATCAGATCTTGCCTGAACATACAATCTGATTAGCAATTATCGCCACCTACTGGTTGTTTGTTGCCATTGTTCTTACACATCTGAGTGGATTTTTAATGAAATGTAAGAATTTGTTTTGTTTGATCTTTACTTGTTTTATTGTAAGCCATCTATAAAATATTGTCAATAATATCATAATGTATAATTGTATTGTGCCTTCATCTTCATTTGTAAACCCTTCTCGAGAACTTTGGATTTGGCTGCTGGGACTTTGTGTGTCTGGTAACTTGTCCTTGGTTGTGATTTCCATCTCTGACGTTTTACTCTGTGTCTGTCTGTGTTGCCTGGTGTCTGGAAGATTTCTTGGTTAGTTGACCAGCATTGACAGCCAGTCCCAGAGCAATACCAAGAGCTGTACATAAGATTGTAATGAAAGGAGAGAGCCACGTCTTCTTAGGCCGTATCTTTAAGTCTGCAAAAATAAAACACACAACATTTCTAAGACTGATGATAACACGGAGTCACATGTCTCTTTAGCAAGACAGCATCTAAAATGGCATCTTACCTGGAGTGGTAAATTTGGTTTCTATCACAATGTCTCTATGGGAGGTCATTCTGTCATCTTTCAGTGTGAGTCGGCAAACATAATCTGTGTTCTTCTCACGAGCAATCAGCTTTGTTTCCACTCTGAAGCCATTTTTACCCAGGTGCCTCTCCGTGTCCTCTGCACATTTGAGTCTGCCATGACTGTCTAGCCACTCAAGGACAGGCTCCGCCCACCAGCCCTCAGCCACACACACAAGCAGGTCCAGAGTCGTCTCATCATCCTGTGCGATGCCTTTGAGTGTGATCAAAGGTCCATGTCCCAGAACTACAATACAAGTTATATAAAATAACATTAATTTTGCATTAACCTATTAAAATAAAGAATTTAATTCAAATTAATTTAAATTTATCAGTCTACTACCAAGGTCTATCGAGCGTTTCCCAAATTGCTACGAGCTACATATGAGCTAACTGGTGCCTACCAACACCATAGGAACCTGTTAGCTCATAAATAGTTTGTAGCGATTTGGGAAACGCACCTAGAACAGTAGCCAAGAACTCTGGACACACTGTCGGTAGCAAATTGAATTTGCTCAGTGGATATACGTCTAGGGACGAGCCATATGTTAGACCGCGACTTTGTCTGAGCTGTTTACACTCTAGGTTTTATTCAGACATTGTGGTGTTTACCACAACGTTATATCTGGACAAGGAGTTATTGGGTGGGCTTAGCATTGTATGAATCGCTTGTTAGTTGCTAGTTACGCTGAATCGTTTTAGCCGTTTTACCTGTGGGTCTATCACGCGTTGCCAGACTATACATTCATGTGATAGTCTGGCGTGTCAGGATACCAGAACAGTACATTACATTAACATAACATAAAAAATATTTTCATATCCAAACATATTTCACCTCTTATGATAACTTGAATGGTGACGTTTTCATAATTTGATCCACTCTGTATGACACATTTGTAGTTCCCCTCATCTGACAGCTGCACATTACTGAGTTTCAGAGAAACGTTTCCCTTCTTGATCTCCTCTTTGAACAGAGAAGTTCTACCCCTGTAGTACTGGATCTGTGTAGCGTTCTGATCACTGCCGTTTGTGTACAGATACACTATGGACTCCTGTTCCTGTTTACTCCTGTTCAGTTTGACCCACTCCACAGTCATTCCCTCAGCACTGATGTTGGGCTGTAGGGAACATGGCAGAACCAGGTCTTCACCAACAACAGCAGAGACTGGATGGGCTGGACCCTCTATCTGAAAAGACCCTGTTCATAAAGAAAGAATTAGAATTTGATGTGCTTTGTTTTGTGACAGTTTTTCAAAAAACTACAATCTGCTGGCACATAAAAAAATGTAAACTGTTATCACATTTAAAATTGATCAACAGCCCATGAATACATTTCTACACTGCTTACATTTTACATACATACAACTACAAATAGCTGCTTTAAAAATCCAGCTATCGACATCATTTTCATTTTGAATTGAAGTTTGACTTGAAATCCAGCATGAATTAGACAGTTGTTGTGTACATGTGTGTTGGGACAAGGTGATCGGTGATCCATAACACGACCTGGAATTTATACTTTGTCTGTGACCACATTACCCAGGTCTGCGCTCTCTGAGTGCTTTTCTAGTTTATATTGGATTTCTCTTTTAATACTGGTTCCACAAAAATATTTAGTAGTAATCAATAATTACCTGTACTGCATAAAGCCAGGCACTGAAGGATCATCAGAATCCTCCAGAGAGATATCAGGTGCCTGGAGGAGGGGCCACACACCCGTCCCATTTCTGGAAATAAGACAATGGTCCAGCAATTTAGGAATCAAAGGAATGTGTTGAAAACAGGAATGAAGGCCACCTTCTAAAACTATAGTACCAATCTTTATCTGGCAAGTCAAATTAACTCACATAAATTAGATTTCCTGCTTCTAATGGAAACCTGGCTAGATCCTGCATTGAATCATTGACTCTAGGCCCCCCAACTTTAACTTTTTAACATAACCTGAGTTAAAAAATAAATAAATAGATAAATGTATTATTCCCAATGCATTAGCAGTGTGAAAAAGAGCTTGTCTGCAGAGAAGCCACCTTCTAACTAGAATCTGCACTGAGCAGAAATGCTTTATTAATACTCAACAGTTTGCCCAAAAGTTCAACCTTTTCCTCCCCCATCACATTACCAATCAGAATTGGTGTCCAGCCCCCTTGGAAATTCTGTATTGGTGGGGAATTTTGCCCATCTGCATTTTAAAAAATGTCCACTAGGTGGCTACTGAGACTGCTGCAATGCAGTGCCTGGAACCATTCATCGACCTCATAGGATAATTGTCCAAGTCATTTTTTGGCCAAATGGAGATATGTGCATAGATGTACTCTCCTACCACTTCTGCATCGCACTGTCTTTGATCCCTATCTCATTGGCCTATCACAACTCTTGAAAAACAAGAGAAAAACTGCCATAGACACACATTCATTTGACTACAGCTAACAGCCTCAGCAGAAGCTGTCAGGATACCAGCCGCATCAATATTGTGAGGAATAGATATAAAATGCTACATCCAACCTTCAATCTACCTTCAATCTACAAGAAGCAGACTGTCTTACGAGGGCACTGGGATTCACTCTCAAACTCCACTTGATGGTGTGTGTGTGTGTGTGTGTGTGTGTCTCTGTGGGTGGGGTGTAGTGACTAGAGTAAGCCATACAGTCTGCTTCCTGCAACACCTGTGCTAAAGCCACACCATGCTGTCATATGAGGCCGACGCATTACCTCCCACATGTTCAATTTTAATTACACTGTTTCCCACTCTACTTCTTCTGTATATTTCAATTCAGTTATTTTTTTTTCTTTAGAGCGACAAATACAGTACATTTGTCTTATTGTCCTACTGACTCCATCCCTTGGCCCAGACTGTCACACAAACTATGTGCATATCATCTCTGACTACATTCAGTACTCATACTGTTTTGTGTCAACCATGGTCAATCTATGCATCAGACTTTACGGATACTTTATTAGGCCCCAGGCAGGTAGGCTGAGTCCATGAGGCATGGATCTGCCCAAGGTTTCTTCCTACATAACAAATTATTTACAAAGCGAGGGAGTTTTTCCTTGCCCCTGATTCTCATGGATGCTTCCCGTACTGTCTGTAAAGCGCCGCGAGACAATGTACTGTATTTGTGCGCTCTACAAATAAAATTGAATTGAATTGAATTGAATTATGGCACTGGGAGTGACAGGGTGGAAAAGCTCCCTTCTATTACTACTAATTCATTTTAAGAAGAAACTTTGGGCAGATCCACGTGTCGATGGGCTGTCATAGACTGTCCATGATGTTCAGACAGCATGAATACAGAATATTGATATTAAATATTAGATGGTGTTCTCGAGCAAGTGCATTACTAACGGTAATGGATGCATGTGGTCGTCTAGAAGTTTATTCTAATACCAAACACCTCCATTGGAGCAGATACACCCATAAAGAACTTTCCGAACAATGAGGCAAAACTGCGTCACCCGTGATGTTTTTTGCTACCCCCTCCAAAGATGCCACCCTGGGAAAAGGCTGAACTCACCTGCATCAGTTGCACACTAAAACCACATGTCCCAGTTAGGGGCCCCTTTCTCTTTCTCTTTCTTCTTTTCTCAGAAGTGCACACCCACACACTCACAAGTGCATGTGGCCTACTTGATGTCTGTAGCTGAAGACAATCATCTGCTTTCTCTCACTGTCAGATTAACTTAAGTTATTAAAAGTCTGAACAACCAATATTAATCTTATTATCCCTGTTATTAACTTTCTCTTATATAAAAAGCAACACAATGGAGTAGCCACAACTTTCAGAGATTTGCTCCAGTGTCATCAAACCTCATTTGGTCAATTTATCTCTTTTGCTCCAACCGTCACCTGCATTTCTCATCCATTGTTCCTAACTTGTGGAATACCCTTCCCAAGACTATTAGAACAACAGGCACTCTCTCTACTTTCAAGAAACTCTTGAAGACCCAGCTCTTTCAAGATCCTAGTTCCTTCAACTACTTGGAATGCACTGATCTAGCATTTTCCAACTCTTGCACTAGCTATCCTATTAGCAAACAACACTCCCAGTAGGCATTTAGTGGTTGTGAACACTCTAGGCCTATTGCATCTGTTTGACTTACTCATTGATAAAATGCTTTCCATATAAAGCAAAGCAAGTGTGCTCACAAACTTTTAGATCTTCCACATCTGTATCTCATTCATCATATGTTTATTGAGGAAATAAAATAAAATTAGTTACTGAAAATAACTAAAATTGCTTTAGAAATTAATATATATATATATATATTAGTGCCGAATAGACCGCTGGTATTTTGTAATTGTGTTATTCACTGCTTAAACCAGCGCACTTCTGCAGCAGCCTTTTTTTCCCAGCAGTGAAGACATTAAGGACTGTCAACATAGCTGTAGCTACAATAGAGGACACCTAATTTTTCGAGCCGAAAATAAGTTAAACATTCTTAATTCATCCCTTTGCGCGCGTTAGTGCCGCAAAACATATCTCCGGTTTTGCTTCATTGTCTTTCGGAAGCTTTATATGGGCATGATACCTCTTACCTATTTGGTAAATCTGATCTAATTAAAACTAAACATTCAGATCTACCTACTGGTATCATTGGTAACGTACTTGCTAGAGATTGAGAGGGTTTAATTTCAGTGTAAATATCGCCTATATTTACGCAAGGTATGTCTTTATAGTGTTAAAGGCTGAACTTGCTAGATCATCACACATTATAATATAGACCTATAATTTGCAGAGAACTGAAACCTGTGAAATGAACACAATTTTTAAAACTAATCTGTGGTGGGAGCACATTATTGTAGACTAAATCATTGGAGCATTTAAATCATTCACTGAAGTAAATGATATTTTTTCCAAACACAATCAGTGGCAGGTTACACTGTTGTCACAAAATCATAAATAGCCTAAAGAATTCTGTGCTAAAAAGATACAGCTGAATATTCAGCATTGCTCAGTTATGTAGCCTATTAGGAAGGAAGGAGGAGCTGTGTCTCATTGACTTTCAGTGGGTATAATTTCTTAACCTGACTGTCGCCATCTGGTATTCAAAATACCATCTGGGGCGGAACCAAAACCA
The DNA here is from genome assembly GCA_027497455.2 of Sardinella longiceps. Lineage (NCBI taxonomy): Eukaryota > Metazoa > Chordata > Actinopteri > Clupeiformes > Clupeidae > Sardinella > Sardinella longiceps. Next base: position 283,473 of record JAODXP020004617.1, on the reverse strand, counting down.
AAACGATTTCGACGGAGAGTTTTTTTCTTAAAAATCTTGCATGTGATTGGACACAGAGTATGTCCGTCGTCTTGACTGACGCGCCCTTTCAACCACTCACGTTAAACTGTTGTAACGTCATTTCACTGCGACAGACGGAAAAACATCATTGCCACCGACAAACGATTCCAATGCCGTCCTCTGTTCGTCTTTTAAAGAATGCACACGCGGTAGTTTTGACAAAACATTGGAAATAGCAGAATGGATATCGACCCTGGGATTCCTAGCGCACGCCGCCATCGTTGTTTTCTCTCCTGACCTGGGCCCGACTACAACCGCCGTCGCTCCCTTGATTGCGTCACACCACCCACCCATGGAAAAACCCACCCGGCAACTCTGATTGGCTCATTCGTTTCGAAGTGAGACTGAAGCTCACGGCACTCAGATGGATGCGGGGAGGTAACCGCAACGCCCTCTAGCGTGTAGTTTAGCGAAACGCATCCAGATGATGACAATCAGGTTAATAATTTCTGTGTTTCCATCAGAAAAAAAGTCTATCATGATGTGCTCCCACCATTGCATTTTTAAGAATTGAAAATTTCAGTAGATCTCTTACGTTGAAAAATTTTCGGCGCGCTATGCGCGCATTTAGGACCTCGTAATTTCAAAATGTTGTATATGGCCATGACTGTCAATGCTTTACTTAATCCCTGTGTGTGTGCTTTTGCTGTGTGTCAGACTCTTCAGTCAAGTTGACTGCAAACATACAATTGTCATTAGGCTGATTGCCACTGTCTTCTCAAGCAGCTACTGTTACATACAAGACTTAAGTATCTCAATTAAATCATTTAAATCAATTAAACGTGACTATATCGCACTGGGCTCCGCACTGCGCCTCTGTTCAAAGAACTTCAGTTCGCGACACCCCCTCTCCTTCCCTCATCACAAAGTGTGGGCACGGAGCAGCAACAACCTGCGCCTTGCCGTGCGGCTGCATGGAAGCAACTGGGAACATAGGACCTGGGGAACATAGGGATGACCCCGTACTCAGTGCTGTAGCAAGGAGTGTTTGGATATGTTTACTGAGTTTGAAACTAAAAACAATGTAGACTACTGAGAAAACGTATTTTCACGAGAAAACGTATTTTCCTTCGCGGACTGCTGGGTGGACTCATTCACCAGATTTGGTGAGATGTATTGTTTTTCTGTGTTTTCATATTGCTTGACCTAGCAGAGAGACAGCAATCCCATTTTTCCTTTTTTTCTGTGGATTATATTTTTGGTTTGCTATATCGCAGACAAAGTTTTGTCGGCAGCGGCCCTCTCGCTTTCCTGGATTGGATTATTGACTCTTGTGCGTGGTCCTGGCAAAATACATGACATCTTTCGTTTAGTTTGGACTTTTAGGTTTATTTTCAGGACTGAATGAAAGGGGGAATTGCAATGCCTGGGATTGTTTGGGACATTTAATTGTGTGTGAATAGCGCCGCTGGGTTATTGTTTCATGTGTATCCTCCTTTACTGTTAAACCGAAGAAAGGGACATAGGGTCATAGCCTGTAATTAACAGACGCACTCAGATTTGTAGCCTACCTTGTACTTTATTCTCAGAATTATCTGTTTATTGCATTCATATTTAGTCATTCAGAAGAACCCCTTGATTGTTACAACAGGCCAGCACATTTCCACCTGTCTTTAGACACACGATGCTACAAAAAAGACGTCTCCTTTATTCCACGAATTTTGCGTCTTTCATTACAAGTCATCCATCCATCTTAACTGTGTATGGTCGGACTAATGGGACTTCGGACCAATGGGCCTGTTTTTTTCGGACTAATGGTATGTCTGACTAATGGTATCTCTATTCAATGGTTCATTTTCGGACTAATGAGATGTCGGACTAATGGTATTTCGGACCAATGGTCCGTCCCCACAATAGCCTACCTTGTGTTTCTGAATCAGTGGCCTAATTAGCACAGGGTATTTTTTGACCAACATATCAGTCATGGGATGCCTGTCTGAAATGACCACTTCAGCCTAAAATTGGAGGCTAAAAACAGCTGTTATTGGTATGTATAGTGGTGTTATTGCTACCTGTTGGAATGCAGCTTATTTGATATGGCTCATCATGCATAGCCTACCTGTTTCCACAATAGCCTACAGTACTTCGAAATCATTAATTAATCTGTAGGATAAACCGTTTATCACAGCAACTAGTAATGATATATGTATGACATTTGGGAGAGAAAAACTCCCGAGTTATTAAATAGAAAAAAAAAACTGATAGATTTGGAACTCATAAGCGAACGCGACCACATCGCAAATGCATTCGCTGTTTTTATATCGCGAAGGGTTGGGTGGTGGGTAGAGGTAGGGGCAATTTTAAGGTTACCTGCTGTCATTCATGCACAATAATCTTTGACATATGATCTCACGTCCTTTCATCTTTGTCTTTAGCTCTTTCTCTGCCATTACGATCTCTTTGACGTTAACGTAGGCTACTGACTGAACCAAGTATCCCCAGCTGCGGACTTGCAGCCTCAATGTGGGCTGGGCTCAATGTTGAGCACAACCCTCGCTGTAGCCTACGCGGCTCAATGTTGAGCTGTAGCCTACGCGGCTCAATGTTGAGCACAACCCTCCCTGTAGCCTACCGTAAGGCCTGTCCATGTTAGGACCAGAGTGGTATAGAAAAATCTCTGGCTCTGGGTAAGACAGAAAAATGAAAAACGTATGCTACCGGTTGCAGAGTTGTCACACGTTTGCAGTTGGATTGGATGCAATGGATAGTTTTTTGTTATTATATGGAGATTAGTAGCAGCATCATAAAATACCTTGCTCATAATTGCACATTGTAAGAGCAAGTCGGTTCGATTCAAATGTTTGGTCTAAAATGGACACAGTGTTTTACGCATGGATAGGCAAATCCATCAGGGAACTAATGTTTCCAAGTTTTCGATTATAATATATTAACCATTCATTACCGTCATTCATTACTTTCTCACGACATGTAAGTTTCCGATGGACTGAGTGACTGTTTCGTGTTACGATTTATGTTTCATGCCTATACACGGTTTAATCATTCTCAGCAGTGACCCTGTTTAAACTTGGCTATCTTGTCTGTTTTGCGTGTATCATTTGCACGGAGCAAATTTAGTTTCGTCGTGTTAACGTTATGTGTTTAGTTTTGTTGCCAATAGTTTAACCATTCGCTCCCCCATGAAATAGTCATTCTCAGTCGTGGCCCTAAAAACACGCACAACTTTTCAAAGGCCATGGAAGAAAGGATTTTCGACCAGGCGTTGCGCTCATAGGCTGAAGCTTAGCAATTAGGGTTGTGCTCAACATTGAGCCCAGCCCACATTGAGGCTGCAAGTCCGCAGCTGGGGGCTACTCGACTGAACTGAAGTTTGCCTCGACTCATCAAACAGAGGTAAAAGCCCGCCCATAATGAAAGGCACGCACACACACACCGTTCCGTCAGGCACCCCTTCTCTCTCTGCCCCTCTCGCTCACTCTCTATGCGCGCATATTAAGATGCACGATGTAGAGGTAAATGTTTCACGTGCATGATCTGGCTTGCTAGCTCTAGATTCCGGGAGATATTATTCAATTCACTGCCCCCAAAAGGTACGCTGGTCACTTCTTAAATTACGGTCAAAAATAACCGGATGGAGGTTTCATTCGTTCGGTCAAATAAATTTAATACCTTCTTCTGAAAAATTCCAGTCATTCCGGGCAATTTAAGACATTTTTAGGCCTTAAAAACCGATTATTGTATTTAAGACTTTTTAAGACTTTTTAAGGACCCGCGGGGACCCTGATAGTGTCCGCTACAAACCTACCTTACTGACGATTTGCTTGCTGAACCTACTCTCAGTTCAGGACACCCACCTTTCTGTCTTCTATTTAATATGATAATATCCATAGACCGTATCCTTCAGATGGCTTGTAGCAACTTCATTCATTGAAGTTCTGGGTTCTTTCACTTGTTGGTAGTGCATTTTGTCACACAAAAACATTTTGCCATCGTTTGTTTTTTATACGACTCAAAAGTCGGCACGACACCATTTTCCAATGCAAAGTCAATGAGTTTGAGACCCCTGTTATATTATGTTTCATTCATTGTCTTAGATCACCCTCTTGTGGGCTCAATGGTGTTTTTTGCTCCCAACAGCACCTTCTAGGCAGCACAGCCTAAAAGGCACTACCCCTACCCTATTCCTAACCCTAACCCCCTCAACCCTCATCCTAACCCTAAACTGAGTGGAGTAATGCCTCGAAGGTTGAGGGCAAAAAATACCAAAGACCCTTTTGTGGCTCACAAGTGTAACACTTTTTCTACATTTCTGTAGCTGCTCACTGTTATTTAGTGTTTTGTACAGCTACTTTTTATGATTGCACAAGTTATATGTGTAATTATATTATTATGTAATTTTGTACTTGTAATTTATATCTATCTACATAATGTGTAGATTTATAGTGTTTATTATGTACAGATTACCTTGAAACAGTATTTTAATTACACATATTTTAATTGCAGAAAACCACACATCTGTATTCAGACACTTGCACCCATGTGCAGCCTCTTAAGTATTCTACGGTTGTACAGGTACAGGTATATTTCATGAAAACAATAACAACCACATAAACAAATGAAAACAAAAGCAAAAGCTACAGTTACAACAAATGGAATGAACCAGGGATGATTAGGCTTTAAATCTGAAACACACACAGAGAGAGAGAGAGAGAGAGAGAGAGATAGAAACTAATGAGACGAATGACATTTCTTTACATCTTTCACATTTTACATATCAAATAAAGAATATACTGTAAGCCTACCTGATATAGTACATTTAGTTTCCATCACCACTTCTGACTGAGAGGTTATTCTGTCATCTCTCTGTGTGAGTCGGCAAACATAATAATCTGTGTTCCTCTCATGAGCAACCAACCATTTTTCCACTCTGAAGCCATTTTGACTCAAGTTCCTCTTGGTTTCTTCTGCAGGTATGAGTCTCCCATGACTGTCTAACCACTCAAGGACGGGTTCAGGCCACCAGCCATCAGTCTTACACACGAGTGTGTCAAGAGTCATCCCATCATCCTCTCTGATGCCTTTGGGAAGAATCAATGGTCTTTGTCCAGTACCTTTGCCATTAAAAAAATACAGGTTTCGTCAGTGTATTGCACACATTTAACAGCACATTTAAATAAGATCCAAGTATGTTTCACCTTTTGTGATGATTTGAACTAAGACATCATCATAATCTGATCCACTCTGTATGAAACACTTGTAGTCTCCTTCATCTGACACCTGGACACTGCTGAGTTTTAGTGAAGTGTTTCCCTTCTGCAGCTCATCTTTGAACAGAGAGGTTCTACCTTCATAGGACTTAAACTGTTTGTCATTCTGGTCCCTCCCCTCTTTGTAAAGATGCACTAAGGACCCCTGATGATCTTTCAGTTTGATCCACTCCACAATCATTCCTTCAGCACTGATGTTGGGCTGTAGGTAACATGGCAGAACCAGATCTTCACCAATAACTGCAGAGATTGGATGGGTCGAACCAAGAACCTGGAAAACCTCTGTTTTAAAAGACAGAATTATGTGCTTGATATTATTTTATTATTTTTCACAAATGCTCACAAATGTTGACCAATATGCAACAGTGAATGAAAGATGGTTGAAAGGTTTATTGTGATGTAATGCACTCCAATTGTAATGTATTGTGTTCCTCCAGAGTTGTTGTGGGGATTTTTTAAGTGGGGGTACACAATATCATGTTAAAAATGGAATGCCCAATATAAAATTGTTACAAATAGCCTACATAAATGATCTGCTTAGAGAAGTGGGGGGTACTCCGAATCCCCGCGTGCAACGCCCACTACACCCCTGTGTTGCTCTGTCTTAATCAGTGTTCATTGCTTTTTGATAGTATACAGTAGTCTATGCCTAGTAGTAATAATTACCTGAACTGTATAAAGCCCGGCACTGAAGGAGCAGAATCATCCAGAGAGATATCAGGTGGCTGGACAAAGGGCCACACACCTGTGCCATTACTGACAAGAAATGTCTCTCCTGGTCAACCAATGATATCACCAATGGTAATGTATCCTTGTCTTGCAGAGAAAAAGAACTGTAACACATCAGATGGATAAAAATAGAAAGGAAGATTGTTTTGTGTATATCACAACATTTTTTAACTGTTAAAATGTAACTAATTTAAAAATTGATTTTCTAATGAACTATTTACCACAGCAACTAGTTAGTAGTATCATTTGAAACCACTTGAAATGCACTTTAATTTGATGTTTGACAAATGCTGTGAGAGCAGTGCAATGGAGAAAAAGTTGATGTTTTAGACGCAGAATAGCACACCTGTATTAGTATATTTTCAAAGCTAATTTACTTACTACTGCTGTCACAGCCACTGGCAAATCACACCATGCCGAAATTCAGATTATGTAAGCCTATACCAAAGATATAGGTCGCCTAGATATGTGATGAATAGTCTCTATACACTATAGTGCAAGAGCAATTATCGGTAAGGAGCATGTAGCAAGAAGCATGTCATTTTAGTTTGAACTATCAGACAACATTGATGCCTTAATTGATTTCAAATAGCTATTTAAACGTCACTGATAGCTTGCATCACATACCTATAACAGTATGCTGTATCTTGCAAAGGTACAATGTATCCATAAATGTTGATCACCTAGCCTATCTGCATTACTGAGGGCATCTTCCTAATGAACTGCAGGATTGGAAACAGATAGCCTATGTTTTATCTGGTGAGCTGTTCTTGAAAACTTACATTATAGTGATATTTTCACAGAACTCCATTTCCTCACTAGTGCTGCATGAGCTCTGTCTATTGCTCTCTGGCTCAATAAAAGCGCTTCTTACCAAGACGTGCGCTGAACTGAACTGTCAATCATCAGTAGCGAATGAAATTCGGGGAGCGGGTGGGGTAAGGTGGGGGTGGCACCTGGGGTGGCCAATCAGTTTCCAGGGGAGGCTAGTGCCTCCCTGGCCAACCCTCTGGCTCCGCCCCTGCTGATGTTACTTGCTATTCACTTGAATTTACTAATAGCACGCTACTGAGTTCATGGACATATCAAAGTGTTGTCCAAAGCCCCAAAACTTAATTTATTGGTATCATGAATGATTACAGACAATCACCCTTTCTGAAACTAGTCCCTAGAGCCTTTACCTACACACTTCTACTTCGTTTGTGCGTTCAGGTGGAGGGTCTGCCACATTAAGTGTCATCCGAAACAAATTTGAGGCAAGTGAAGTGCTTAGGGAAAGGGGCTGACACGCCTCCAGGAGCAAGTGTGGTCCGATGCTGGCTTGACAAGCAGGTGCAACAATCTTAATGTGTTCGTGCAGCGCTTTTAACTACCTGTTGTTTTTTTGATGATATTTGCGGAAAAATGTGTGTTTTACCTTCTAATATTGAAAATCATGTTAGTATCATACTCGTAAAATTTGTAAGATCATGCACAAGTAGGTCTATTACTTTTTTACTTTGTGCGGGTCTGCATTTGCACCACGTATAACTTCATGTTAAATAATCATAAAATGTGACTCATGTGTCCATACACCCAGACACGCTTGTTAAGATCTGCCTCACAGGCGCTTCTCAACACCCCACGTTCCCGACTGACACAGAAAGGGGACAGAGCGTTCAGTGTATTTGCTCCGAAGCTGTGGAACAGTTCACCAAGTGAATTAAGATCCACTACATCTCTTTTTAGTTTTAAATCATCACTTAAAACTCATCTATTCCGCCTTGCATTTGACTGTCTCTGATCCTGTTTCTTGGAGTATCCTTTAATACAGGGGTGGGTAATTATTTTGGTGCAAGGCCCACATTGGGTTTTAGATTTTGACTATCGGGCCGGGTATTAAATCGGTTGATGTCGGTAAATTGGCAAGTCTTAGACCAGTAGCCCCACTTTCTTCAGAGGACAATGTATCATACAGGGTTAAATAAAAACAAGGATTTATATTTCATGAACACTACAAATTTGATCATTTAGGCCTAGGTGTCCTTGGCTAAAAGATAAATTATTCTACTTTGGGAAGGCTCCACGGGACGGATTAAATAGCTCAACGGACTGCATGTGGCCCCCGGGCCTTAGTTTGCCCAGGCCTGATGTAATATGTTCGCTGAACGTGTCTTTGTCATTTTGTCCTGTCTTGAAATGCAATGTGCCTTTACTTTACCCTGTCTTGTCATTTTATTTATTTATTTATTTATTTAATTTTTCTTTGTCATGCTCTTGCTGTAAAGCACTTTGGTTGTAAATGTGCTATACAGATCAATTTTACTTACTTACTTCACTCCTAACTCAGGGAAATTAAAGCAGAAAGTTGTATGACATCTCACTTTACAGGGTTGCTCAGAAAATGCTTATTGGCATATCTAAAAAAAAAGAAAAATGTTCGTAATTTCTTTGAAAACAACTCTGACGTAAATTCCTTTCCCCTTCAAGGGTAGCCTACAGGCCCGGCGGCACGGGGGGCGAAACTTATTTAGCCAACTGTAAATCAATTTATATTACACCTTGTGTTGCAATTTAAGCAATTCTGTACATTACTTATTATGACCAATGGGTACCAATGTATGACCATGTAAAGTAAAATAAGCACTAGAACTTCTTCCCAGAAGATGCCTGATAGGTTAGGAAGCGTGCCTGCCCTGAAAGACATGCCTGTTCCTAGCACTACGTTTTTTTTTTTTTTTTTTTAAGTTACCATCTCGGCAATCCTTGTTTGTGATTCTTTTTAGCCAAGTTACCACACCTTGGCAATTGTCAGGCCTCCATAATAGCCTGACAGTTCTCTGAGACCAAAATGACATTTGTCTAAATTTCCACACCCATAACCACTTGATTGTTGTCTATTGAGGGGATGACTTAGCCTGGCGAATGCCAAACTAAAATCACAAGTGATATTTAGTCTGGGGACCTACCTATTGCATTTCTCGTAGCGGAAGCATCGTTTACAATTGTCCATAGCCGTTTATTGGGCGCTACGAATGTCTATCATAGCGTCTGTGAATACCTCAGAGCCAATACCAGAGCCACCACGTGACGTAAAATGCAATCGAGGGCCGTACAAATCCCTTTTTGTTCTGCGATTGGATACCGAAAGCAAGCGAGAAAAACGGCCATGGTCACCATGCTCCTCTGCAGAGTGAAATGAAATAAGCGCGCAAAGGAGCATGGGAATTCCCAGGCTAGGGATGACTATTGACGTGCAGATTGCGCAAAGACTCGCAATTTACTGCATTTTACTGACTGGGGGCATGTTAGCTTCTTTATAAATTGTCAATTACTGAGCATAAGATGCAATGCAAAATGTCTTGTTTATGGCATGTTAACTTTCCTATTTCTCCTCGAGTGAAGTCTGGAGCGCATTTGTGGGTTTAGGTGCGCTTAGGTCAATATTCCAATTAGATCAATAAGGCAAAAAAAAGTTCATGACTGCATGCTGCAGGTAAGACATTTTCTTAGGCTTCACTCCGCAGCTGTGAATTAGTCTATTCCTATAATTGCAGACTTTTCACTATCGAAATGTGCACGGATTTGGATGAAACTTTGGTATTGATTGTTGATTCGTAACATTTGGGATTTGTACGTAGTTGGCTTTAGCGGAGGACCGCGCTCTCCAAAGGTTTTTTCTACTTTTCATTTTCAAAGGAATTTTATCCTGTATCTTCAATAGACCTCCTTAGATATCGCTATAAATAAGCTTTCCGAATATGCTGTACATGATATAACCTTTATGGAGGATTTAATGAAAAAATTAAAGTATACTTGCCACCGAAATTAATAATAATAGGCCTACAAGTCCCAGTTCACCGTTGTGCGCAAGTTTCGGAATAGTCAGAGTGGTGAGAGAGCCTACTTTTTTGCCAACTTGTTTGGTGAGAGCATGCTTCTCAATTTGTTCAAAACATAAAGCGAGCATACGAAATCTATTTACAGTAGTAGCCCACTCAAGACGCTCCATAGGCTATGCACACCACAACATGATCAGACAGGAGACGGCCTGAACAGAATCGCCTTCTTGGGACATTGACACATAAGTCGCCTGCATAAGTCACCTGCAGTCTCATTTTTTTTTTTTTTTTTTTTTTTGCCGCCCCCGCTCCGCAATGCAATCGCCCCCTCAGCCAATTACTGCTGGCCTGGTAGCCTATCCGAACCCCTACCCCTCCCAAGTAGCAAAAAAACTCGGCCCGATTCTAGAAAACGTCCGGGGGTAATCGGCTCAGTTACGGCATTCGGCTGAGCTGCGGCAAACCTAACTGTACCGATTGCAGTTTGCTGTGACAGCGGCTGAGCTGCGGCAAACCTAATTGTGCCGATTGCAGTTTGCCATAGCAGGCATGAGGACGGAAATGTTGTACTGGCCCAGTTCCGTATTTACCTGGCAAGCCGCAGATACTCGGTCCAGTTACCCTTCCAACATCCAAGCCGAGGTCAACGGTAAAAATAACTCCTCCCTGATGTTTTCTAATGATCATTTGAGGGCTGACAACGGTAGAGTGAACTTGTCCGGTAAGTTTGTCTTCTTATCCTTGCATGTTTGAGATTTACATAATTCAACATCGTCTTAAATATGTTGTGCATGTTTGCAGTATGAATTCAGCAGGTTTTAGCTTAGAGTTGTTCACAATAATTTCTCATAATCCTGCCGATTTGTTAGCTTACTGCTAACGTTAGCTGTAACGCTAGCTGTAAAGTTAACACGAAATGCCAGTCTTAGAAATTTAATCATTTTGAACAAATCTTTTTTTTAAAATAATTTACCTGACATATTTGACTGTTCACTTAAGTAAAACAAATCTCAGATTTCTGACATTGCTAAATCATCAAAACACGTTGCTAACGTTATCCGCCTAGCCTAAGGCTAAAACCTGTTGTATTTGACTAGGGATAGGGGTGGGGTGGCATAGATGAAATATTTCGTAAATATTAATATATGTTGGATGTTTATCCTGAATGCCTACTTTGATAAACATACAGGGGTCTGCATTGTGTTGAACAGTTCTCCATGTGATCTGTCGTGTGAGACTTGTGAGTGTGTGCAAATGTCTCTTCCTCTTCTCACGACAATTTGTGTTTAATTTATTTGGATTGTTTTGATAACAAATTATGGCCAAGATGCCTTATGTAGGCTAATTTATGGCCTCATGTTGGTTAAGGTAAAATGTGTCTGTTTATATAACAGCCCATTCTATTGCAGAATAGTTTAGCATGACAAAAAACCTTGCAAGTAACTTTTTCATAAAGTACTCATCACAAAAAGTCATTGAAGGTCTATCTTTTTCCTTTTGATAGTTGGGCAGCAGGGATGAGGACATTAATCTCCAATCAAATTGATCACAGCCAGAGGGACCTCATCGCATAGAGTTTGTCACCATTGCTCTTCTACACTGAACTTCACAGCTCCTGACCATGACATCTAACCTCATCCCTGATAACATCTAGATGGCATCTTTCCCTAAATCTCTGCACCACACAGGGCCCTGATGGAGTTTTCCTAGACTATCTGCACTGAGTGTTCTCCAACTCCTGTAACAGACCACCAGACAACTGCTGCATGCAACTGTCTTCACCCTTGGAGATAAGGTAATACCTGTTTTTACTGAAGTCAGCTTTGTATAATTACTTAAAATCTTCTTTACACATCCATCACAATCAATTTAGTAGGTTTTTGTGTGGAATAGTGGTGTTTGCAGTTGATCTCAACACCTTTCATCTCATGTCCTACTCAGTTGCAGCCAAGCAGGATGTCACAGCACTTGACGGATCTGCTGCACCCAACAACAGCCACAAACCAGAATGAAAGATGCTGCTAAAAGGATTTGGCATCAACATTCATATGTAAGTCACACTTTAAAAGCATCCAAACATTCATAACAAATGACAAATGAAAACTCTGTGATAGGTCTCTTATGGTGACAAGTAATAACAAACATGATAAGGTGAAGGAGGTATGAAGAAAAGGAATTGTATTTCTTTGTGTCTTCATATCACATGACCCCGGTCACAAGTGATTTCTGCACTCAGACTTGCACTGATGTCTGTGTTTGTTTCATAAATAAGGGTCAATATATCTCTTGATCAGTTCTATTTGTGTTTGTATTCCAGACAGTGTGGAGCATGTTTGTCTTTACCATTGTAATTCCAATAGTTTACTAATGCTTGCTTTTATTCTTTGTGTTTTGCAGCCAAGGATGTACTCATGCAGTTTGATGAAGTGTTTGCATTCTGGCTCTAACTGCCTTTGACTTGTGATCCGAAGAGCAAGTTAGAAGACCTAAACAAACAGTTTACAGTGTATGGACTTAGACACAGGACTCTTGGCATCTTACCACTTGAAGGGCTTATGTTCTACACAACTACCAGCTGCACAACCACAACACCTGGAAAGTCTGCTGCATCTACCCCCTGCTGCACATCAACTAGACTAAAGCTACTGCTGAAATATTCATACCTTTTTACATGGCACAGCCTGTGGTCCAGTGGATGGCATTTAATAAAAAGTTTTCATGACAAATGTGTTATGGTTTACTTAATGATTTGAATATTCAGGAGGCTATTGTAATGTCTGCAATGGAAATTAGCAAGTTAAACTATATATTATGAAATTAGCCCATGCTTTTTGTCACCATCTTGTCCAAGACATAGTGTTTTTATTTTTGGAAACAGCTATTTGCCCTTGTAAGTTTAAAGACTTTTATTATTTGTGTTGGTATTTTCGCTGTTTGAAATGAATCCAATTCAAAGTCTCCTTCGATAAATGTTTCAAGACGGGCAAAAGCGAAAGTAAAAATGCAATGAAATCTAAACAATTTAAATGGGATAAAAGCAAAGTATTAGGGTAATTTAATCTTCGGAAAAGTAGCTTAAATATCAATATTTTACAGGGAGGGTAGCCTGCGTGCTCTCACTCGGGGTGCCGGCAGCGGGCCGAGTGCATTTTTCCCCTGGCTTGACGCCCACACCACAAGCGGGCCGATTAACATTCGGCGTTCTGTAGGCCTACTCGGGCCGTTAAAGCGCCGAGCGCTCGGGAGTGAAATCGGACCTAGATTCTAGATTCTCGGCCGAGTGTTCATGCCGCAATCGAGCCGCTTTCGGGCCGCGGATTTTTTACTACTTGCAGTTGTGCGCAAGTTTCGGAATAGTCAGAGTGGTGAGAGAGCCTACTTTTTTGCCAACTTGTTTGGTGAGAGCATGCTTCTCAATTTGTTCAAAACATAAAGCGAGCATACGGTTAGACTACTCCACAAAACCTATTTACAGTAGTAGCCCACTCAAGACGCTCCATAGGCTATGCACACCACAACATGATCAGACAGGAGACGGCCTGAACAGAATCGCCTTCTTGGGACATTGACACATAAGTCGTTCATTCACCTGCAGTCTCATTTTTTTTTTTTTTTTTTTTTTTTTTGCCGCCCCCTCTCCGCAATGCAATCGCCCCCTCAGTCAATTACTGCTGGCGCCGGGCCTGGTAGCCTATCTGAAATGTAGCCCTGTTATCAACCCTTACCCCTTCGATGAGATTGCCCTACGCTTTCACGAGTGTCACTTCAAAACGAAGCTCACTCGCTATCAAAGTGGAAGTCACTAGGGAAAGGTTTCGGAAAGGGCGAATATGATGGCGCTACTTCATACAGGAAAATAAGAAACTCAACAGGTCATTACAGAACTTGATTCTTTCTCCGTATGCTACATTCAACCAAAAGATCCTTAAATCTGACAGTACGTACATTAGCCAAATTAGTGATTTCTGCCGACAAGATGGGTCCAAGGACACAGGAGTAGGCTACTGTAGGCTACTTTCACTTTGAAACCAACTGTCCGCAGATTTCGAATTGCCCTGACCAACCAAAACCCAAGTAATGTCCTGGGTCACGGATTCAAATTCTAGTTGGTTAGCCGCATAATGGTTGGGCGTTTCATTGGTTAGCTTCGTTATATGAGCCACGAATCTACTGATCTTGTAGCATTCGTCATCTATTGCCAAGTAGAACATGGATCTGTGTGTTGTAGATGTAAGCCGTGTCGCAATGTTGAAGGCGAACGTTTCCTGCTGGTCAATTGCTACAGAAGCGCTATTTAGAAAAATGCAAAGATCACGAAATACTGGGTTGGGTTAAGATAGGCTATTTTCCCTCTCTGATAAAATCTGTTCGGCTGTGGGGTCATTCCGCATTGATTCATTCCGCCGTTATGGTGAACAGTCGCGATGGGTTCCCAGTCAGCAAAATTATGTCTGGAATGTTTTGGAGAGGTGTTCGAAAAATCTGCCAATTTATTCACTTTTCTAATGCAGTTTTTACATCTAGCAGAGGTAAATTTGGGGCTGTTTAACCACCTTTTCGAAGGCAGCTGTAGATGATCTTCAGACTGCCTTTCTACTGCAAGCGTCTTTAGTCAAATTGAGACTAGTTTTAAATGCTAAAAAGCCTAAATACATGATTTTTACTCGTTCCCGTTCAGCATTAACAGATATTGAAGTTTCCACTCTTGATGGCACTCAGTTAGATAGGGTAAAATGTTACAAATACTTAGGTATCTGGCTTGATGAAAAGCTGAACTATGAAATGCATATTGATAATCTTCTTAAAAAGCTTAGACCCAAGCTAAGTTTCTACTTTCGGTTGAAAAAAATGTTTCCCTTTTGCTGCCCGGCTAAGATGGTTCAGAGTACTTTCCTACCCATTCTAGACTATGGTGATATCTTACATGCTCCAACTTCTTTTTTAAGAAAGCTGGATGTAGTGTGACGGTGCAAAATCAAGGACACACCATTGTGATTTATATGAAATGGTCTAATGGACCTCTTTGTCACTTAGGAGGCAAGGTCACATTCTCATCTTCATAGCCAAAGCATTACTTGGTAAACTTCCTTCTTACATTTGTTGTCTGTTATCATATCAAACCAGTTCTTATAGCACCAGATCTATAAACAAGTTATTTCTACACATTCCATCAATACACACAGAATTAGGTAAGACATCTTTTAGTTCTCATGCGCCATCTGTCTGGAATGAAATACAAAATAATTTAGCTCTTGAGGTCCTCCCTTCCATAAACACTTTTAAGAAACTCTTAAAAACCATTTTAACACAAGAATGCCACTGTTTCTAGCTTTTCTCTGTCCTAGTGTCACTTTTATATATATTGTTGTTGTCATTTATAGTCTATGTCATTTTTTTTATTCTTTGTTGCTTATGGTCTGTGTCATTTCTATACTTTGTATTTGTTTGTTTCACTGACAGTTGTGTACATGTTTGTTTCATAGACTGTTGTGTACTTGTCATTTCTGTACTTTTATTTTATCTTTTATCTTGGCCAGGGCTCCCTGGTGGAAGAGATTATTTATCTCAACGGGACATTCCTGGTAAAATAAAGGTTTAAAGAAATAAATAAAAAATAATTTCAAATAACGAGACAAAAATGAGACATGAATCTGATAGCGCAGAAAAGTCAACGACACAAGTCTTCCGAGTCCTGGCTGCAAAATCTTCTCCACCTCCGTCTCACCGCAGTTTTCATTGCAGCAGCTGTGAAATAAAAACTTTAAAAAATAATTACTGACATTCACACAGCACAGACACCCCAACTATAACGAAAATGAGGTCATGTTTGTTTGTGACTTCAGATCTCAATGAACCAATAATGAAACAAATGTTGTGAAGCAAAGTAAAAGTTGGAATTATTTACTAGGAGTCTACTGTTGACTGGTGTGTGGCCAGAGGTGGGCATTATTTCAATTAAATGTATTTAAAATGTTATTTAATTACAAAATTTGTATTTTACCATTTGTATTTTGTTACAGGGGAAAATCGATGTAACTTGTAACAAAATATTCTTTGAAATACAAAATATGTCTTAGTTTTAACTTTGGAGTTTTGAGAAATGCAATTTCAGTCTGTTTGCAATGTAGGCCTACTGCTGCAGTGCTTGATTGACAATAAAGGTCGCTTTGACTTTGACTTTAGTGGAAACTAAGAGAGCTATAGAGAAATAGTCTGAAAGTTTGTTTTAAAACACAGCGCCAAAGGGGTTGAAGTTCCTGGACTCTTAATTACTTGTATTGGTGATATCAGATCTTGCCTGAACATACAATCTGATTAGCAATTATCGCCACCTACTGGTTGTTTGTTGCCATTGTTCTTACACATCTGAGTGGATTTTTAATGAAATGTAAGAATTTGTTTTGTTTGATCTTTACTTGTTTTATTGTAAGCCATCTATAAAATATTGTCAATATTAGGGCTGGGCGATAAAACGATAGCGATATGAATCGCGATAGACACGTACTCGATAGCAATAGAAAATGCGCTCGATAGAACTTTCGATAGAATTTTTTTTCCCCGGGCGGATTCTAGCTCCGCTCTGTCCGCATTTTCAAGAGGCGCGCTGCGCTCATTGACTGCGCTCTACCAGAAAGGGCACGCACTGACTGATTGTTTACTAGTTAGCTGCTGCAACTCAGGCTTGCTTTTCATGTAGTCTGAAACTAGTCAGAGATACTTTCAGCTGATTCATGTTCTGATTTAGTAATGCAGGGCAATCGTAATTAATAACTGTGAGTAGATTGTTTGAAAAGTCGGAAAGGCCTGATGAACAACACTGTTCACATATGAACTTGTAAAGTACGACAGCTGACAGCTAACGGTGCACATGACGTTACTGGCTGCAGGGACAGATTTGACGATGTTAGCGCACAACGCTAGCAAGGTAAACATACAACAGACAAAGCTCAAACTAGCTAGTATGGTGGTCAGCAACCTACTGAACACATTAAAGCTGAATGATTTTGTAATTTTACCTTAATCAAACTCATTGAAGTAATCCATGTTATCAAGTAGCCTTGTGTGAAGTGAAAAGCATGCCAGTGCACCAAAACAAACTTCGTTTTGAAGTCACATTATGCTAACGAGTCTGCTTCAGAACAGTTGCCACATAGGCAACAATGTAAACCATACAAAGCCCCTCTCTGATTGGCCTATTTAGTAGATGAATAACATAACATATTTTAGTTAAAATATTAATTTCCTTTATGTATTGGTAGGCCTATTTATTCAGCTTATATTTTAGTGTGGAGAGACATTAGACTTCTCCTCTTAAATTATTATTTTTTTGACTACTAGTTTTATTTAAGGGAGAGAATGGGCTACTTCAGGAGTTAAAAAGAACCCTAAAATAATAGGCCACTTTAAAGCAGAATTCAACCCTGCTCAAACACTATTTTTTACTATATATTTATACATGACAGTGCTGCCATTTAATGTAATAACTCTTAAAAATCTTTAAGGTGTTTTGCGCACCTGGGTCCATTTAAATATGTCATTAAAAAAATTCAATAATTATCTATATCGACCAATATACTGAGCCTATATCGTGATAGAGATTTCAGCCATATCGCCCAGCCCTAGTCAATATCATAATGTATAATTGTATTGTGCCTTCATCTTCATTTGTAAACCCTTCTCGAGAACTTTGGATTTGGCTGCTGGGACTTTGTGTGTCTGGTAACTTGTCCTTGGTTGTGATTTCCATCTCTGACGTTTTACTCTGTGTCTGTCTGTGTTGCCTGGTGTCTGGAAGATTTCTTGGTTAGTTGACCAGCATTGACAGCCAGTCCCAGAGCAATACCAAGAGCTGTACATAAGATTGTAATGAAAGGAGGGAGCCACGTCTTCTTAGGCCGTATCTTTAAGTCTGCAAAAATAAAACACACAACATTTCTAAGACTGATGATAACAGGGAATCACATTTCTTTTCAGCAAGACAGCATCTGAAATGGTATCTTACCTGGCGTGGTAAATTTGGTTTCTATCACAATGTCTCTATGGGAGGTCATTCTGTCATCTTTCAGTGTGAGTCGGCAAACATAATCTGTGTTCTTCTCACGAGCAATCAGCTTTGTTTCCACTCTGAAGCCATTTTTACCCAGGTGCCTCTCTGTGTCTTCTGCACATTTGAGTCTGCCATGGCTGTCTAGCCACTCAAGGACAGGCTCCGCCCACCAGCCCTCAGCCACGCACACAAGCAGGTCCAGAGTCGTCTCATCATCCTGTGCGATGCCTTTGAGTGTGATCAAAGGTCCGTGTCCCATAACTACAATACAAGTTATATAAAACAACATTAATTTCGCATTAACCTATTAAAATAAAGAATTTAATCTAAATGCATTTATTAGTTTATCAGTCTACTACCAAGGTCTATTGTGCGTTTCCCAAATTGATACAAGCTACTTTCGAGCTAACTGGTGCCTACCACCATCGTAGGCACCAGTTAACTCGTAAATAGTTTGTAG
This sequence comes from Sardinella longiceps, assembly GCA_027497455.2. Lineage (NCBI taxonomy): Eukaryota > Metazoa > Chordata > Actinopteri > Clupeiformes > Clupeidae > Sardinella > Sardinella longiceps. The sequence goes on along the minus strand of JAODXP020004617.1, from coordinate 265,131 downwards.
CGATCTGGGAAACGCACCCCAGAACAGTAGCCAAGAACTCTAGACACACTCTAGCGGTAGCAAATTGAATTTGCTCAGTGGATATACGTCTAGGGACGAGCCATATGTTAGACCGCGACTTTGTCTGAGCTGTTTACACTCTAGGTTTTATTCAGACATTGTGGTGTTTACCACAACGTTATATCTGGACAAGGAGTTATTGGGTGGGCTTAGCATTGTATGAATCGCTTGTTAGTTGCTAGTTACGCTGATTCGTTTTAGCCGTTTTACCTGTGGGTCTATCACGCGTTGCCAGACTATACATTCATGTGATAGTCTGGCATGTCAGAATACCAGAACAGTACATTACATTAAAATAACATCAATAATATTTTTATCCCAAACATATTTCACCTCTTACGATGACTTGAATGTTGACGTTATCATGATCTGATCCACTCTGTATGACACATTTGTAGTCCCCCTCATCCGACAGCTGCACATTACTGAGTTTCAGAGAAACGTTTCCCTTCTTGATCTCCTCTTTGAACAGAGAAGTTCTACCCCTGTAGTACTGGATCTGTGTAGCGTTCTGATCACTGCCGTTTGTGTACAGATGCACTATGGACTCCTGCTCCTGTTTACTCCTGTTCAGTTTGATCCACTCCACAGTCATTCCCTCAGCACTGATGTTGGGCTGTAGGGAACATGGCAGAACCAGGTCTTCACCAACAACAGCAGAGACTGGATGGGCTGGACCCTCTATCTGAAAAGACCCTGTTCATAAAGAAAGAATTAGAATTTGATGTGCTTTGTTTTGTGACAGTTTTCCAAAAAACTACAATCTGCTGGCACATAAAAAAATGTAAACTGTTATCACATTTAAAATTGATCCACAGCCCATGAATACATTTCTACACTGCTTACATTTTACATAGGCTACATAGGCTACAACTACAAAGAAAGACTGATGCTGCTTTAAAAATCCAGCTACCGACATAATTTTCATTTTGAATTGTTTGACTTGAAATCCAGCATGAATTAGACAGTTGTTGTGTACATGTGTGTTGGGACAAGGTGATCGGTGATCCATAACACGACCTGGAATTTATACTGTGTCTGTGACCACATACATTGCCCCTGGTGGAGGTCTGCGCTCTCTGAGTGCTTTTCTAGTTTATATTGGATTTCTCTTTTAATACTGGTTCCACAAAAATATTTAGTAGTAATCAATAATTACCTGTACTGCATAAAGCCAGGCACTGAAGGATCATCAGAATCATCCAGAGAGATATCAGGTGCCTGGAGGAGGGGCCACACACCCGTGCCATTTCTGGAAATAAGACAATGGTCCAGCAATTTAGGAATCAAAGGAATGTGTTGAAAACAGGAATGAAGGCCACCTTCTAAAACTATAGTACCAATCTTTATCTGGCAAGTCAAATTAACTCACATAAATTACATTTCCTGCTTATAACTGAAACCTGGCTAGATCCTGCATTGAATCATTGACTCTAGGCCCTCCCAACTTTAACTTTTTAACATAACCTGAGTTAAAAAATAAATAAATAGATAAATGTATTATTCCCAATGCATTAGCAGTGTGAAAAAGAGCTTGTCTGCAGAGAAGCCACCTTCTAACTAGAATCTGCACTGAGCAGAAATGCTTTATTAATACTCAACAGTTTGCCCAAAAGTTCAACCTTTTCCTCCCCCATCACATTACCAATCAGAATTGGTGTCCACCCCCTTGGAAATTCTGTATTGGTGGAGAATTTTGCCTATCTGCATTTAAAAAAATGTCCACTAGGTGGCTTCTGAGACTGCAGTAATGCACTGCCTAACCATTCGTCGACCTCATAGGATTTTGCCTCTAGTCATTTTTTGGCCAAATGGAGATATGTGCATAGATATACTCTCCTACCACTTCTGCATCATCCTGTCTTTGTCTCTATCTCAATGGACTATCACAACACTTGAAAAACAACAGACAAACTGCCATAGACACATTCATTTGACTGCAGCTAACAGCCTCAGCAGAAGCTGTCAGGATACCAGCCTTATCAGTATTGTGAGGGATATAAAAGGACCATAACCTAGCTACCTTCAACCTTCAATCTACAAGAAGCAGACTGTCTTACGAGGGCACTGAGATCCACTCTTAAACTCCACTTGGTGTGTGTGTGTCTGTGGGTGGGGTGTAGTGAGTAAGCCATGCAGTCTGCTTCCTGCAACACCTGGGCTGAAGCCACACTATGCTGTCATATGAGGCCGACGTATGACTTCCCACATGTTCAATTTCAGTTACACTGTTTCCCACTGTACTTCTTGTGTAAATTTCAATTCAATACAATTCATTAGTTGTAGAGCAACAAATCCAGTACATTTATCTCATGGTGTTATACAGGCAGTACCCATGAGGAACAGGGTGGAAAAGCCCCTCTATTACTAATAATTCATTTTAGGAAGAAACCTTGGGCTGATCCACGCCTCATGGGCTCAAACCACCTACTTGGGGTCAAGTCATGGTACATACATACATGTAGACTAGACTGTCCTGTCCATGATGTTCAGACAGCATGAATACTGTCTAAGAAATATTAGATAATGGATAATGGTAATGGATGCATGTGGTTGTCTAGTAATTTCCAGCATACAGTATAAGCCACATTGTGTATAAGCCGCAGGACAGTGTTTTATGAAAGTTAAAAAACAAACAAAAAACATATTAACACCATATTAACTGCCACCCTGTTTTAACCTCAAAGCAGAAGAAATTTTGCAAAATCAATGTATAAGCCGCGGCTAATAGTCGGGGAATTACGGTATTTTATTCTAATACCAAACGGCATAGGAGCAGATGCACCCATAAAGAACTTTCCGAAAGATGAAGCAAAACCGCGTCACCCGTGATGTTTTTTGCCACCCCCTCCAAAGATGCCACCTAGGGTTAGGGAAAAGGCTGAACTCACCTGCATCAGTTGCACACTAATACCACATGTCCTAGTTAAGGGCCCCTTTCTCTTTCCATTTCTTCTCTTCTCACACCCACACACTCACAAGTGCATGTGGCTTACTTGATGTCTGTAACTGAAGACAGTCATCCACTCTCTCTCACTGTCAGATTAACTAAGCTATTAAAAGTCTGAACAACCAATATTAATCTTATTATCCCTGTTATTAACTTTCTCTTATATAAAAAACAACACAATGGGGTAGCCACAATTTGCAGAGATTTGCTCATCAAACCTCATTTGGTCACGTTTTTGCTCCTACCGTCACTTTTCTCATCCATTCTTCCTAACTTGTGGAATACCCTTCCCAAGACTATTAGAACAACAGGCACTCTCTCTACTATCAAGAAACTCTTGAAGACCCAGCTCTTTCAAGATCCTAGTTCCTTCAACTACTTGGAATGCAGTGGTCAAGCATTTTCCAACTCTTGCACTAGCTCTCTTATTAGCAATTGGCACTCCCAGTAGGCACTTACTTGTATTGTGTTGCAGCTAGATTGTTATCCCTCTTTTGTAAGTCGCTTTGGATAAAAGCGCCTGCTAAATGCATAAATGTAAATGTTTAAATCGAGAGTCAAGACAAGACTGTTGCTCTCTCTGAGCCACTGCTCTAGTTTTATCATATTCATTTGAATTCTTATTTTACATTCTACTTTATTGCATCTATTTATTTGTGTATTTCGTTCAATTCAATTCAGACTCATGATTGTTTCAGAAGACAAATCAACCTTTTATAAATGTTGAAGACAGAATGACAAACCTATCACTCAACCATCAAGTAAAGAGTTAAAACTATGTGTCTACATAAGTAGCCTACCGTATTTCAACATTTGAGAGAGTATGTGAAGTGTGGAGTTGTGGCTTTATTTTGTTAAATTTTACACCGATCACCAGAAGTCAACTACCAATCCCCTCTAAGACTCATATAAACACTTCTATATGTAAAGTCAACAGCAGCCTTACCTTAGTGTTCAGAGTAGTCCCTGAGCCTCAAACACCCTTGAAAGGGAGTGTGCATTTGCGGGCCAACGTACAAGAAAAGAAAGGCTAAGGCAGACTCAAGAAGGCATGTGGTTTAACTGTGACGTTTCCTCTTCTTCTGAGGTCTCCTTGCTGTCATGCGCAGTAACTCACTACTACAGGCACAATTCTGAACTGTGTTCATGCACAGACTCAGAGTGATATAAACAAGAACCTATGTTTCACCTGACTGTAATAGAAAATCAATGGACCAAGCCAGTCTCTGTTTGACAAAACCTCAGGCTAAGTGTCCTTTGACCCAATCTCATGTCTAAGGTTCACCCATTTGTAAGTTAAACCTATCACTTCCATGGATTATCTGTTGCTTCACAAACAAAGGTTACTCTTACATTATGTCAAGTTATCACCCGGTGGAATGGAATACTGTTTTCTGATTGGCTGTCAGGGTGTCCGTTATTTCTAGATAACAGGACACCTGAGGCATTGTTGCGTTAAAAAAGTTTCACCAGCGTTCTTTATCAATGCTCTTTAGAATGCAGCCTTGCGGATCTTCTTTCATATGAAAATAGTACCCCAACTGAAGGGTAACTTCTTTCTAAACGGAGCCACATGTTTCTTTTATGTTTTAAACACTTGCTTACCATCTATACGTTTTAGTTGCAACCGGGTGATAAGCGGGATAACGGCCTTCGAGGTATGGACTTTGTGTAGGCAAACAGCCCTTCGACTGCGCCGTCGGGCTGTTCTTCGCCTTCGCGTCGTCCATTATTTTTCTGATATCGGGACACCTCGGCGGCCATTATCCCTTACATAAGAGTCATCATGACGTAATTGTCCTGCTTAAAAGATGTCTTTGTCATTCGGGGAGAAAGTTAAAGTAAGTAAGTAAATATAATGTCTGTACATAATCCCAAATTAGTTACACCTACTAATAAAGCATGTCTCTAAAGAGCAGAGAAGACTACTGACCCCTGGATTTTTTAAAAGACGACAAACTCAAAACTAGATTGAGTATTAGTTAGCCTGTGGTTTCACTGTAGCGCCTTTTCTTTACCGGGGTGTGAGTGTGTGTGTGTGTGTGTGGGGCTGTTCTTCTAGTGTTGTGTGCCTCCAGTCACGTAGTATATAGCCTAGGCCCCTTTTTTCTTGAGTCATACTAAGACTGTAGTCACAGACTTCATTTAGGTCATTGTTATTGGTTTTATGTTCGGTATATATGATTATAATTGCCGTCTGACCTGTTGTCAAGTAATATGGAACTACTGTGCAGGTCTTACTGACTCAATAATGACAAGAGTACGTGTTCTGTCGAACAGGATGTGGTAGAGAAAAAGAGTGTGTGTGTGTGTGAGAGAGAGAGAGAGAGAGAGAGAGAGAGAGAGAGAGAGAGAGAGAGAGAGAGAGACTGTAATGAGTTGTTTTGCCTTGTTTACTTAGTAGTTTTGGTCAAAAGGTCCCTTTTAGACAGTCAATAGGATGTTGCAATATTTGTCATGTCACCATAGCATAAGCAGGGAGCAGACTTCATGTAATGGAATGGTAATCCATGAATCCATTTTAGGATCAACTGGTTACTACAGTATAATGATAACGTCACCTTTAGAGCAATGAAACACATCATGACTTTTATGTTAATGTTCACAATGGTAATTGTTTTTGGTTTATACTTCTGTAAAAAAAAAAAAAAAAAAGACTGACAAAAAATATGCATACTAAAATCATATATTTTTTTTTATTAAAGGTCAAGAGAGAAAAGTAAAGGTAGTATCAGAGATATTAGTAAAGGTAAAGCAATAAAAAAATCAATAACAGGTAGAAGCAGAGACAGTAGGCCTGGTAAAGGTAATAAAAGCAATTAAATTCTAGAAAAATACTGGGGCATTGGGGATAAACCCAAATATCCATAGTTAACAACTGCATTTAAAAATAATTATTTCATTAAAAAAAAATGTACTTATAACTTTCATGCTAGTTGTGCTCCAGGGGATGAATCTGTAGTTTGCACAGAGTTAACCAATCCCTCATTTCTAAAAAGATCGGTTTACCCAGGCAACAAAATGATTGCCGACGATCTAATGATAGTTCTGCATCCACGTATTCAGGCTATGCCCTTCTCCCCCTCCATTAACCCATCTACAAAGTCAAGGGCAAAATTCAGGATGTGGGTCAGAGTGTACAGAAGCAAAATGTCCACATCAAAGTCCAGCTCCATCTCCTCAGAGTAGTTCTTCACTGGAAACACACAGTTTATTGGAATGCCCAACTCCTTGCTACACACTGGAATACTGTTTTCTGATTGGCTGTCAGGGTGTCCGTTATTTCTAGATAACAGGACACCTGAGGCATTGTTGCGTTAAAAAAGTTTCACCAGCGTTCTTTATCAATGCTCTTTAGAATGCAGCCTTGCGGATCTTCTTTCATATGAAAATAGTACCCCAACTGAAGGGTAACTTCTTTCTAAACGGAGCCACATGTTTCTTTTATGTTTTAAACACTTGCTTACCATCTATACGTTTTAGTTGCAACCGGGTGATAAGCGGGATAACGGCCTTCGAGGTATGGACTTTGTGTAGGCAAACAGCCCTTCGACTGCGCCGTCGGGCTGTTCTTCGCCTTCGCGTCGTCCATTATTTTTCTGATATCGGGACACCTCGGCGGCCATTATCCCTTACATAAGAGTCATCATGACGTAATTGTCCTGCTTAAAAGATGTCTTTGTCATTCGGGGAGAAAGTTAAAGTAAGTAAGTAAATATAATGTCTGTACATAATCCCAAATTAGTTACACCTACTAATAAAGCATGTCTCTAAAGAGCAAGAAGACTACTGACCCCTGGATTTTTTAAAAGACGACAAACTCAAAACTAGATTGAGTATTAGTTAGCCTGTGGTTTCACTGTAGCGCCTTTTCTTTACCGGGGTGTGAGTGTGTGTGTGTGTGTGTGGGGCTGTTCTTCTAGTGTTGTGTGCCTCCAGTCACGTAGTATATAGCCTAGGCCCCTTTTTTCTTGAGTCATTCTAAGACTGTAGTCACAGACTTCATTTAGGTCATTGTTATTGGTTTTATGTTCGGTATATATGATTATAATTGCCGTCTGACCTGTTGTCAAGTAATATGGAACTACTGTGCAGGTCTTACTGACTCAATAATGACAAGAGTACGTGTTCTGTCGAACAGGATGTGGTAGAGAAAAAGAGTGTGTGTGTGTGTGTGAGAGAGAGAGAGAGAGAGAGAGAGAGAGAGAGAGAGAGAGAGAGAGAGAGACTGTAATGAGTTGTTTTGCCTTGTTTACTTAGTAGTTTTGGTCAAAAGGTCCCTTTTAGACAGTCAATAGGATGTTGCAATATTTGTCATGTCACCATAGCATAAGCAGGGAGCAGACTTCATGTAATGGAATGGTAATCCATGAATCCATTTTAGGATCAACTGGTTACTACAGTATAATGATAACGTCACCTTTAGAGCAATGAAACACATCATGACTTTTATGTTAATGTTCACAATGGTTATTGTTTTTGGTTTATACTTCTGTAAAAAAAAAAAAAAAAAGACTGACAAAAAATATGCATACTAAAATCATATATTTTTTTTTATTAAAGGTCAAAAACAGAGAAAAGTAAAGGTAGTATCAGAGATATTAGTAAAGGTAAAGCAATAAAAAAATCAATAACAGGTAGAAGCAGAGACAGTAGGCCTGGTAAAGGTAATAAAAGCAATTAAATTCTAGAAAAATACTGGGGCATTGGGGATAAACCCAAATATCCATAGTTAACAACTGCATTTAAAAATAATTATTTCATTAAAAAAAAATGTACTTATAACTTTCATGCTAGTTGTGCTCCAGGGGATGAATCTGTAGTTTGCACAGAGTTAACCAATCCCTCATTTCTAAAAAGATTGGTTTACCCAGGCAACAAAATGATTGCCGACGATCTAATGATAGTTCTGCATCCACGTATTCAGGCTATGCCCTTCTCCCCCTCCATTAACCCATCTACAAAGTCAAGGGCAAAATTCAGGATGTGGGTCAGAGTGTACAGAAGCAAAATGTCCACATCAAAGTCCAGCTCCATCTCCTCAGAGTAGTTCTTCACTGGAAACACACAGTTTATTGGAATGCCCAACTCCTTGCTACACACTTCAGCCTAACACAGGACAGAGAGAGAGAGAGAGAGAGAGTGAGAGAGAGAGAGAGACTTCCATAAAACTGTATTCAGTAACCCTTTTAAAGTCAAATTTTGTGGAATTGTCACGTTATTCTGGAAGTAGTTCATCAAAAAGGCTATTTCGCGGACCCCCCTCACGTGCAATGCTTTTCAGGGCAATTCTGCCAAGTCAATCAACAGATTTTGTAACTCAATGGGAAAGACACGGAAAAGACATGTCGGTCAGGTAAGTCATTGAATATTGCTTTCCCATTTCAAAATCCCTGGCTGAGGGGTACCATATTTTCCCAATGATCTGTGATGAGATCAAATAACAGCTCAAATAATCTGACATAATTTACCTTTCGCTTGATTGTCTGGCTTCTGTAGACATTTTTGATGTCTTTCTGCACGTGAGAACACGCCATGTCTACTTTAGTCAAGACAGCCGCTTGAGGGATATCTGTAGAGAAAAACAACTCTCTCAGGAACAAGCTCGGAGAAAACAAACACAAACAAGTAAATAAATAGTGTAAACAAAATATCATATAATTTCCTGCTGACAGAGTTGATGCACCATTTTAGTGATATTGGCACCATTACATTTTACACATTTTACATTTTACACTTGCCCATGTTTCTCATGGATGCTTCCCATACTGTCTGTAAGGCGCTGCAATACAATGCACAATAGCGTTGAGCGCTCTACAAATAAAATTGAATTGAATTGTATTTTAAGCTACAAAAACTTTTTGTTAAAAAAAAGCTTGTTTGTTAATAACTTCTCACTCAGATAAGAGGCTTTTTCTCTGATAGCTTCTGTTTTCTTGATGAGCTCTGGACTCAGAAAGACATCTGTCTCACAACTGCTGTTTCCTATGAAGGTGTTTATGGGGAAAAGGAACACCAAACAGTGGATCTTGTCTTGTAGAGTTGGTTCTCTGTTGTATCCTGGGTCATCTTTTGTGCATGGCTTTGTAGGATTAAACTACAGAGAGAGAAAGAGAAGAGAGGTAAGCAACAGTATAATACGGTAACCTGACGACATTAAAATAGATCAAACTCAATTCTGAGTGGAACAAGGTGGTTAACTTACAAGGTGCATCAGCACGCAATAGGATAGCGCTACAACAAATCAGATTAAGGAACAAGATGCAAACCGGCAATTCAAAAGACCACCGTATTTGGCTAAGCGTTTTTAGAAGGGGAGAAGAGTCATGCTGGAATAGCTCCTGCATGTGAAAATTAAAACACAACCCATAGTGATGAATTGCATAGTTTGGGCCTAGCTTCAGTATGAAGCAGAGCAATCAGCATTCCATGATCTTTGGTATGAATGTACCTTGTGTGGCTATGCGAATGTACCTTGTAGTTCTCTTTGATATGACCTTGCAGAATGTTGATGATGTCATCAGGATGCACTCCAGATTTTCCACCATTCTCCAGGCCCATGACATCACCAAAGACAAATGGCAGAGGCTTTCCATCTTGAGACTCGCCATCTTTAAACTTTTCGTCATCTTTAGGGTTCTCGTCATATTTAAACTTCTCGATCAGGTACTAAATCAACATACACATTGCAATTACAATAACCTATATCAGTGGTTCTCAAACTTTTTCTGTCATTCCCCACTTTGGAAAGCAGAGGATTTTCACGCCCCACCTGAAAGGCTCAATTTCCGCACATTTTTTGTCAGTGTTAGGATTTTCATGTTACTAATTCAACGCCAAATTTCTCTTGAAACCAATCATCACAGCAACTAGCAAATAACACCATTGGAAAGCTCAATTTACTGTCATATGCACATATCTGACAAATAGCTGTGAATTTGGGGGGCATGGTGCGACAACGGTCAATTGGAAAGAGATGTCTCGCGCCCCACTTGTCATGTGTCTGCGCCCCACAGTTTGAGAAACACTGACCTATATCAAGGCAGTTGTGTATTTTGATAAAAGACCTCTGATGATTACTGTCTGACAAATAATTTAAAATAATCAAATTTTATGTACTGTATAGTGCACACACAGAAATAATTCTTACACTTTTAGTAAAACTTTTGGGCCCAGGTGACACTGTGCGAGCAGCATTGGTCATCTTGTTCTTAACGATGCTCTTGATTGAGTGCACAAAACTGGACTTCCCCGCTTGAGCAGGACCGACCACCAGGATCCGGAGGCATTTAACAGATGGATTCCTTGGCGCCTTTCTCAGGTCCTCCTTTGTGTGCTTGTTTTGGCTATAGATTGACAAACATATACACAAGTATGATCAGGAGGATACATTTTATTCTCAAACATAAAACATTTGCTTCTGCTACAGTCCAGGGTGTATAATATAGTACAATATAGTACTTTATTAATTGTGAAGGAAATTCAAGATGTCTGCCGTTTCTCGTCCTATTCTAGGTCTGGCTCCATATGCAGATGTCGCAGACTGATTGCATAAAAGGGCTGGGTCTTGGCATGGGGCAAGAGGCGGAACTGTTGTCCTTTTTCTGTATTTTATCTGTCTTAGGAATTTTGTAAATCATTATGTCTGAATTAGCCTGACAAGGCACACTATAACATAAAATGTATAGTCAAATGTGTAGTATGGCCACAATGGATATAGCCTAGGGGGCAGAATCTTTCTAACTGCCTCTGCGTAGGACTAGAGTCATAGAAGGTGATTTATTTGGCTCTGGCTAAAACCAATCAGAACAACAACAAACTAAGTCCATCCAACGACTCCCTGTTCACAAAGAGCGCTGTGATTGACTAGCCTGACATAGCCCATAATACTGCTGTTCATCCATATTCATGGTCTGGAGGTTCTGGAACAGCTCGTCTAATCAGCTTAGCTTATTGGCCGGTTGTCTCTTTACCAATGTCAACCCACCCCAGAATCTCACCCCCAGACCATGAATACAGATGAACATGTCAGGCTAGTGATTGACCTTGATGCCTGAAAACAAGATTGGATGAACACCACCAATGCCTGAGTGAGAAAATGCCATCACTAGAGTTCTAAGCTATGTCTGAGTGACAGAAGAGAGCAAATATTTGAGGCTTGTCATCCCTCCTATCCCAGTTTAACAGCAATGGATCAAGGAAACAAAGAAAGATCTGAGAAGCACAGTAGACCAAAGCACAAGACAAATAAACAAGATCCATGAACAGGACTAGCACAAGTAGAAGTACATTAGGAACTAACAGAAAACAGAAGCTCGAAAAGTAGAGAGAACTGCAAACTGTAAACGTTCAGATCGCCAGCAATAAATTGCCAAGAGTCGCCAAAGACTCCCAAGAAACATCGCTTGAGCACAGCAACCAAAACGGCAAATTTGCCCATGACGTTAGCATTCAAACGTTCGGTCCTGCTTCTCATTGGCATCTCACCAGTAAATCAACATTCTGATTGGTAATCGCCCAACCGCATCATAGCTCATTACATAAAGTTAACCGAAGTTTAACTTGATTTTATCGTCCATGTTTCGGTGCCCAAGTCGCCTGCCACTTGTCTCCGAAATCGCCCGTCTCCATACAAAGTCAATTACTTCCGTCGCCCATGTCGCCTGAATCGATGTCGGTCTGAGCGCACAGTAAGTCCCTAAACACCTGATCTGAACTTCCAAAAATAATAGTATCTAAAAACCAGCGGAGGAAATGCATTGTTTCGGCCACCATACTCACGTCCAGCCGATTTTCCGCCACTCCTCTTCCATCACTAAAAAGACAATGGAAGCCAATCAATCACATGCTAATCACTTGTGTGCTGTCTGTGTTTGGTTTTTGTTTACAGGGGCCTCATTTATGAAACTTTCCAGTGCACAGAACTGATCGTGATGATTAAATTCACATCTTAAATTTACAGCTTTTCAAGTGTCTTTGGCTTTTGGAAGTGCTAACCTCCACTTGCAGATTCGACATGCAGAATGAATGAACGAATGAATGAATGAAGAATAACATGTCAATTGCTAAGACAGCAGTTGCAGCAGGAACTTTGCTGTACCCTGTTGCCACCTTGTGGCCTATGGAAACTTCTGGAGTCCACATTATTGCTAGAGTTACCTACTTCAACTACAGACATATCCTAACCATCAGGATATTATTTGAGCGTAATTGAAAATGATTCTGTATTTGTTTGCAAGCAACGGTGCTCCAGCAACAACCAAAAATTCCCAGAACAGAAGCGGTTTGTCAAAATGTGCACATGCACAGTATATGCTTGTATTTGTTTTCTTTGAATCACATCTAAGAATTTCTAACCAAAATGAAGAATGGTTTCAACACAACATTTTTATAAATGAGGTAAGGGAGGACACTTACATTCAGTTGCTGTTGATTGGTAAGACCCCATTTCCTCCTGAAAGAGCAAAACAGTGAGGTTGAACTGAAATATGTGAATTCAGTAGTCGGAACTATCCTGGCCATTGTCTTCCTCTGCAACTCTGCTCGATTCTTTTCCCCATTCAGTACAACTCTGTTTTTGATACTGACTGATAGCCTTGTTTGCTCAGAATGCATCCCATTCTAGCCAATCAGTGAACTTTGAAAATACTAATAAGTGTAGACCGAGTGGCTATTATGACCAGACTGGTTTGGAAATTATACGTCCAATCAAATTTGAATATCACTGAAATTGCATCTCTATATATCCACTCCATCAGTATTAAAACAATTGTGCCCAAAGCAGTGTTAGTTTGGGTTCAATATTGTAGACGAATATGTTGTTTCAAATGTCTCACCTCAGCTCACACCAAAGGATTTATGCAAAGCAGAATAAATGTATGTCATTACTGAAGCCCCCTAAAATGGACCATATGCTATCACTCTACTTGTAAATGGCAGGAATTGCCTTTATAATCCATGGCAATAGATATCCACTAGTGCATGCACTGTAACTATTGCAAGGTCAACACTTGAGAGCCCTGAACATGCTATCAAGTATCAAAAGCATTCAAGAAACAATCACATAAGCACAACATTGCCACAAACTTCAGGCTGTGTACAAACCTTGTAGTTGTGGCTGCTTGCACTTGTGATACAGCTTACCTCAATGTCAAGCGAATTGATCCCACAGCTTCAACAGGTCCTCTGCAGCTGCCTCTGAGAACAGGTCAAATCTATACTCTCTATAGCATGTGTGGGAACAGTGCAGAATATACAGACACTTAGAGAGAGGTCGGAAATGATCTTATGACAACAGGAAGGCTGTGTGGTTTAGCTGCAGCTCTGCCAGGTCTCAGTTGGCACAGATGAGGTTGTTTTTTTCAGTGTCCTTCTGCTTACACTCACTCACTTTCTTACTCCAGTAAGCTAGCCTAGTCTGGCCTTGCCTTAACTCCTATGTACTTCCGCTTGAGTATCATCACAATATATTATGGATAGTGCACAGAATGCTTTTTAGACTTCTGAATAGTTCTGTTATATTCACACAAATAAAAACCTACACTTCTGAATTGTATTTTTATCTGTTAACTTATGTTTGCATGCATGGCTGCATGTCTAATTTAGCTATTCTTATTGCACATTTGGATTTTGAGGAAATGCAATTTCAGTCTTCTTGCAATGTACTGTTGAATTTTTGATTGACCAGCGACAATAAAGTTTTATAGTGTTTGGCAAAAACATACTGCAACAGTAAAGTTTGTTTTGACTTTGATGATTCTCACTGAATCTCAAGAATCTGCCAGGCAGGATGTGGTAGAGAGAGAGAGCAACAGAGAGAGTGTCAGGCTCTAGCCTGTGTGTGTGTGTGTGTGTGTGTGTGTGTGTGTGTGTGTGTGTGTGTGTGTGTGTAAAGACCTGAAAACACTCAAGCAATTTGACAGTGGGATCTTACCGTGAGTGGTATTTTAGTTTTGCTTGAAATGAACTCCAACTGAAAGTGCATCTATGTCCTACGTCATGGGTTTTTCAACAGGTGGTCTTTCTGCCCACTGGGGGCCTGTGAAGACACTGCACTGCAGGTGGTCCCTGACATGGGTTCCAGTTTCAATTTAGTGTATTTGAAATTGATTTAAGAATACCTGACTTGAGAAATAAGTTTTGGGTGTAGGAATCGTTTGGAAACGGTGTTTGAAGCCGTTGAAGTTGGAATTGGCTTTTTTTTTTTTTTTTTACTTTTTTAAGTGAATCTAAGCATCAGTCATGTCACTATTCCCCACAAGTATCTGTTTATTCTCCTTGCCATTTTCTCAAATAGTTGCAGAGACCAAATTAACCAGCCCTTCACTTCGTACAAAGGGTCTGGAACCTCTGCTTTTAAGAAATGATTGCTTTCTGGAGGAAATTTTTTTTAATTAAAAAAGTTTGAATCAGCCCTTGACTAATCGCCTATGGTATTGTACTCTGACGAAGCATTCTCAAACTTCCTTTTAGGACAAGAGTCCTATTCCCATACAGAGCAATGAAGGGAGGTGAGAATCAAGCAGTGCCTTCGATAAGAAGTGTCAGCAAGCATATTACTCTTGGCTTAATATAAAATCCAGCAAAAGCATTTATTCATATAAATCTATAATTACAATTTTCCTACTTTGGGAAGGCCATTGTTGCATTGAGCAGAGCAGTGTACTGTAAATCATTTGCTAATATTGACATAATATGTAGATTTGTGGACATTACCTGTTCTGTGATCACTCCAGCAGATGTTGGATCTTTCCCTAGAGCTGTGTGCTCTGTTTCTAATGTTGTTGATGGTCTAACTACCCTACAGGAGGAAGGTGTAGGAAGGTCACATGACCTAGAGGAAATAAGCCCTGCTGTTTCAAGGTAGCGCAGCAGACTCTTGTGGTTAACTGTCTGTCACCCTGGCAACAACTAAAACCAACTCTACTTGGACATGATGTCAAATCCAACAAGCAAACATGCAACTCATGGTTCAAATGTGCTGTGGATATACACAATAAATAATATATGACGACTTGAGCGGATTATGGTTTTTGTGTTTAATGCTTTGTTGTTGACAAGGTTTCTGATCCCATTCATCTGCAACAACAGGATCTGCAACCCATTCATCTGCAAGACTTATAAGAAAAGGGCACTGTGATTTTTACCTCTCAGAAAGATAAAAATGTAGCAAGTTGAGAACACCACAAACTTTTATCACATTTATAAATAACTTACATTTATAAATCTATAAATACAATGTATACTGTAAATTCACTTCCAGACCACCCCTTTCATTCTCAAGAGTAGGAGTTTGTGTGTGTGTGTGTGTGTGTGTGTGTGTGTGTGTGTGTGTGTGTGTGTGTGTGTGTGTGTGTGTGTGTGTGTGTGTGTGTGTGTGTGTGAATGAGACCCACCAGGCAATTTCCCCCTGGATACTGTATGAACAAAAGGAGATGGATCAAATCAAATTCACCATATTAGCCTTCATGATGGACCACATATAAGGTTGGATTGCAGTGTCATAGGCCTCACCAGCAGTAGACAGCTCACCAACAATCATGCTGTCAATAATATCTATGTGTGAAAGAGTGACCAAAAAAAATACCTTATCGTTCTTCCTCATTACCCCGTCCCCTTTCTCGATATCTCTCTATCACACACACACACACACACACACACAAATGCTGCCTTCCTCTTACCCACGCGTCCTCCTTTTCTCCAGCAGATCATCCACAAAACTGAACTAGTAAGGGCTGTGCTAAAATAGCTGATTTCATGTTCAATTCAATTTATTTTGTAAAGCGCTCAAATACAATACATTGTCTCGCAGTACAGGGAGCACCCATAAGTAACAGGGCCAAGGAAAAACTCCTTTCGCTTACCAATAATTCATTTTTAGGAAGAAACCTTGGGCAAATCCACACCTCATGGGTTCAACCCCCTGCCAGTATATGTGCACTCTACAAATAAAATTGAATTAAATTGAAATTATGGGCCAACATGAAGAACAATGGCCCTCATCTATCAAATTAACATAAAAAGTCGTGCAAGTTTGCAAGAATCATTTGACAACAGTCGTATGTGATTCATGTTTATATGATTTTTATTTTTATTTTGAAATGTTCCAATATCAATATAATAATAAAGAAATGTTATATTTGGCAGCTGAAAATTGTGTAATTTAAATATCACACCCAAATATGATTTTAATTTAAAGGCCTGCCCCCTGAAATCTACAATATAAAGGTGCATAAAATGTCAAAAATCAGACTTTCTTCTGACATGCAGCTCCTGTTGAGCGATTCGTTTAGAAAGGCCATCAAAGAAAGGCATGAATGTGAAGGATATGAAAATTAAAAATTAATTTCCCAGTCAGACCATGGAGCTAAAGCATCATTAAAAGTGAAGGGGCTCCTATCCACTGTCATATGACTCCTGCCACATTCTGGCCCCCTGATATGTTTGAAGTATGAGTTAAGAAATTCAGGGAAATTTAGAGAAGCATATTCAACCCTGGACAACTCCTCCACCAGAGGGCGCTGCTGCTTCAGCATGATAGTATAGAAGGCTAGTTTGCCCTGATCTCCAGCTGACTGCAGACAGTCATAAAGAAGCCTCATTCTTTCCTGGCTGGTGGGAGCAGCACGGATGGTGGAGTAGCTCTCCTGGCTGATGACTCTTTGGGAGAGGAGTCTGTCTGCAATGGGCATCATCTCTCTCACCCTGGTCTGATGGAGGGGGAGTCAATTCTGATTGGTTGGACGGATCCGTGGCTACCTGAAAAGTTGAACATTTTTCAACTTTTCAACGGACACAACAGAGCCGTTATGACGGACGGACCCACAATGCATTTCGCGAAAGCTCCATTCAAAGTCAATGAGATCCGTCGACGGACATATACAGTCTGAAACAGCCGTAATTGTGGCTTGATCAAAGAGAGCCCAAAGGCTTGGTCCTGACCTGGTTCTGTTTAGGTTTGGTTCGGGCTTCCCTAGCCCACTACCCGAAGAAAAAGGGCATGGACTCACGTGGGTCCTGCAAGAAGCTATCAATACAAATTATGTCACAAAAGCTCAGTTTTGAGGTTAAACAGGGTAAGGAAAAGTCATTTGACAATGGCATATCATTTGATATAATATCAAGTTGCCGAAGCAGAAGTTTCTCCCATATTTTTCGCTAAGCATGTGTGAAAATATCTGCGTGTCCTGCAGTTCTCATGTTGTCCACAACTCCTCCACCAGGAGGCGTTCCTGCTCCTCTAGGCTTTTGTAGAACTCCAGTTTGCCCTTGGCTGACTGCAGACAGTCATAAAGAAGCCTCATTCTGGCCTGGCTGGTGGGAGCAGCACGGATGGTTGAGTAGCTCTCCTGGCTGATGACTGTTTGGGAGAGGAGTGTGTCTGCGATGGGCATCACCTCCCTCACGCTGCTGATGATCTTTGCCATGTGCCCATCCACAAAGCCAGCAGCCGTCTGACTGCCAACCTGTCTGGGCATCCTGCTGTGCTGCTGGTAGTCCTGTCTTCGGATCTGGACCCTCCAGATGGGCTCTGCGTCCTCAGAGCTGAAGACCTCCATATCAAATTCCTCCTCTGGCTGCCTCATGAAGATCTCGAAGTAGTTACTAGTGGAGACCCGCTGCAGGTTTATCTCCTGAGGCTGGATCACAGACATGCATGAGGTTGTCACACACACCTTGACCTCCGGTAGTAGTGGGCCCACTGCGCCAGGCTTTTCAATCCGTACCCCATTGGGGTTTTCCTTCTCATAGATTTTCATGATGTGAGCCACGTCATCAGGCACCACGTAAACGTGGAGATTCAGAGGTGAAGTGTGGGTGTAGAAGAGCAGCAGCTCACAGTGGATCTGGGCTGAAAACAGACGCTTCAGGTAATAATACACCAACCCAAAAAGGGAGAATGAGGGATTGAGAAGCTTGGCATGACGTCGGGTCAGTTGACACTTCTCCACACGCACTCCACTGTCCTGCCCATGCAGGACCCTCACAGCATCACACACAGACCCCTCAGAAGCCCCCAAACAGAGGAAATGTGGCAGATGAATTTCCTCCAGCTCTCCTGATCTGACCTTGATGTCCATCAGAGGACCAGCTGGTCTGATCTGCATTTGGGCCAACTGTTCAGCATAGACATGCCAGTCTGTGAAGCGGTACTGCAGGGAGACTGGACCAGAACACGACCAGCGCAAGCGAGACACTGAGCACTCATAGCTCCCTGCAGGAGAGCTCAGACTGTAAGTGGAGACTGTCTTGTCTGATGAGACTTCAGGCTTTACTGGTTCCCAGTGGCCGGAGTCTGGAACTTCAGTACAGGATGAACAACTCCGCTGTTGATCATTGTGGTGATGCTCCCTTTGACGCACACACACACACACACACACACACACACACACACACACACACACACACACACACACACACACACACACACACACACACACACACACACACCAGTCAGTCAGGAAAAGTACAGAAAGTAACAAATTTTACTGTTTCAGTTCTTGTGATTATTAACGCTTCTATTATTGTGTTCAAGTGCATTTTTAGCATCAATGCAAATAGTTTTTGTCATTGAAGGGGGGGGGGGGGTTCGGAATTTCTGATGTTAAACCTCATTTCCAAGTAAGCCTGAGTGATATCTATGAGTGGAGACCATTTTCAGCACATTTCATCCAGTCCTTCTAGCTGCGAGCTTGCTGGTGCTAAGCTAGCACAAGTGACTGGACACCGCTAACTAGTCAATAAAAACATTCTTGCCAACTCCACAGTTCACCCAAAGCATATAAATTACAATGCCAGGCTATCAAGGTAAATATATGTGTTGATAGAACAATATTAGAAATAAAACAACCCTTGTATTGCAATGTATTACTGTCTGGGCAGCAGTGTAGTTACACCTTGTTGCCTGTAGCCAGCAGCGGCGGACTAATATTAGCTACGACAAAGGCAAGTCTATTTATCTCCAGCTGTCATTGCTACTGAAGCTGAGAGCAGCGTTACATGTCACGTTTGGAAGACATACTGATTTTGTATGATGATGAGGAATTCGTTCAAACGAACCGGACTGTACGTGCCAGAATACACTGACTAAGAACTTAGAAGAGTGGATTCTCAGGACTGAAAGAGAGCCCAACTAATTACACTCGTGCCAGGTATTACCGGTAGGCTACATCAGCTAGAAACTTTCATGTAAACTTTTCGAGCTCACTCACTTGAACTCTATCCATAGACTGTATATGATTCTATCAGCAATAAAAGTTAGAGCTAGCTGTTACCTTAGGCAGATATCTAGGCAATGAAGCACCTAAACAAATCAACTAGTTTATTGACAGAACAAAGTAAAAAAAAAAAGGTTTGACACAAATAATAGGCTGTGAACAAGTGCATTGTGGGCTACCCGT
The DNA here is from genome assembly GCA_027497455.2 of Sardinella longiceps. Lineage (NCBI taxonomy): Eukaryota > Metazoa > Chordata > Actinopteri > Clupeiformes > Clupeidae > Sardinella > Sardinella longiceps. The sequence continues at coordinate 245,721 of JAODXP020004617.1, read as the reverse complement.
TCTGGTCCTGTGGATTACATCAACTTACTGATTTTTTTTAAAGTTTGGCCTGAGTCCTATACTGATGTCAGTATCCTCCTTGTCTGCCTCCACAAAGTCGTTGGCAGCCTGTAGGATCTGGGCAAGTGTGAAGAAGTGCAGCGCATCCTTATCAGGGTTCAGTTGAGTCTCATTGGTGTAGTTCTGCACTGGAAACACGCAGCTCTGGGGAATCCCTATGGTTTTACTACACAGTTGTACCTAGTACACAGAGAGAGAAGACAGACAAAGAGTGCTTTTAATCTCCATTTCCTCATTGATGAAATTAACTTAGCTGACATCCTACCATGTATGCAAGCCTTCTGAGTGTACAGAACCATAGTGGGGTTGTTGTGGTTTTACAGTTTATTGTTTGCATTGGCTACTTTTTCAGATCCAAGTATTTCTTTTCAAGATTGGGACAGATATTCAATCTAACAGCTTTCGGCAATGAAAATGTGCACATAAAATACAAACCGGATTCCAAAATAGTTGGGACACTTTACTAATTGTGAATAGAAACAGAATGAATTGATGTGGAATTTTCAAATTTCAACATGTTATTCAGAATACAACATTGATGACGTTTCAAATGTTGAAAGTGAGGAAATGTGTCATTTTAAGGGAAAATAAGTTGATTATCAATTTCATGGCAACACATTCCAAAATAGTTGGGACAAGGCCACGTTTACCACTGTCTGGCATTCAATCTTCATTTTGTATAAGTCTGCAAATGTCTGGGGACTGTGGAAAGAAGTTGTGGTGAAAATGTTGTCCCATTTTTGTCTAATACAGCCTTTTAGTTACTCAACTGTCGTAGGTCTTCTTTGTCATGTCTTCTTATTTATAATGCATCAAAGGTTTTCTATGGGTGAAAGATCTAGAGACTTGATGGTGCCTTTCCAGATGCATAAGCTGGCCATGCTACATGCAACCCCATACCATCAGAGATGCAGCCTTCTGTACTGAGCGCTAGCAATAAGCAATAACAACTTGGGTTGTCCTTGTCCAGATGGCATGGTGTTTTCATTACATTCACATTCCTGCATGTGATGCAGTGCCGTCTAAGGACCCGATGATATGGTTTTCCGGCCTTGACCCAGAGATTGTTCAGATTCTCTGAGGGCCCTATTTTGACGGTGCAATGTCAAATGTTTTTTTACGGATGGCGCATATGGTTTTTGGGGCGTGCCGGCGACATTTTGCTATTTTCAAAGCACAGAAAATGAACTTCGCGCTGGCGCAAAGTTCAAATAGGTTTCCTAATTAATCATGAGTGTGTTGTGGGTGTAACACAGACATCTCAATCTCTCATTGCCTTTAAGAACGAAGAGAGCAAAGCGCCTGGTGAATTGCTATCACACCAGCTGATCTCCTCCTTCTTCTCCATTTAAAGAAATTAAAATATTGAATAGCGACGGCGCAAAGTTCAAAAAGGTTGGACTTAGGATGCCTAATTAATCATGGGTGTGTTATGGGTGTAACACAGACATAACCAATGACAGATCAATCTCTCATTGCCTTTAAGAACGAACAGCGCAAAGCGCCTGGTGAATTGCTATCACACCAGCTGATCTCCTCCTTGTACATTTAAAGAAATTAAAATATTGAATAGCGAGCAAGCTCACACGTCGGGTCTAGTCATAGTCAGAGCCGTAATGGGTATGGTAATATTAAATTGATGTCTACAGGCTGCACAAGACACGAAGGAAGCTGATTTAGTCCTTATAGATATCTCAGAATATTCATTCAAAAGCGAAGGTAAACTTGATTCTCCATTTAACGTCCCTCCTTCTTATATTCTCACGCGTTTTCTGTTGCAGGCTAATAAATTGTGGTTAACCACATCTTCCTGGACACCTTAATGATTTTCCGATTGTAATAATTATTGTTGTGGCCATCATTGTTATGCTGGAACAAGGACTGCATTACCTATTGCGTTGTGCGCCCATAAAATAGCATTTCAGGAATGCGTGACTGACGTATGACCAGGTTTTTCCCAGTCAATGGTGGATCCTTTTCTGCGTCTTTATAATAGCATCTGTTGCGCTTTGCGCCTAGCCACACCTTCGACACACCTTCGAGGATGCAAAGTCATTTGCTAATTAGACAACGGAAATTATTTGACAGAAAAAACGAACCATGCGCTCGCTCAGAATAGCAATGACAGCAAGCGCCACACACAAACACACGGTGCGCCGTCTGCATGATAGGGCCCTGTATCTTTGGATGATGATGTGCACTGTAGAGGATACCCTCAAACTCTTTGCAATTTTTGTCTGAGAAACTCCTTTCTGATCTTGCACTACTTTCTGCTGCAGTGTTTGGGGAACTGTTGATCCTCTGCCCATCTTGAGTTCTGAGAGACACTGCCACTCTGGGATGCTCCTTTCATACCCAATCATGTTGCCAATTGACCAAATAAGTTGCAAATGGGTCCTTCAGCTGTCCCTCATGTAGGGTACATTTTACTTTTCTGGCATCTTATTGCTACCTGTCCCAACTATTTTGGAATGTGTAGCTCCCAAAATGAGCCAATATTTGGCAAAACATTTCAAAATGCCTCACTTTCAGCAGCTGCCATGTTAGCTATATTCTATGCTGAATTAAATATAGGTTTATGAGATTTGTAAATTATTGGATTCCATTTTTATTCACAATTTGTAAAGTTTCCCAACTATTTTGGAATTCGGTTTGTATTACTGTACCTACAACCAGGTTATTTTATCATATTAAGAAATATGACACAATAAATACACTATCTTGAATACTGTAATTTCTAGATGAGATTATTAATGAAGTCATACTGTGTGCCCAACTCAAAACCTTAATGGTTCACCTTTCGATAGATAGCCGTGCTTCTGTAGATCAATTGGAGGTCTTCCTTCACCTCAGGACAAGCCAGGTCTACTTTTGTCAAGACAACCATGTGTGGGATATCTGTACAAAAAAACAACATACTGTATGTGTATAATGAGAGATGGTGGTGTTTTTTGGGGGGAAACACAGGCTCAGACAATACTGTACAGTATATTGACAGTATTAAGACAGTCAATATACCGTCAAGACCGGCTTTATGGACGTAACATTTTAGGAGTACTGTCTGAAGTAGCCTTCCAAAAGCTATACAAAACCAGTGTGAATGGTGAATATTACCATGTAACGATTGAAATCGTGATATAAAAATAAAAAATAACTGATAGCATCACCCACTTTATAGTGATGTAGTGAATGTAAGAGTGCACACTCTTGGAGGTGTTGCTCCATCTTCTTTTCTTAGTTTATTTTGCACCAACAAAAAATAAACTAAGTGTGAAAAATAAACTGAGAAAAGAAGACATGAGTGTGCGCTAAATTCCTCATATCACCCACTTTATGCCCATTATAAGCCCCTATGGACATACATTATAGGTGAAAAGGGTAAATAGGTATCAACAATTAACTAAAAGGTATCCTTTTGAAAGCTAAGGTACTAATTAAGGTAATAATTTACATTGACTTTGTAGGCTATTGCATGTTTTCCAAAATACTTTATACATACAAGTAAATGAGACTTATTGTGAGATTGGCTTTTTTGTGGAATTGCCCATATCCTGAACTAAAGTATAAATTCCTGAATTTCTATAGCATGCAAGATGATTACACTGAAATTCAAAACTATAATGTTAAAAGTTAATGATTTAATGAGTAAATATTATATCTCCTCACTCAGATCAGTGGCTTCGCTTCGGATAGTTTGCATTTTGTTAATGATCTCTTCTTTCAAAAGGACACTTGTGACATTGTTGCTGTTTACTATGAATTGGTCTGTGGGGAGGATGAACACCAAACAGTGAATCTTGTCATTTAGAGTTGGCTCTTTGTTATATCGTGGGTCATCTTTTGAGCATGGTCTCACAGGATTAAACTGCAAAGGGAGAAACAGAAAGAGAGATGCAGTACCTACATCTTTTCTGAAAAAAAAAAAAAATGTACATATATCCGTAGCCTTACCTTGTACTTGTGTTGGATGCGGCCTTTTAAAATATTTATGATGTCGTCAGGTTGTGCCCCACTGTTGGCTGTGTACTCCAGGCCCATGACATCACCAATGACAAATGGCAATTTCTTCCCAGTTTCATCTTTCAATTTGTGGACTATGTACTAATATCAACAAAACGTTGCATGCAAAAACTTAGCAAGAAAGACATGTATTGCATTACAAAATCTGGCAACAGCACACTGAAGGCTCTTTACAGCTATTAATCAGTGTGCATTTTCCACCGAGTTGATTTGTTCTGTAATGACCCTCTGTTTACCACCACTAAAGAATTTAATTAGAACAGCTTTGTTGAATGCAGAGTTCAGTAAATGCATGAATAGAAATAGATGTCTTACCCTGTCAGTAAAGCTTTTGTCACCTTCAGACACTAGACAAGCATTATTGCCAATCCTGTCCTGAAAGATGCTCTTAATTGTGTGGATGAAGCTTGATTTTCCAGCTTTGGTAGGGCCAATCACAAGGATCCTGAGGGGCTTCACAGGTGATTCAAGCCTCATTATCCATTCTTTATCCGTTTTCCTACGGCAAAACAGTAAACAGTTGACATATACAGTGCAGACCAAAAGTTTGGACACACTTTCCCATTAAATTATTTACTTTCTTTTCATGACTGTTGCCTTCAGTGACAATCTACAAAATAAACAAACTTATGAATGAACACGTGGCATTATGTACTTAATAAAAAAGTGTGAAATAACTGAAAACATATTTTATATTCTTGTTTCATCAAAGTATCCTTCTTTTGCTCTGATAACTGCTTTGTACTCTTTTTATTTTTTGATGAGCTTCAAGAGGTAGTCACCTGAAATGGTTTTCCAATCGTCTTGAACAGTTATTCATTCCCAGAGATGCTAAGAACTTGTCGTCTCTTTTGCCTTCACTCTGCGGTCCAGCTTAACCAAGCCATCTTGATTGGGTTCAGGTCCGAAAGTTTGTCATAACCTCACTTTTTTGTTAAGTAAATAATTTCATATGTGTTCATTCATAGTTTTGATGCCTTTAATGAGAATCTACAAATATAAATTGGCCTGGAAATAAAGGAATCGCATTGAATGAGGGGTGTGTCCAAACTTTTACATTAATGAAATAAGTGAAGATTAATTCAAGTCAACTGTCATGTGGGCCTCCTAGACTCAATTCTTGATCATTTGTCACTTTGGATTAAAGTGTTTGCTAAATATCAGTCAATGAATGTAGATAGGGATAGATGTTTTGCTAACACTTGCACAAGATTATGACCTGTGATGTCATGGGCGCTGCTAGAAATGTTGGGCCCCCAATCATTGCTTTTAAAATTCAGAATGATCCTACCCCCCCCCCCCTCCCCCCACACACACACACAACCCCAACCCCCACCCCACCCAGCGGCGCCCCTGTGTAAAGTACTACATGAGGAGTATGTAAGAACTATGTAAGGTTAAGCATGGGAAGCACCCAATAGAAAGTCAAACAAGACATCACTCACCCCCAGTTGATTTCTCGCCATCCCTTTTCCATCACTAAAACACAGAGCAGGTCAAATGGAAATGTTTTGGTGTGTACTGTAGATATATCTGTTCATGCATATATATGTGTGTGTGTGTGTGTGTGTGTGTGTGTGTGTGTGTGTGTGTTTGTGGGGGGGGGACTTACAGGGAGGTGGTTGAGGATTAGGAGCAGGATTAGACTCAGACTGGGATCTTGAAAACAATGAACCCATTTTCTCCTGCCAATGTGTAAAGACAGAGTGAAGTCATTTGTTTCAGCTCATTTGTCAATGTTCAATCACTTTCCTTCTCCTGTTGGTCCCAAGTCAGAGGTCTTACGCAGTAGGTAGGCAATAGATCTGTAATGCTTTGCAGTGCTTGTTCTATTTGCAGATTTCACATGACAATAATGAACAAATTGGCTTAAAACTACCATTATCCATTTGTCGAACTACTCAGAAAAATGATTACTTTTGCTTGTTTTAATTACCTCCGACCGCCAAGGAGGTTATGTTTTCGGTCGCGTTGGTTTGTCTGTCTGTCTGTCTGTCTTTTTGTCTGTCTGTCTGTTTGTCAGCAGGATTACTCGAAAAGTACTGCACGGATTTGGATGAAATTTCCGGACAATGTGTATATTGGGACAAGCAAGAAGTTATTTGATTTTGGTGGAAATCAGTGATCCAGAACATAATCTGGAATTTATGTGTCTGTGACAAGACTGACCATGAGGCTTGCACAGGACATTACAGTAAGTGCCTTGTACATAGCATGTATAGCCTCCATGTACAGAGAGTTAGCCCAGTGACTAAAATTCCAAATTTTAAACAATTACCTTGAATATCCTTCCCAACTATTCTTTCTTTTTATTTTTTTAATTGAATAAATACATGTACAATAAATTATAAAAAAACATTGTTAAATGAATGGTTAATTATCTGTAGAAATGATGTCTCATCATTCCTGATCATAGATAAAAACTGGAGCAGAAGTATAACATGGACCTCATATTCAACAATTTTTAAAGGCAAAAATGTTGAGTCTTCCTGTACGGAAGAGCATAAGGGCCATTAGGAGATAAATATTTTGCAAATCTCAGAGAAATAAACTCAGAATTTTCGAGAAAAAAGATGAAATTTTTGAGAAATAAAGTCAAAAGTTTTCAGAGAAAAGTCAAAAATTTAAAAGTCGAAACTTTCGAGAAATAAAGTCAAAATTTTCGAGAAAAAACTCAAAATTTTAGAGAAAAAAAGTCACAAATTTAGTCTACCCGGAAGTAGGTCAATGCAAATAATACCGGAGCCAGAGAACTTTTAATAGGGGAGAATGAGCACTCCGGTGGTATTGCGCCTAGATGGCGCGCGCGAGTCAGTGAAGAATGAATTGGGTTCTATGCAGCTGCACTCTCAAATGCTGCATTTCTTTAGATACAATTTTTTCTTGAACAAATGCATTCATGCATGCGGTTCAGAGTAATTTGATTTAATTCTCAGTCCACACATAATATTTTTAGCATTTTTTGTTCATTTGTAAAATCCCTTCCAAAGTGTCTGTCACGTGACACAGCAAGTCTTTCCCTATGGCCATTCACCAGAATAGAGTAGCAGAATGCTAGTGAGTCAGGGGAAAAAACAGCTCAAAGATGAAAAACGTAATGGTCATATGTATTAAATATATTTAATTTTGATTGAAATCCATGTTAAAGTTGCTTAAAATAAAATGCAATCTGTGATATGTTGTCCCTAAATATGTGAAAATTATACATTTAGCCCTATACCTCATAGGTGCCCATTGATTTTCCACTCAGTTTCCACTGACTCGCGATCGCCCCCTAGCGGATTTGCAATTGGAATTGCAGGTTGAATGGCGTTAATAGGAGTGCCATGGCTCGCCGTAAACGGGCTCTGCCGGAGCTAACAAGCGTTTGTATCAGAGCGGTATTGACAACATCAGCGAGTATTACATTATCGTGTAATGACATCAGGAAAGTCTACCTGCAATGAAGTGTTGAGCTTTATATTCCATGAACCTGATTCTGAAGGGGGATCCCTACCTAGTTTTAGTGTGAGTTCATTTCCATTACTCTCGCTAACAGTAATCCCAGTTGAGTTGCTGGGGTAACATATGCTCCCAAAGTAACCAGCTCTGTGGCAGGTTAACTGCAAGGCTTAATAAAGTGGTGTCTCAGAAAATGCAATCAGTCAGAAACACAAGTCACCAAAAAGGTTCCATACACCTGCTTAATAATCTTTCCCACCAAATAAAGGTTGATGATCTATGATCATGCATGAATTCCCCTTTTTACTAAATTAATATTTGATATTTCGAAGTATCTATTAGGAATAATTTTAGTTACGAATTAAAAACAAATGCATGCATAATCAGAGACATGTCACATGCCGGCCCATCACGTGGTGTCTGGAGTTGTAGGCTACGTCTTAATTGAATGATTGATTGATTTCAGTTGCAGGTGCAAGTCTGCTGTGACAGAACAACATGAGACTGGCAATTTGTTCCAACAAGCAATGGTCAAACATTATGATTAAAAATATATTTTCAATCACCTTTTCAAATTTCTGCATTGGCAGTAGGCCTACTACTATAAAAATGTGATATTCAGTTATTTCACACAAAATTCAACAGATGACGTATGCATATCGAAGTTTCTTTCTTAAAATTCTTTTAGTTCTGCCTTAATTTTAGGACAGTTCATCAGGTATTCCTATATCACCTATTTAGGTCTAGTGTTGAGCTCGTGCACGCAGCCTTGTTTAAGTTAACGGGAGGCAGTCGCAGCTAACTTGCGTTGATGGAATGGCTTCAGCCTCATCTCTGAGTTGATGCTACTTCAAACGAGGCTTAATCACATAAGCGCCGATATCATTAGCAACTTTGCAGGAATACCCCCCTGGACAAAGTGTGAGCTTAGCCCCACACCAAGCACAAACATTGAATCCCTTGGCCAATGTTAGTGGTGGGAACAATATTTCAGGGTGTCGGATTGTTCATCGTGAAGTTAGGAGGCAAGTTAGTAGTGTGGGGAATGTCGGAGTTTATATGGGAGCACAGTGTTTTTATCGCGCTAGCCAGCTAGCTTCTATGCCTTCTGACCGTGCCTCTCCACAATCCGACAGTAACGTGGTGGAGGCTGGAGGTTTTGTCTAATGTCACTGGGTATGTTATGAGGTCAGTGTTCAGAGGAGAGTTAGGGTACAACATAGGCAGGGTGGGGAGTGTGGAGCGCGCAGCAGGGTCACAGGCGGTGTGCCACGGCATGTTTAGTTCAAGATAATGGAAATGCCGGCTTTGAGTACTTGGCCAGTGAGGGTCAGTAGCCTTCTGTTTGATCAGTCAATTGGTTATCTGGGGGAAAGACAACTCGATGCACTTGATATAATATGAGGCAATGACTTTAGGGTCATTGTTATTATGTTATGTTTATGTTATTATTATATTGTGGTATACACCTCCACCCACAATACATGCCCTGCATCTGTCTGTTCCCACTCAGTTCCTCCTGCACGAAGGCTATCACATTGTCGATGTCCGACTGATTTCGCCTCCTGCACAGTCCAAGTTCACGACACCGCCTCAACAATGTCCGGATAGAAATCACAATACTGTGATTCTGTGCTAAGACGTCAAGGATCTCTCCGTTAGTAAATCCAACCTCAAAATATAACATTTGATTAAATCCTCCATTTCAGCAGCACCAGGCCTAGCAGACGAAGTCTGACAGCTCTGAATGACCTACTTCCGGGTAGACTAAATTTGTGAAAAAAAATTTCTCGAAAATTTCGACTTTATTTCTCAAAACCTTCGACTTTATTTCTCGAAAATTTCAACTTTATTTCTCGAAAGTTTCGACTTTATTTCTAGAAACTTTCAACTTTTAAATTTTCGACTTTTTTCTCAAAACTTTCGACTTTATTTCTCGAAAATTCTGAGTTTAGTTCTCAGAGATTTGCAAAATATATATCTCCTAATGGCCCTAATGCTCTTCCATATTCCTGACTGTGCAGTCTTTAAAACCTTTTTGATTTTGTGGCTTGTAAATCTGTAAGTCACAAACGTAAATGTAAATAAATGGCCAAAATTGTGCCCCCTATTGAAACTGCACAAACTCCTCAACAAACTCCTTTCCTTCAGTTGACAAAATCGATTTATAACATAAATTAGGCTGAAATGAAGCTAAATCAAAATGCATATGCCTGTGTGTTGTAAGAATAATTATTATTGAAAGAATAATTATTATGTACTAGGACTAAAACACTTTCTAACATTCTAACTTCTGTGACGCATGGCGTCTTGTGAGACTCTGGGAACCCGGCCAAGTGCAACTATGTAGCATAAGGGGGTATAAATGTGGGGTGAATCTTATGTGCTGGAGGAATGCATTCTCCAACAGCTCTGTAGGTTGAGCTGTTGTAACTTTGTCTTGTCTAACCAAGTAAACCGTCTTAACTTTATTTCTGGTTTCGGTGTCAGTCCTTTCCTCCCTGTAACGACCACACATAAAACAAAGATTTTGTTCTAACAATTGGTGACCTTCCGACGTTCGGGGGAGGAAAGGGGCTTCTGGGCTCCGGCCTAGGGGACTTCCATCCAGTCCAGTGGACAGACAAATAGCCCGGGCAACTCATAATCAGGTAAGGAGAAACCTATTTCATTGAATTCTCCATAGTTAGAACTGTTCAGATAGTATAGAATTTTTGTCTGTCTGCCGGGACCGGAGGAAGACTAAACGACGGTGTAAGTGGTGGCAACACAAGGTTTTAGAGAACTGTAGTAAGAGAGGCGGTTGCCTTCTACAGTATAATAGGAACTAAAGAAAAAACTGCAGTCAGAGAAGAGGTTACCTTCTGCAGTCAATTAGCGATACAAAAAGGGGTCTTCTGCAGTCAGAGAGGGTGTAGTTGTCTGCAGCCAATTAGTGAAAAAGGGGGTCTCTTGCAGTAAGAGGAGGGGTTACCTTCTGCAATCAATATTGAGACAAAGGGATATCTGCACTCAGAGAAGAGGTTACCTTCTGCAATCAATTAGTAATACAAAAAGGGGTTTCTGCAGTCAGAAAGGGTGTGGTGTTTCTGCTGCCAATTAGTGAAAAAAGGGGGTCTCTTGCAGTAAGAGAAGGGGTTACCTTCTGCAATCAAAATTGAGACAAAGGGATATCTGCAGTGAGAGAAAGGGGTGCCTTCTGCAGTATAATAGGCGAAAACCGGTATGTACAGAGGGTAAATAGTGCACAAGGGTTTATATTAAAAAAAAAAAAAAAAAGCTAACACTGCAAAACTAGGCTTAGCTGTTATTTGTGTATGTTAATTGTCATAGACTACGAAAGGGGATAGATCATGTGGCTGTGAGCCTAGACTAACCAACACGACACACACCCAGTGTTTGCTTGGGTCTTGGCTGATGCGGGGAGCAGATTAAGGTTCTTTGACACCTGGCCCCCCCCCCCGACTCAATCACATGACTGTGGGACAAAAGGGACATTTCTGTGTAAGAGTAAGGTTTCCTATATTTACTAGTACTTTTTTAAAATAGATAAATAAATACAAATTAATAATAACAATAATAATAATTACTAAAATAGTGGGTGTATAACTAACGACTAACTGTTGATCTACTACATGACCAGAAATCTAAACCTAAGGGGTCAAAGAATTTTTGTAGGCGTTGATACAAATTGGTGGGACCCAACAATTGCGAAATTAGGAGAAACAGAGGCGCTGCGTGTGATACAATCTGTGACCCACAAAGCAGGCCATTCTGAGAGGCACAGTAAATTACAAGCCCCTATACAAACTGAGGACGTGAATAGGACAATAGACGCCTATCTGAACAACTTAGGGTTGTTGAAGAGAACGCCTAATTCATTTCATAGAAGTCAATTGCTCAATCCCCGGAAAAAGAATAACGAGTATTACTTTAAATTCCTTTAAAGTCAAACCTAGACTGTTTAGCATACAAACTACGTCAATGAAAGACATCTCATTGTGGGAAAGTTCACATGATGCGTGGATAGATAAGGGATGGTTTCCAAAAGACACTGAGAAAATAGACCTGGAAATATGCAGGGCCTTAAAAGAAAAACTTCGGACAGAGTATGACATCAAACTGGATGCATTAAGAGATACTTGGTATGTAACAAAGGGGTTAAGGGAGAAAGCAATGGATAAACTGAAAAAACAGACCGACAAAAAGTTTGAGCCAAAGTAGCCCAGAGATATGACACAGCTGAAAACAAACGGAGACAGAATGTAGTCAAAAAAGGACAATGGCTTAGTTCGGACAATATGTATGAGATGACAACTAGGAGACAAGAGGAGGGCGATTCAGTGCTAATAACAGGTCCAGGGCATTTAGAGGTGACCAGAATGACAAAAAGTGGTGCCATGGTTAATGTTAGTAGAGAGTTGAGTGACATGGATTTAACTAGTGTTCACGGTCAAGGTATACTACCAGAGTATTGTTGGGAAAAGGACAGTAGGGAAGCAAACAAAACTAGATGGGATGAGGAAAGTGTTAAAAGCAAACAAGAGAGTGTGTGGAGTGTAGGGGAAATGAGACAAGTAGGGAAGAAGCAGGTAAGAAGGGATATGGAATGTTTGAACAGCAGCCAAGAATGTATAGGGAGTGAAAGTGATGGCTCTGATGAAGAAGAGGGATTGTATACCCAAACACATAAGAGAACACACACAATGGCACCTCTCATTACGTCCGTAAAAGCAAAACAACCTAACATTATGGCACCACTACTTTCTACGGGCAAAGGGGCAGGAGAAAAATATGTACCGTGGGCGAGAACAGACATTGTAGATCTGATTAATAAGTTGCCTCCGCTACACGATGGGGCCGCGGCATGGATTGCTCAATTCCACCGTGAAACATGCCAAGAAAAATTGGCTATTGCTGATTTCAGAGTGTTAATGACAAAACTGAGGGCAGAAGAGGTAATTACAGACATACGCGCGGGAACATAGGGGGCTGCGTACGCTGCCTGGAGGGGGCTGCGATTAGGCTAGATATTTATTGATTCACTCCAAATCAATCATTAAATCTCATACATGACTTGTATAAAACAGAGCGCAAAACTAAACTAAGGAGGCTCCTAGGATAACTGACACAACAGGTAGGCTGCCTATCAGAATTCCTGAGAAGCGTGATCAATATTTTAGGCTGTCAAGCATAGAAAATTCCGCATTTTTATCCGACCCTTCCTAAATGAAAATGAAAATAAAAATATGTATACATCCACTAATAGACTAACTACTGTGTCCAATAGTTCAGAAAGCTCTAGTGGACAGGCTGACCCATATAGCCCAGTTATTAACAAGAGAATGCCTCCTCCTAACTTCCTCAACGTTGAAAGCAATTCTCTGAGAGCGCACTGTTCGGTCAGGTCTGACAGCAGTTTGGAAGGCCAGTGTGGCCACGAAAAAGAGGAAAGGATCTGTTCTCAAAATTGGCTATCAAAAACTTATAGGCCTACTCTTAGTTCTAATGTTTTTTTTTCGCATGTTGCATAGTAGTTATCGCCATTTAATAACAGCTTCATCTCGATTATTAACCAAAGACAAGACAACGTAACCTGTTATGTCTTGAATGGATAAAGTTCATTATTCGTGAGCGTTCACCACCAAAATATAATCATGGGTCATTCCGTGCCAAATCAACAAATCTCAGACAAAAATTCCGCCTGACCATCTTGGATTTGCTTCAAACTTTATGTGAATGACCTTACCATACCCAGGACCTATAATGTGAAATATTACCATTGTATCTTGTATAGTTGTTGAGATATGGGGTCTTAAAAAAGGGGGTCGTGTGTCAAGAAAGTGGAGCTCAGAGAAAATATCCATGTTCCACAAAGCGTTACTCTTAGAGTTTTCATGCTACATTTATGAAACTTTCAGGACATATTCTAAAGTAGTATGTGTCTTTACACTGTGAAGTACACCTTTCACGGTAGCACACTTGCTGAGTAATGCTTTGCTGAAAATGGCAAAAAAATTACATGTTCATTTTTTCCTATCTATTTCACAGTACTGTATCTTGTACACGAATGACATCAGATCTTTGGTATTTCTATGTAGTTCACACAAGTTATTGTACATTATCTTCAAGTAGGTAAATATTTGATATTAATAACAGCTTTTGAGTTTTGAGACATTAAAGATGATATAAATGAATTAAGACCTATAGTTTAAGCATATTTTCCAAATTACTGGTTGAGTGTACCTTAAAATCAAAGTTACCACCACAAAGCCCATGTTTTATTTTGCAAATGCTCAAGATTTTGAAATGGTACCTTTAGCCAAACCACATAAATTACTATATCAAAGATGGCTTTCACAGTCTTGGTGATTGGTTTTTCTGCCTTCGTTGCTAGGTGTGTTTGTTTATTTGGTCCCTTGGTTGCTATGGACTACTTTGCCCACATAGCCATGTGCTTCTGGGCCTAGGTTCTGCCCCTCCCTTTATTCATCAATTAGGATTTTCATTGGATGTTTGGTGTCTGCCTATTCCTTGTATGTTTAGCCAATGAGGTTTCTTCTTTTAAAGGCTTCTTTTTATTATTAATGAGCATTTTGCCTGCTATTGTTGATCATGATTATTGTTGGTTTCCTGGTCATCACGGCTTCATGGAGGATTATCACAGATTGCTTTTTGTGCACAATCTCTAAAGATCGGCTACTTCAAATACCACATTACCATACATTGAATGTATAGCTGTAACTTTAACATGCTCAAAGGAAATTCAGTCTGTGATCCTGAGAGTTAATATGAGCTGGCTTATAATTGTAAGAAACTAAAACTTCTTATGACTGATCACTAAAATGGAGCATAAATCGGCAGGTGGCAGTAAATTCAGATTTATTGTCATGGGCCTAAAAGCACCAGCATTGCAATCTCTTCAAATATTTGCAAATTGATTGATAGATAGTTTAATTGATAGATGATTAATAAATAATAACCTAGATATTTTATCAAAGTATTTTGTAAATTTTTTAGCCATTTTTTTCTTCTTTAGTATAGTGAATTGACTTATCAGCAATGTCAATAATGTTAATGATCATATATATTCAAATTCAACTAAATGTTATAACCACAATTGTCAGCAGAAGTGACACATGTTCAATTTTTTTCTAAAATTGAGATTTTGAGTGAAAGATTACTCAATGCCTGTGGGGTTATGCTTGCAAAACACAGACCAGAGTATAACAGTTTAGTAAATTGATTTATGAACACATGAAATTTTAATGTATGATGTACATCCAAGTATATGCTATAACCATGGTTGTCAGAAGGAATGACTTTTCTTCAAGTCATTACTAAATCTGGATAATTTAGCATGTAACAATGAACCAAGATCTGAATAACCCTACCTGTAAAGCACAAACCAACATACATGATGATACCTTTGACTTAATCAGGGTAACTAAGTTCAAAACACATGCATTGTGACATACGTTCTCGCTGTACCCACATTCTAGCTTCTAAGTAATAGGCCTTGGCTTAAACATTAAAATTGTAGCACATGATTTAACAATGGAAATGAAAAAAAAGAAAGTCTCATCAGGCGCTAGGGCTCATGGGTAATGACTTTTTTTCAAAGGGCACTAGAGTTGGTTGTGGGCGGGGCCCTTAGATTACTCCCACCATTGGGTTCAGAAGGCTAGTATCTCAGCCACCATGATAGAGAAGTATATCAAAATAAACTAGTCATTTTCTTGACAACATTTAGACCATGCTTTGTGACAGTCTTGTCAGTACAAAGTAACTGAAAATTAATGAATGAATTAAATGTCTAAAAAAACATGTCTAGAAAAACACTCAGAGAGTGAAAACTTTTTCTAAGGCTATAAATTAAATTCTAGTTTGTGTACTGGATTACAGATCTTATATGCCCCATTTGTTACAACTGCCATCAAAGCTGATTCAGTTCTTGATTGCTCAAATACTGTCATCCAAATCTGTGCAGTTTTGTATTGTCTTGTACACAGACATCCACAGGCTGGCAAAAAACATAACCTTCTTAGCGGTGGTGAACACTCCAAGCCTATTGCATCTGTTCGACCAACTCAATGATAAAATGCTTTCCATATAAAGCAAAGCAAGTGTGCTCACAAACTTTTAGATCTTCCACATCTGTATCCCATTCATCATATGTTTATTGAGGAAATAAAATAAAATTAGTTAATGAAAATAACTAAAATTGCTTTAGAAATTAAAAAATATATATATATATATATGGGCAATTCCACGAAAAAGTAAACCTCACCTTAAAACTTTAAGTCTCACCTACATGGACATACAAATTCTTTCAGAAAACTTCCAATACAAAAAAGTATTGTCTCGATGTAAATATTCAACTGAGCAAGTTTCGAAAGGATATCTGTTTGTTAAAATTTTTACCCTATTCAGCTATAATGTAAGTCTATGGAGGGGCTTATAATGGGCATAAGTGGGTGATAACTCACACAAAGCTGCAATACTATCAGTTATTTTTCATTGTTATATTACTATTTATCTTGTTACAGGTTAAAATCCACCGTTCACAATTGTTTTGTATCGTTTTGGAGGGTTTTTCCAGACGTCACGTCCATAACGTCACATCCATAACGCCATGTCTCCCAATGAAAACCAACTTTTTTTACATTTACATTTGAAATTAAGTCTTTCTCTGTCTTTACTGAGGTGTCCTGTTTGGTATGAATGTAGTAATATTTACATTTCTCTAGAAATTTCACACACTTCACAGCAAAAACTACGCTCTCTCAAAAGTTTGTCCGTTTTTCGTCACGTCCATAACGCAAATTGAAAGGCTCATATTCTTATGATGCAAATCATGATATTATTTTTTTCTGTTTGCCTGTATTCAGCCATGGAGTTTGCAGAAGAATATGAAAAAAATTGTGAAATACTGCTAGGTTTGCAGAGGTTATCTGGCCTTTTGTTCATCAATAATGCACGAAAATGTCACGTCCATAACGCTGGAATTGCCCATATATATATTTTTTAATTAAATTAAAAATTTAAAATAAAAGGAAATTGCTTTAGACAACTAAATACACTGATTATTCCACTTTTCCCTGGGGTACTAGAAGAGGTTATTACTGTTATCAGTATTATCAGTATTATCAGTATTATTATTATTATTATTATTATTATTATTATTATTATTATTATAAGTAGTAGCAGTAGTATATACAAAATAATGTTGTTCTTGTTGTTAGAGTCGATAGTTGATGTCAGTACTGCTAAAATTGGGGGAGGAGACTCAGTTCTGTGAGAGGGAGGGACTGTGGCAAAGGTACCAAAAGCACATGGCTACATAAACAAAACAGAACATGGTTAGAAAGGCAGAAAAAAATCTATCACCCCATGCCTTGATAGCTGTCTTTGACAGACTATTTTATGTACTTTTCTTTTGGGTACCACTTTGGAATTTGGTGTATTCAGAGTCTAAACACTTTTCTTTAAGTTGATGTTTTTGTTTTTATGGTTGACTCTACCAGTAAAATTGTAAATGCACTTAAAGGTTGGATCCAATATTATCTTTGTCAATTTTGAAGTGCCATAAATCAAAAAGTTTGAATTCTTTCCGAAGTATTCCTCCAGTTCAATACAACATGATTACTGAAGTGATATATATTTAATTATCGAAGATCTCATATGCTTCAGTGTGGAAATATTGTCATCAAAAGTGGCCATCATTTTGTGTTTATACCATTTTCAGGAATCCATAACTTGGCAATTGTCTTACTGTAAGCTAAAATATTTGACAGTTCAGAACGTCTACATGTATGCAACACCGCCTGAAATTTTCAATTTTCTAACATGAAGTATGTGTAAGTAATGGCCAACAGAACTTAACAAAGTTAAAAAACTGCATTTTTCCATGATGAAGACCCTGTTTTTTAAGGCCCAATATCTCAGAAAGTAAAGTAGATACAAGGTTAATATTTTGCACAATTGCTGATGGGTACGATGGCATTAGGCACCTAAAGTTTGAAGGAAATCCAAGAGGGTCAGGCAGAATGCATTTGTTGATTTCACACGGAATGGCCCTTACAGAAACTGACTCTTAAATATTAGATGGTGTTCTCGAGCAAGTGCATTACTAACGGTAATGGATGCATGTGGTCGTCTAGAAGTTTATTCTAATACCAAACACCTCCATTGGAGCAGATACACCCATAAAGAACTTTCCGAACAATGAGGCAAAACTGCGTCACCCGTGATGTTTTTTGCTACCCCTCCAAAGATGCCACTCTGGGAAAAGGCTGAACTCACCCGCATCAGTTGCACACTAAAACCACATGTCCCACTTAGGGGCCCCTTTCTCTTTCTCTTTCTTCTTTTCTCAGAAGTGCACACCCACACACTCACAAGTGCATGTGGCCTACTTGATGTCTGTAGCTGAAGACAATCATCCGCTTTCTCTCACTGTCAGATTAACTTAAGTTAGGCTATTAAAAGTCTGAACAACCAATATTAATCTTATTATCCCTGTTATTAACTTTCTCTTATATAAAAAAACAACACAATGGGGTAGCCACAATTTGCAGAGATTTGCTCATCAAACCTCATTTGGTCACGTTTTTGCTCCTACCGTCACTTTTCTCATCCATTCTTCCTAACTTGTGGAATACCCTTCCCAAGACTATTAGAACAACAGGCACTCTCTCTACTATCAAGAAACTCTTGAAGACCCAGCTCTTTCAAGATCCTAGTTCCTTCAACTACTTGGAATGCAGTGGTCAAGCATTTTCCAACTCTTGCACTAGCTCTCTTATTAGGAAATGACACTCCCAGTAGGCACTTACTTGTATTGTGTTGCAGCTAGATTGTTATCCCTCTTTTGTAAGTCGCTTTGGATAAAAGCGCCTGCTAAATGCATAAATGTAAATGTTTAAATCGAGAGTCAAGACAAGACTGTTGCTCTCTCTGAGCCACTGCTCTAGTTTTATCATATTCATTTGAATTCTTATTTTACATTCTACTTTATTGCATCTATTTATTTGTGTATTTCGTTCAATTCAATTCAGACTCATGATTGTTTCAGAAGACAATTCAACCTTTTATAAATGTTGAAGACAGAATGACAAACCTATCACTCAACCATCAAATAAAGAGTTAAAACTATGTGTCTACATAAGTAGCCTACCGTATTTCAACATTTGAGAGAGTATGTGAAGTGTGGAGTTGTGGCTTTATTTTGTTAAATTTTACACCGATCACCAGAAGTCAACTACCAATCCCCTCTAAGACTCATATAAACACTTCTATGTAAAGTCAACAGCAGCCTTACCTTAGTGTTCAGAGTAGTCCCTGAGCCTCAAACACCCTTGAAAAGGAGTGTGCAGTTGCGGGCCAACGTACAGGAAAAGAAAGGCTAAGGCAGACTCAAGAAGGCATGTGGTTTAACTGTGGCGTTTCCTCTTCTTCTGAGGTCTCCTTCCTGTCATGTGCAGTAACTCACTACTACAGGCACAATTGGTTTTCATGCACAGACTCAGAGTGATGTAAACGAGAACCTATGTTTCACCTGATTGTAATAGAAAATCAATGGACCAAGCCAAGCTCTGTTTGACAAAACCTCAGGCTAAGTGTCCTTTGACCCAATCTCATGTCTAAGGTTCACCCATTTGTGAGTTAAACGTGTCACTTCCATGGACTCTGTTGCTTTACAAACAAAGGTTACTCATACATTATGTCAAGTTATCATCCTGTGACCCCTGAGTCACAGACTTCATTTAGGTCATTATTATTGGTTTTATGTTCGGTATATATGATTATAATTGCCGTCTGACCTGTTGTCAAGTAATATGGAACTACTGTGCAAATTAGTTACACCTACTAATAAAGCATGTCTCTAAAGAGCAGAGAAGACTACTGACCCCTGGATTTTTTAAAAGACGACAAACTCAAAACTAGATTGAGTACTAGTTAGCCTGTGGTTTCACTGTAGCGCCTTTTCTTTACCGGGGTGTGAGTGTGTGGGTGTGTGTGTGGGGCTGTTCTTCTAGTGTTGTGTGCCTCCAGTCACGTAGTATATAGCCTAGGCCCCTTTTTTCTTGAGTCATTCTCAGACTGTAGTCACAGACTTCATTTAGGTCATTATTATTGGTTTTATGTTCGGTATATATGATTATAATTGCCGTCTGACCTGTTGTCAAGTAATATGGAACTACTGTGCAGGTCTTACTGACTCAATAATGACAAGAGTACGTGTTCTGTCGAACAGGATGTGGTAGAGAAAGAGAGTGTGTGTGTGAGAGAGAGAGAGAGAGAGAGAGAGAGAGAGAGAGAGAGAGAGAGAGAGAGAGAGAGAGAGAAGGAGCAGGGCTGTAGCAGAGCTTCCTATGGGTCAGAGTGTACAGAAGCAAAATGTCCACATCAAAGTCCAGCTCCATCTCCTCAGAGTAGTTCTTCACTGGAAACACACAGTTTATTGGAATGCCCAACTCTGGACCAAGCCAAGCTCTGTTTGACAAAACCTCAGGCTAAGTGTCCTTTGACCCAATCTCATGTCTAAGGTTCACCCATTTGTGAGTTAAACGTGTCACTTCCATGGACTCTGTTGCTTTACAAACAAAGGTTACTCATACATTATGTCAAGTTATCATCCTGTGGAATGGAATACTGTTTTCTGATTGTCTGTCAGGGTGTCTGTTATTTCTAGATAACAGGACACCTGAGGCATTGTTGCGTTAAAAAAAGTTCAATGCTCTTTAGAATGCAGCCTTGCGGATCTTCTTTCATATGAAAATAGTACCCCAACAGAAGGGTAACTTCTTTCTAAACGGACCCACATGTTTCTTTTATGTTTTAAACACTTGCTTACCATCTATACGTTTTAGTTGCAACCGGGTGATAAGCGGGATAACGGCCTTCGAGGTATGGACTTTGTGTAGGCAAACAGCCCTTCGAGGCCTGCGCCGTCGGGCTGGTCTTCGCTTTCGCGTCGTCCATTATTTTTCTGATATCGGGACACCTCGGCGGCCGTTATCCCTTACATAAGAGTCATCATGACTTTGTAATTGTCCTGCTTAAAAGATGTCTTTGTCATTCGGGGAGAAAGTTAAAGTAAGTAAGTAAATAAGTAAGTCATTTTTATTTATATAGGATTTTTTATTTATAAAGGAGCAGCCTTGTTGCTGTCCAGTTTAGGTTCATCTCTTATAACTGGGGTATAAGATATAATGTCTGTACATAATCACAAATTAGTTACACCTACTAATAAAGCATGTCTCTAAAGAGCAGAGAAGACTACTTACCCCTGGATTTTTTAAAAGACAACAAACTCAAAACTAGATTGAGTATTAGTTAGCATGTGGTTTCACTGTAGCGCCTTTTCTTTCCCGGGGTGTGTGTGTGTGTGTGTGTGTGTGTGTGTGTGTGTGTGGGGCTGTTCTTCTAGTGTTGTGTGCCTCCAGTCACGTAGTATATAGCCTAGGCCCCTTTTTTCTTGAGTCATTCTCAGACTGTAGTCACAGACTTCATTTAGGTCATTATTATTGGTTTTATGTTCGGTATATATGATTATAATTGCCGTCTGACCTGTTGTCAAGTAATATGGAACTACTGTGCAAATTAGTTACACCTACTAATAAAGCATGTCTCTAAAGAGCAGAGAAGACTACTGACCCCTGGATTTTTTAAAAGACTGACAAACTCAAAACTAGATTGAGTACTAGTTAGCCTGTGGTTTCACTGTAGCGCCTTTTCTTTACCGGGGTGTGAGTGTGTGGGTGTGTGTGTGGGGCTGTTCTTCTAGTGTTGTGTGCCTCCAGTCACGTAGTATATAGCCTAGGCCCCTTTTTTCTTGAGTCATTCTCAGACTGTAGTCACAGACTTCATTTAGGTCATTATTATTGGTTTTATGTTCGGTATATATGATTATAATTGCCGTCTGACCTGTTGTCAAGTAATATGGAACTACTGTGCAGGTCTTACTGACTCAATAATGACAAGAGTACGTGTTCTGTCGAACAGGATGTGGTAGAGAAAGAGAGTGTGTGTGTGAGAGAGAGAGAGAGAGAGAGAGAGAGAGAGAGAGAGAGAGAGAGAGAGAGAGAGAGAGAGAGGGAGCAGGGCTGTAGCAGAGCTTCCTATGGGTCAGAGTGTACAGAAGCAAAATGTCCACATCAAAGTCCAGCTCCATCTCCTCAGAGTAGTTCTTCACTGGAAACACACAGTTTATTGGAATGCCCAACTCTGGACCAAGCCAAGCTCTGTTTGACAAAACCTCAGGCTAAGTGTCCTTTGACCCAATCTCATGTCTAAGGTTCACCCATTTGTGAGTTAAACGTGTCACTTCCATGGACTCTGTTGCTTTACAAACAAAGGTTACTCATACATTATGTCAAGTTATCATCCTGTGGAATGGAATACTGTTTTCTGATTGTCTGTCAGGGTGTCTGTTATTTCTAGATAACAGGACACCTGAGGCATTGTTGCGTTAAAAAGAATTTCACCAGCGTTTTTTATCAATGCTCTTTAGAATGCAGCCTTGCGGATCTTCTTTCATATGAAAATAGTACCCCAACAGAAGGGTTACTTCTTTCTAAACGGACCCACATGTTTCTTTTATGTTTTAAACACTTGCTTACCATCTATACGTTTTAGTTGCAACCGGGTGATAAGCGGGATAACGGCCTTCGAGGTATGGACTTTGTGTAGGCAAACAGCCCTTCGAGGCCTGCGCCGTCGGGCTGGTCTTCGCCTTCGCGTCGTCCATTATTTTTCTGATATCGGGACACCTCGGCGGCCGTTATCCCTTACATAAGAGTCATCATGACTTTGTAATTGTCCTGCTTAAAAGATGTCTTTGTCATTCGGGGAGAAAGTTAAAGTAAGTAAGTAAATAAGTAAGTCATTTTTATTTATATAGGATTTTTTATTTATAAAGGAGCAGCCTTGTTGCTGTCCAGTTTAGGTTCATCTCTTATAACTGGGGTATAAGATATAATGTCTGTACATAATCACAAATTAGTTACACCTACTAATAAAGCATGTCTCTAAAGAGCAGAGAAGACTACTGACCCCTGGATTTTTTAAAAGACGACAAACTCAAAACTAGATTGAGTATTAGTTAGCCTGTGGTTTCACTGTAGCGCCTTTTCTTTCCCGGGGTGTGTGTGTGTGTGTGTGTGTGTGTGTGTGTGGGGGCTGTTCTTCTAGTGTTGTGTGCCTCCAGTCACGTAGTATATAGCCTAGGCCCCTTTTTTCTTGAGTCATTCTCAGACTGTAGTCACAGACTTCATTTAGGTCATTATTATTGGTTTTATGTTCGGTATATATGATTATAATTGCCGTCTGACCTGTTGTCAAGTAATATGGAACTACTGTGCAAATTAGTTACACCTACTAATAAAGCATGTCTCTAAAGAGCAGAGAAGACTACTGACCCCTGGATTTTTTAAAAGACGACAAACTCAAAACTAGATTGAGTACTAGTTAGCCTGTGGTTTCACTGTAGCGCCTTTTCTTTACCGGGGTGTGAGTGTGTGGGTGTGTGTGTGGGGCTGTTCTTCTAGTGTTGTGTGCCTCCAGTCACGTAGTATATAGCCTAGGCCCCTTTTTTCTTGAGTCATTCTCAGACTGTAGTCACAGACTTCATTTAGGTCATTATTATTGGTTTTATGTTCGGTATATATGATTATAATTGCCGTCTGACCTGTTGTCAAGTAATATGGAACTACTGTGCAGGTCTTACTGACTCAATAATGACAAGAGTACGTGTTCTGTCGAACAGGATGTGGTAGAGAAAGAGAGTGTGTGTGTGAGAGAGAGAGAGAGAGAGAGAGAGAGAGAGAGAGAGAGAGAGAGAGAGAGAAGGAGCAGGGCTGTAGCAGAGCTTCCTATGGGTCAGAGTGTACAGAAGCAAAATGTCCACATCAAAGTCCAGCTCCATCTCCTCAGAGTAGTTCTTCACTGGAAACACACAGTTTATTGGAATGCCCAACTCTGGACCAAGCCAAGCTCTGTTTGACAAAACCTCAGGCTAAGTGTCCTTTGACCCAATCTCATGTCTAAGGTTCACCCATTTGTGAGTTAAACGTGTCACTTCCATGGACTCTGTTGCTTTACAAACAAAGGTTACTCATACATTATGTCAAGTTATCATCCTGTGGAATGGAATACTGTTTTCTGATTGTCTGTCAGGGTGTCTGTTATTTCTAGATAACAGGACACCTGAGGCATTGTTGCGTTAAAAAGAATTTCACCAGCGTTTTTTATCAATGCTCTTTAGAATGCAGCCTTGCGGATCTTCTTTCATATGAAAATAGTACCCCAACAGAAGGGTTACTTCTTTCTAAACGGACCCACATGTTTCTTTTATGTTTTAAACACTTGCTTACCATCTATACGTTTTAGTTGCAACCGGGTGATAAGCGGGATAACGGCCTTCGAGGTATGGACTTTGTGTAGGCAAACAGCCCTTCGAGGCCTGCGCCGTCGGGCTGGTCTTCGCTTTCGCGTCGTCCATTATTTTTCTGATATCGGGACACCTCGGCGGCCGTTATCCCTTACATAAGAGTCATCATGACTTTGTAATTGTCCTGCTTAAAAGATGTCTTTGTCATTCGGGGAGAAAGTTAAAGTAAGTAAGTAAATAAGTAAGTCATTTTTATTTATATAGGATTTTTTATTTATAAAGGAGCAGCCTTGTTGCTGTCCAGTTTAGGTTCATCTCTTATAACTGGGGTATAAGATATAATGTCTGTACATAATCACAAATTAGTTACACCTACTAATAAAGCATGTCTCTAAAGAGCAGAGAAGACTACTTACCCCTGGATTTTTTAAAAGACAACAAACTCAAAACTAGATTGAGTATTAGTTAGCATGTGGTTTCACTGTAGCGCCTTTTCTTTCCCGGGGTGTGTGTGTGTGTGTGTGTGTGTGTGTGTGTGGGGCTGTTCTTCTAGTGTTGTGTGCCTCCAGTCACGTAGTATATAGCCTAGGCCCCTTTTTTCTTGAGTCATTCTCAGACTGTAGTCACAGACTTCATTTAGGTCATTATTATTGGTTTTATGTTCGGTATATATGATTATAATTGCCGTCTGACCTGTTGTCAAGTAATATGGAACTACTGTGCAAATTAGTTACACCTACTAATAAAGCATGTCTCTAAAGAGCAGAGAAGACTACTGACCCCTGGATTTTTTAAAAGACGACAAACTCAAAACTAGATTGAGTATTAGTTAGCCTGTGGTTTCACTGTAGCGCCTTTTCTTTCCCGGGGTGTGTGTGTGTGTGTGTGTGTGTGTGTGTGTGGGGTTGTTCTTCTAGTGTTGTGTGCCTCCAGTCACGTAGTATATACAGTACAGACCAAAAGTTTGGACACACCCCCTCATTCAATGCGATTCATTTATTTCCAGGACAATTTATATTGTAGATTCTCACTAAAGGCATCAAAATTATGAATGACCACATATGAAATTATGTGCTTAACAAAAAAAGTGTGAGATTATGACAAACTTTTGGACCTGAACCTGATCAAGATGGTTTGGGGTGAGCTGGACCGCAGAGTGAAGGCAAAAGAGCCGACAAGTTCTTAGCATCTCTGGGAATGAATAACTCTTCAAGACAGTTGCAAAACCATTTCAGGTGACTACCTCTTGAAGCTCATCCAAAAAATAAAAAGAGGACAAAGCAGTTATCAAAACAAAAAAAGTATACTTCGATGAAACAAGAATATAAAACATGTTTTCAGTTATCTCACACTTTTTTTTATTAAGTACATAATGCCACGTGTTCATTCATAACTTTGTTTATTTTGTAGAATGTCACTGAAGGCAACAGTCATGAAAATAAAGTAAATAATTTAATGGGAAAGTGTGTCCAAACTTTTGGTCTGTACTGTAGCCTAGGCCCCTTTTTTTCTTGAGTCATTCTCAGACTGTAGTCACAGACTTCATTTAGGTCATTATTATTGGTTTTATGTTCGGTATATATGATTATAATTGCCGTCTGACCTGTTGTCAAGTAATATGGAACTACTGTGCAAATTAGTTACACCTACTAATAAAGCATGTCTCTAAAGAGCAGAGAAGACTACTGACCCCTGGATTTTTTAAAAGACGACAAACTCAAAACTAGATTGAGTACTAGTTAGCCTGTGGTTTCACTGTAGCGCCTTTTCTTTACCGGGGTGTGAGTGTGTGGGTGTGTGTGTGGGGTTGTTCTTCTAGTGTTGTGTGCCTCCAGTCACGTAGTATATAGCCTAGGCCCCTTTTTTCTTGAGTCATTCTCAGACTGTAGTCACAGACTTCATTTAGGTCATTATTATTGGTTTTATGTTCGGTATATATGATTATAATTGCCGTCTGACCTGTTGTCAAGTAATATGGAACTACTGTGCAGGTCTTACTGACTCAATAATGACAAGAGTACGTGTTCTGTCGAACAGGATGTGGTAGAGAAAGAGAGTGTGTGTGTGTGAGAGAGAGAGAGAGAGAGAGAGAGAGAGAGAGAGAGAGAGAGAGAGAGAGAAGGAGCAGGGCTGTAGCAGAGCTTCCTATGCATCTGTAAGTATGTAAAGGAAAGTCACAGTCTTGCACACAGTGCTTACACTTACATGTACTTTCCATTTTAAAGGCCTGTGCAGTCATTTGGGACCTGTAATAAACTGTTGTCATATCACAGAGAGAGAGAGAGAGAGAGAGAGAGAGAGAGAGTGCAAGGAGTTGTTTCGCCTTGTTTACTCAGTAGTTTTGGTCAAAAGGTCCCTTTTAATCAATCAGTAGAATGCTGCAATATTTGTCATGTCACCATAGCATAAGCAGGGAGCAGACTTCATGTAATGGAATGGTAAACCATGAATCCATTTTAGGATCAACCGGTTACTACAGTATAATGATAACGTCACCTTTAGAGCAATGAAGCATATCATGACTTTTATGTTTACAATGGTTATTGTTTTTGGTTTATACTTCTGTAAAAAAAAAAAAAAAAAAAGAAAAAATATGCATACTAAAATCATATCTTGCATACTAAAATCATATATATATATTTTTTTTATTAAAGGTCAAAAACAGAGAAAAGTA
This sequence comes from Sardinella longiceps, assembly GCA_027497455.2. Classification (NCBI taxonomy): domain Eukaryota; kingdom Metazoa; phylum Chordata; class Actinopteri; order Clupeiformes; family Clupeidae; genus Sardinella; species Sardinella longiceps. The sequence continues at coordinate 219,130 of JAODXP020004617.1, read as the reverse complement.
AAGGTAGTATCAGAGATTCATAGAAAATGGCGTGCTCTTATCCAAGTTTTTTCAGTTTTTTGGTTTTGGGTGCTCTTTTAGTCCAAGGTTCTAGATCCAAGTTTAGAGATTTGTACTGACTAAGGCACTCCCAGTTTAAAAAGCCTTTATTTAAATGACCAGTCCTTACATGGACAACTTAAAAACAAGGCCCAGGCGTAGCGGCATGAGTGCCTTCTTCAGGGCAGTATCAGAGATATTAGTAAAGGTAAAGCAATAAAAAAATCAATAACAGGTAGAAGCAGAGACAGTAGGCCTGGTAAAGGTAATAAAAGCAATGAAATTCTAGAAAAATACTGGGGCATTGGGGATAAACCCAAATATCCATAGTTAACAACTGCATTTAAAAATAATTATTTCATTAAAAAAAATGTGCTTATAACTTTCATGCTAGTTGTGCTCCAGGGGATGAATCTGTAGTTAGCACAGAGTTAACCAATCCCTCATTTCTAAAAAGATCGGTTTACCCAGGCAACAAAATGATTGCCGACGATCTAATGATAGTTCTGCATCCACGTATTCAGGCTATGCCCTTCTCCCCCTTCCATTAACCCATCTACAAAGTCAAGGGCAAAATTCAGGATGTGGGTCAGAGTGTACAGAAGCAAAATGTCCACATCAAAGTCCAGCTCCATCTCCTCAGAGTAGTTCTTCACTGGAAACACACAGTTTATTGGAATGCCCAACTCCTTGCTACACACTTCAGCCTAACACAGGACAGACAGAGAGAGAGAGAGAGAGAGAGAGAGAGAGAGAGAGAGAGAGAGAGAGAGAGAGAGACTTCCATAAAACTGTATTCGGTAACCCTTTTGAAGTCAAATTTTGTGGAATTGTCAGGTTATTCTGGAAGTAGTTCATCAAAAAGGCTATTTTGCGGGCCCCCCTCACGTGCAATGCTTTTCAGGGGAATTCTGCGAAGTCAATCAACAGATTTTGTAACTCAATGGGAAAGACCGGGAAAAGACATGTCGGTCAGGTAAGTGATTGAATATTGCTTTCCCATTTCAAAATCCCTGGCTGAGGGGTACCATATTTTCCCAATGATCTATGATGAGATCAAATAACAGCTCAAATAATCTGACATAATTTACCTTTCGCTTGATTGTCTGGCTTCTGTAGACATTTTTGATGTCTTTCTGCATGTGAGAACACGCCATGTCTACTTTAGTCAAGACAGCCGCTTGAGGGATATCTGTAGAGAAAAACAACTCTCTCAGGAACAAGCTCGGAGTAAACACAAACAAGTAAATAAATAGTGTAAACAAAATGTCGTATAATTTCCTGCTGAAAGAGTTGATGCACCATTTTAGTGATATTGGCACCATTACAGTTTAAGCTACAAAAACTTTTTTGTTAAAAAAAGCTTGTTTGTTAATAGCTTCTCACTCAGATAAGAGGCTTTTTCTCTGATAGCTTCTGTTTTCTTGATGAGCTCTGGACTCAGAAAGACATCTGTCTCACAACTGCTGTTTCCTATGAAGGTGTTTATGGGGAAAAGGAACACCAAACAGTGGATCTTGTCTTGTAGAGTTGGTTCTCTGTTGTATCCTGGGTCATCTTTTGTGCATGGCTTTGTAGGATTAAACTACAGAGAGAGAAAGAGAAGGCAGGTAAGCAACAGTATAATACGGTAGCCTGACGACATTAAAATAGATCAAACTCAATCCTGAGTGGAACAAGGTGGTTATCTTACAAGGAGCATCGGCACACAATAGGATAGCGCTACAACGAATCAGATTAAGGAACAAGATGCAAACAGCAATTTGGCTAAGCGTTTTTATATATCTCAGAAGGGAGAAGAGTAATGCTTTAAATGCTCCTGATGTGAAAATTAAGACACAACGCATAGTGATGAATTGCATAGTTTGGGCCTAGCTTCAGTATGAAGCAGAGCAATCAGCATTCCATGATCTTTGGTATGAATGTACCTTGTGTGGCTATGCGAATGTACCTTGTAGTTCTCTTTGATATGACCTTGCAGAATGTTGATGATGTCATCAGGATGCACTCCAGATTTTCCACCATTCTCCAGGCCCATGACATCACCAAAGACAAATGGCAGAGGCTTTCCATCTCGAGACTCGCCATCTTTAAACTTTTCGTCATCTTTAGGGTTCTCGTCATATTTAAACTTCTCGATCAGGTACTAAATCAACATACACATTGCAATTACAATAACCTATATCAAGGCAGTTGTGTATTTTGATAAAAGACCTCTGATGATTACTGTCTGACAAATAATTTCAAATAATCAAATTTTATGTACTGTATAGCGCACACACAGAAATAATTCTTACACTTTTAGTAAAACTTTTGGGCCCAGGTGACACTGTGCGAGCAGCATTGGTCATCTTGTTCTTAACGATGCTCTTGATCGAGTGCACAAAACTGGACTTCCCCGCTTGAGCAGGACCGACCACCAGGATCCGGAGGCATTTAACAGATGGATTCCTTGGCGCCTTTCTCAGGTCCTCCTTTGTGTGCTTGTTTTGGCTATAGATTGACAAACATATACACAAGTATGATCAGGAGGATACATTTTATTCTCAAACATAAAACATTTGCTTCTGCTACAGTCCAGGGTGTATAATATAGTACAATACAGTACTTTATTAATTGTGAAGGAAATTCAAGATGTCTGCCGTTTCTCGTCCTATTCTAGGTCTGGCTCCATATGCAGATGTCGCAGACTGATTGCATGAAAGGGCTGGGTCTTGGCATGGGGCAAGAGGCGGAACTGTTGTCCTTTTTCTGTATTTTATCTGTCTTAGGAATTTTGTAAATCATTATGTCTGAATTAGCCTGACAAAAATGTATAGTATGGCCACAATGGAGGGGGCAGAATCTTTCTAACTGCCTCTGCGTAGGACTAGAGTCATAGAAGGTGATTTATTTGGCTCTGGCTAAAACCAATCAGAACAACAACAAACTAAGTCCATCCAACGACTCCCTGTTCACAAAGAGCGCTGTGATTGACTAGCCTGACATAGCCCATAATACTGCTGTTCATCCATATTCATGGTCTGGAGGTTCTGGAACAGCTCGTCTAATCAGCTTAGCTTATTGGCCGGTTGTCTCTTTACCAATGTCAACCCACCCCAGAATCTCACCCCCAGACCATGAATACAGATGAACATGTCAGGCTAGTGATTGACCTTGATGCCTGAAAACAAGATTGGATGAACACCACCAATGCCTGAGTGAGAAAATGCCATCACTAGAGTTCTAAGCTATGTCTGAGTGACAGAAGAGAGCAAATATTTGAGGCTTGTCATCCCTCCTATCCCAGTTTAACAGCAATGGATCAAGGAAACAAAGAAAGATCTGAGAAGCACAGTAGACCAAAGCACAAGACAAATAAACAAGATCCATGAACAGGACTAGCACAAGTAGAAGTACATTAGGAACTAACAGAAAACAGAAGCTCGAAAAGTAGAGAGAACTGCAAACTGTAAACGTTCAGATCGCCAGCAATAAATTGCCAAGAGTCGCCAAAGACTCCCAAGAAACATCGCTTGAGCACAGCAACCAAAACGGCAAATTTGCCCATGACGTTAGCATTCAAACGTTCGGTCCTGCTTCTCATTGGCATCTCACCAGTAAATCGACATTCTGATTGGTAATCGCCCAACCGCATCATAGCTCATTACATAAAGTTAACCGAAGTTTAACTTGATTTTATCGCCCAAGTTTCGGTGCCCAAGTCGCCTGCCACTTGTCTCCGAAATCGCCCGTCTCCATACAAAGTCAATTACTTCCGTCGCCCATGTCGCCTGAATCGATGTCGGTCTGAGCGCACAGTAAGTCCCTAAACACCTGATCTGAACTTCCAAAAATAATAGTATCTAAAAACCAGCGGAGGAAATGCATTGTTTCGGCCACCATACTCACGTCCAGCCGATTTTCCGCCACTCCTCTTCCATCACTAAAAAGACAATGGAAGCCAATCAATCACATGCTAATCACTTGTGTGCTGTCTGTGTTTGGTTTTTGTTTACAGGGGCCTCATTTATGAAACTTTCCAGTGCACAGAACTGATCGTGATGATTAAATTCACATCTTAAATTTACAGCTTTTCAAGTGTCTTTGGCTTTTGGAAGTGCTAACCTCCACTTGCAGATTCGACATGCAGAATGAATGAATGAAGAATAACATGTATTGCTAAGACAGCAGTTGCAGCAGGAACTTTGCTGTACCCTGTTGCCACCTTGTGGCCTATGGAAACTTCTGGAGCCCAGATTATTGCTAGAGTTACCTACTTCAACTACAGACATATCCTAACCATCAGGATATTATTTGAGCGTAATTGAGAATGATTCTGTATTTGTTTGCAAGCAGCGGTGCTCCAGCAACAACCAAAAATTCCCAGAACAGAAGCGGTTTGTCAAAATGTGCACATGCACAGTATATGCTTGTATTTGTTTTCTTTGAATCACATCTAAGAATTTCTAACCAAAATGAAGAATGGTTTCAACACAACATTTTTATAAATGAGGTAAGGGAGGACACTTACATTCAGTTGCTGTTGATTGGTAAGACCCCATTTCCTCCTGAAAGAGCAAAACAGTGAGGTTGAACTGAAATATGTGAATTCAGTAGTCGGAACTATCCTGGCCATTGTCTTCCTCTGCAACTCTGCTCGATTCTTTTCCCCATTCAGTACAACTCTGTTTTTGATACTGACTGATAGCCTTGTTTGCTCAGAATGCATCCCATTCTAGCCAATCAGTGAACTTTGAAAATACTAATAAGTGTAGACCGAGTGGCTATTATGACCAGACTGGTTTGGAAATTATACGTCCAATCAAATTTGAATATCACTGAAATTGCATCTCTATATATCCACTCCATCAGTATTAAAACAATTGTGGCCAAAGCAGTGTTAGTTTGGGTTCAATATTGTAGACGAATATGTTGTTTCAAATGTCTCACCTCAGCTCACACCAAAGGATTTATGCAAAGCAGAATAAATGTATGTCATTACTGAAGCCCCCTAAAATGGACCATATGCTATCACTTTACTTGTAAATGGCAGGAATTGCCTTTATAATCCATGGCAATAGATATCCACTAGTGCATGTGTCACCTAGTGGCCAACACTTGAATAAGCAACGTCAGGTCCCAGCAGCAGAAACCAACAGACAGCCAAATTTATGCAAAACCAATATATTTTATTTTAGCCTATAAATAATTAACATATAAAAATGACTGCAATCTTTAAAAAGGAGAATAGTCCAAGGTGTCAGCCTCTTTTAGCCAAAGGCTAAAGTCGCCTCTCAGGTAGTTCCTCAGAGCAGTGGAAGGGGTCACGTTCGGCACGGGGGCATCGGTAGTCGTCAGACCAGCAGCGGTAGTTACGGTTCTTCAAGCAGCAGTAGACGTGGGAAGAAAGCACGGGGTCCGGGCAGTCTCCAGGAGCAGTCCGGGATACACAACAGGTTGGCCGGAGGCTAAAAGGAAACACCAGACATGAGCACTCTAGGACCACAGAAGCAGGGAGCACAGGCGCACAATACTGGGTTAAATGTGTATAGTTACGGCCCTTCAGGCAGCAGTAGCGAGCGTTGAGAGGTTCACGTGTAGTCACACAGTCCTCAGGACGGCGCCGTCTCCGGAGACCACACAACAAGCAGGAAGCTGGAGAGAAACCCAAGAGTGACTAGATGCTCTACAGAAAGCATACAGCACAAGCAGACGTTCGGAAGCAGAGAGTTAGTTACGGCCCTTTAAGCTGCAGTAGCGAGCGGTGAGTGGAGTAGAACACACCGACGTTCAACAGGGGGGGGCTGGAGCCTGGGCCTCTGGATTTGGAGTGAAACACAAACACTTAGGCACCACAGGAGAAAATAGTGACAAAAACACTCACGCCCAGGTAGCAAACAAATACGGCCCTTTTAAGGAGAAAATTGAGTGCGTTGTACAAGCAGCGGCGGCAAACAGCAAGCAGGGCAGCAGCGGGCAGACAGCAAGTTCTCGATCCAGCAGCTCCCAGTTCCTCACAAAGACTGGCTTTTTATACCCTGTTACCAGGGCGTGGCCAGTCATTAGGTCATCAGCTACTAATTGCAACCATAACCAGTCAAGCAGAAGCAATAATCTGTTCTCATTCACTCATTAGTCTGTCACAGGAAGTTCTGACCAAATATGGACAAATAGGCGGAGCAACTCAACAAGTTCCAATCAAACAGTCAAGCCAACAAGGCAGGGGGAAGAGGGGCACTCCAAATATGGGCATTTTAGGGAAACAGGAAGTGGATTGCCAGGTTGGTCCAAAAGCAGCAGTCAAATAGAGCAGAAAGACAATAGCTGTAAAATCCACTACAAAGATTATGCACACATTGAAATCACACAGTAAAAATCCACTACAATTCAGTAAAAATGATGTTCACACAGCAAACACAATAATACATCAAATCTGCACAAATAAGGCTCTAATGACAAATGCGTGTTTGGAACCAGGAAGGACTAAGTCCACCTGTGACATTTTTCCCCCACTTTTCTGGTGGTCGTCCCGACCACCGTCTATGTGTAACCATACCTTGCTGGGGGCTGCCCCCTAGTGGATCTATGGGACCGCCTACCCATTTCCCCTGTTGGGCTCATCGTAGGGGGTTTGGCAGACAGGACACGGTATCAGGCTGCGCTGGGTGCTCCAACTCGTCTCCTGGCTCATCTGTCATCTGGCCTGGGGGCTGTGCGATCGGGCTTACTTCACCATCCACCGTTGGCAGATCCTGGTCTGGGTTCGACGAGTCAGGGGCGGTCACGTGAGTGCCGTCAGTGGGTTGGGGCCGGTGGGCAAGTGGGGTGACTGCGATCGGATACCAGGACAGGGCTTGTGGGTTGCTTGTGGAAGGTTCCGCTTCTAGGGATTCCTCACTTGGCATGTTCACTGGGCAACAGCGTAGGTTGTTACGGTGGATGGTCTTAGTGGGGCCTTCACGTCCTTCTGGGCGGATAACGTAGACCGGTTGGTCTGCTCGGGGTTGCACTACCACCACCCAGGTATCCGGACCCCAACGGGGTGCCAGCTTCCCCTTAGCACGTCTACGGAAGTTCCTTGGGAGGACTCGTTCCCCCGGCAGCAGCAAATCTGCCTTGGCCCGTCGGTCATACCTCTGTTGATCCCTCTGTTGGCGCCTCTGAGCATTCGTCTTCACCAAGGTGTAGGCTTGCATCAGCGTCTTGTGATGGGATCTCACCCAATCCGTCAGGGAGCATCTTGGTATGGAGGGGGAGGAGCTGACCACCCAGTCTACAGGGAGGCGTGCATGCCGGCCAAAGACTATAAAGTGTGGAGTCATACCAGTGGAGCCATGAACGGTGCTGTTATAAGCCTGTAATAGCGCTGGGAGTTTCTGTGGCCAGTAGTTCTGATCATCTTCTGTAAGGGAAGCAAGGAGAGACAACAAGGTTTGGTTAAACCTCTCACATGCACCATTACCTTGGGGATGGTAAGGGGTGGTCCGAGACTGTCTGCATCCATACAGCTGGCACAGTTGCTCCATTACGGCTGACTGGAAGGCCCCGCCACGATCAGAGAGGATCCTTTCTGGGCACCCTACCACTTGGATAACGGCACTGTATAGCGCTTTAGCTGTTGTGGTTGCAGACTGGTCCCTTGTTGGTACTGCGAAGGAATACTTAGAAAAAAGGTCAGTCATGACTAAAATATAGGGAAAATGGTCATCAGGCCTACCCAGCGATAAGTAATCTATGCCCAGTACCTCAAAGGGATAGGATGTGGGAATAGGTGCCAACGGTGCCTTCACCTCAGGTCCCGGTTTCTGCCGGAGGCAACGAGGACAGGCCGCCGTCCAGGTCTCCACACTTTTCTGCATGCCGGGCCAAAAGAACCGCCTCCTCAGCACGGACAAGACCTTTTCGGCTCCTTGATGGCCCAAGCTTTGGTGATAGTCTTGCCATAGCTCTTGTGCTTCCTGTTCTGGGACCAACACTTGCCAAAATACCTCACCAGTCCCTGGATCAGTGCATCGGCGTTGCAGTTTGTTGCTGTGAATTTCAATGCGGGCCCAGTCACGCAGGAGCCACTTGACCTGTCGAGGGGCCTCTTTCCGCTCCTGGGGAGAGGGGAGGCTGTTTTTGGCTTTCCAGGTCCGGAGGAGCTGACATCCTGGATCCTGCAACTGGTAGGTTACCCACCGGTCTGCTGCCTGATCATCTTGGGTTGGGGCAACCGGTTCTGCCACCAATCGTACTGCAGCATCACACTCGCCTGGCAACCTAGAAAGGGCATCAGCATTTTTATTCATTTTGCCAGGGCGGAACTTGATTGTGTACCTGTAGTTGGCAAGCTGGTTCACCCAACGCTGCTCCACAGCACCTAGGTTGGCAGTGGCTAGATGCACCAGTGGACTGTTGTCTGTAAAAACATCTATGGTGGCTCCCCAGAGGTAGTCCTTGAACTTTTCTGTAATGGCCCATTTAAGGGCCAAAAGTTCAAGCTTAAAAGAGCTGTAGTTTTGGTCATTTCTTTCAGCAAGGTGTAAACTACGGCTGGCGAAGGCGATTACCCTCTCTTGTCCGTCCTGTTCTTGAGCCAACACCGCTCCCAAGCCCTCCAAACTGGCGTCAGTGTACAATCTGAAAGGCAGAGAGAAGTTGGCATAAGCAAGGACAGGGGCACAAACCAAGGCTTCTTTTAGCCTGTCAAAGGAGTCTTGGCAAGCTCCGGTCCAATCCACCCGGTGGCTTCCCTGTCGAGCAGTGGCACTTCCCTTCAGCAAGGCATGGAGGGGGCAGCAAGCTGTGAAAAGCCCTGGATAAACCTCCTATAATACCCTGCGAAGCCCAGGAAAGAACGCACCTGCTTGACAGTTTGGGGGACGGGCCACTCTTCCACCACAGCTGTTTTCTGAGGGTCAGTTGCTACCCCTTGGTTGCTGATAACATGGCCCAGGTAAGTTACCTGTTGCTGAAACAACTTGCACTTTCTTGGTTGCAGCTTCAAACCATGCTCGTGTAACTTCTGGAACACTTGCTCCAAGTGGTGAAGATGGCTGTCAAAGTCAGGGGAGAAGACCACCACATCATCTAAATAAATTAATAGAAAATCATGCACCATGGACCCCAAACACCTCTGCATGAGCCTCTGAAATGTCGCCGGGGCATTACAGAGGCCAAACGGCATGCGGTCGAACTCATAGAGGCCCATGGGCGTGGTGAATGCGGTCTTCTGGCGGTCTTTGGGATCCATTTCAACTTGCCAGTAGCCACTAGCGAGGTCGAGTGTGGAATACCATTGTGCCTTTTTCAGGCCTGTGAGAGACTCTTCGATGCGAGGTAACGGATAGGCATCCTTGTGAGTCACTGCATTCAGCCTACGGTAATCCACACAGAACCTCCAGCTGCCGTCTTTCTTTTTGACGAGGACTACTGGCGCTGCCCAAGGACTCGAGCTCTCACGGACCACACCACTGTCCAGCATGCCCTGGAGAAGAGTCCTCAGTTCAGGATAGAGGCTCGGAGGGATGGGACGGTAGCGTTCTCTACTGGGTGGGGCGGCGCCTGTGGGTATCTGGTGTTGCACTATATCCGTTCTGCCAAAATCATCATCGTGCAGAGCAAACACACTACTCCACCTCTTCAGCAGCTGCTGCAGACTTTGGTGTTGGTCTGGGTTCAGGCCATCTCCATCAATGTCAAAGACAGGGTGAATGTCTGTAAGGGCAGAGGGTTCAGAGACATTAGAAACAGCCCGAATTGCCACCTCCACAGCTCCAGAGGAGTCGGGCTGGACGACTAGATCCTGTGCCAGTTGGACATCACACTCATCAATCTGGGTTACTTTAGCCAAGGGCCGACGCAGTGGGATCTCTACAGGGTAAGGATTCGGATTGCACATCCTCATCGGCAGCCTACCGCCACTCACCATCACCAGGGACCGTGCTACATACCATTCTCCATCCTGGTCCTCAAGGGGTTCAAGTAGAACATTTGGGACAGTCTTGGGAGCTCCTTCCTGAAGTTGGGCCCAAACGACCATCTCTGACTCAGGAGGGATAACCACCGGCGGCTGCCGGGGTAGGCGGGCAACCCCTTGGAAGGGAGCCTCTGGCCCCGTAGCTATAACCCGCTGACAAACAGAAAAGGCTTGTTCCCATGCTCGGCCTGCTACTGGGGAGACAAGAGATTTAAAAGCTGCCAACCCAGGATGCTTACCCTTGGCCAACTCATCCCAACAGTGTGCAATTACATTCATACCTAAAATGGCATGATCCGCTCCCATACATCCATCTTCGACCACCACCATGCCCTTTTGCGGGACGTGCACACCCCCCACAGCAAAATCAACCATGGCATAGCCTACATAAGGTATCTGTAATCCATTTGCAGCTCGTAAAGTCAGCCATGGAGAGTCATTAGCGCTATTCATGTCAATATCACCAAAATGTCTTGTAAAAAAGCTTTACTCACCAGGGTGACTTGGGAGCCGGTATCAAGGACGCAAGGGATAGTCTTTCCATTTGCCTCAATCTCAACATGTGGACATTCTCCAACAATCTGGGACTTAGTGGCCACTCCAGCAGAGTGGGCGACAGTCCCTGCCACACGCCCCTCTGTGGCAGGGGGCACTAAAAACCCGAAGTGGATCTGCGGCGGGTTGGACAGTACCTTTGGATGTGCCCGATGCCTCCACAGTCCCTGCATATGGGCCTGCCCTGGGCATCCCATTGGAAGGACGCACTGCCTGATGGGGTCTGTGGTCTGGGTCGCACAGTGGGGCCAGTAGGTGGCTGGGATGGAACAGCAGATAGATGTGGAACGGTGGGCTGACTGGTCAGAAGGGGTGTGGGTGATATCTGCTTACGGATTTCTTCGACGATGGAAGCACTCAGACCCTTCAGCTGCTCTGCCACCTCCTTGCGCATTTCTGCCTGAAGTTCACTTTTCAGTTGGCTCAGGTCAGGTGTGTTGCATTTTGGGGTGTTCACGGGTGAGGTGACTGCTGTAGGCGTCATGGCTCGTCTGATCCAGGCATGGTCCTCTCCATGTTGCTGTTCTTGCTCCAGTGCCACAGCTTCAGTGCAGACGGCGGCAAAGGTCAGCTGTGGATTGCGGCGTACTTGACGATGAATCTCCTGCTGGATTGGGCCTGGTCTTAAGTTTAAGGTAAACTGATCCAGCAGGTACTCACCCTCTTCTTCTTGGGTTGGTTCACGTCCCTGCCAGTCAAAGTAGAGTTCCCGCAATTTCAAAATGAAAGACTCTACCCCCTCATCCTGACCTTGCCTGCAGCTAAAGAATCTGGACCGCCGTTGGGCTCGACTTCCTCCATCACCATACTTCTTCTGTAAGGCCTCCAGGAGCGCCTTAGGGCTGGCCTTTTCTTCCGCCTTAAATAGCCGTGCCTGCCGCCTCGCCTCCCCATCTAGAGCTGCCAACAGAAAATCCACCCCTTGTTGTGTCGTTAACCCCTGTGCCCTCAGCATGGCTTCTACTTGGGACCTCCATGTGCTAAATTTTCCCTTCTCCCCACTAAACCGGGGTATCCATGGACCCCCATAAACCATGGCACCATCAATTGTGCAACCCCCTGGCTACTACTACCTGCTACATTGCCCTCTGCCTCCGGGTTAGCTGCACTACCGGTAGGGACAGACATGGCTGTTGTGTTCTGCTGCTGGAATCCTGCCCGACTACGCCAGAAAAATGTCACCTAGTGGCCAACACTTGAATAAGCAACGTCAGGTCCCAGCAGCAGAAAACCAACAGACAGCCAAATTTATGCAAAACCAATATATTTTATTTTAGCCTATAAATAATTAACATATAAAAATGACTGCAATCTTTAAAAAGGAGAATAGTCCAAGGTGTCAGCCTCTTTTAGCCAAAGGCTAAAGTCGCCTCTCAGGTAGTTCCTCAGAGCAGTGGAAGGGGTCACGTTCGGCACGGGGGCATCGGTAGTCGTCAGACCAGCAGCGGTAGTTACGGTTCTTCAAGCAGCAGTAGACGTGGGAAGAAAGCACGGGGTCCGGGCAGTCTCCAGGAGCAGTCCGGGATACACAACAGGTTGGCCGGAGGCTAAAAGGAAACACCAGACATGAGCACTCTAGGACCACAGAAGCAGGGAGCACAGGCGCACAATACTGGGTTAAATGTGTATAGTTACGGCCCTTCAGGCAGCAGTAGCGAGCGTTGAGAGGTTCACGTGTAGTCACACAGTCCTCAGGACGGCGCCGTCTCCGGAGACCACACAACAAGCAGGAAGCTGGAGAGAAACCCAAGAGTCACCAGATGCTCCACAGAAAGCATACAGAACAAGCAGACGTTGGAAAGCGGAGAGTTAGTTACGGCCCTTTAAGCTGCAATAGCGAGCGTTGAGTAGAGTAGAACACACCGACGTTCAACAGGGGGGGCTGGAACCTGGGCCTCTGGATTTAGAGTGAAACACAAACACTTAGGCACCACAGGAGAAAATAGTGACAAAAACACTCACGCCCAGGTAGCAAACAAATACGGCCCTTTTAAGGAGAAAATTGAGTGCGTTGTACAAGCAGCGGCGGCAAACAGCAAGCAGGGCAGCAGCGGGCAGACAGCAAGTTCTCGATCCAGCAGCTCCCAGTTCCTCACAAAGACTGGCTTTTTATACCCTGTTACCAGGGCGTGGCCAGTCATTAGGTCATCAGCTACTAATTGCAACCATAACCAGTCAAGCAGAAGCAATAATCTGTTCTCATTCACTCATTAGTCTGTCACAGGAAGTTCTGACCAAATATGGACAAATAGGCGGAGCAACTCAACAAGTTCCAATCAAACAGTCAAGCCAACAAGGCAGGGGGAAGAGGGGCACTCCAAATATGGGCATTTTAGGGAAACAGGAAGTGGATTGCCAGGTTGGTCCAAAAGCAGCAGTCAAATAGAGCAGAAAGACAATAGCTGTAAAATCCACTACAAAGATTATGCACACATTGAAATCACACAGTAAAAATCCACTACAATTCAGTAAAAATGATGTTCACACAGCAAACACAATAATACATCAAATCTGCACAAATAAGGCTCTAATGACAAATGCGTGTTTGGAACCAGGAAGTCCACCTGTGACACATGCACTGTAACTATTGCAAGGTCAACACTTGAGAGCCCTGAACATGCTATCAAGTATCAAAAGCATTCAAGAAACAATCACATAAGCACAACATTGCCACAAACTTCAGGCTGTGTACAAACCTTGTAGTTGTGGCTGCTTGCACTGTGATACAGCTTACCTCAATGTCAAGCGAATTGATCCCACAGCTTCAACAGTTCCTCTGCAGCTGCCTCTGAGAACAGGTCAAATTTATACTCTCTATAGCATGTGTGGGAACAGTGCAGAATATACAGACACTTAGAGAGAGGTCGGAAATGATCTTATGACAACAGGAAGGCTGTGTGGTTTAGCTGCAGTTCTGCCAGGTCTCAGTTGGCACTGGGGAGGTTGTTTGTTTCACAGTGTCCATCTGCATTGCTTACTCACAGTCACTTTCTTACTCCAGTAAGCTAGCCTAGTCTGGACTGGCCTTCCTATGTACTTCCGCATGAGTATCATCACAATATATTATGGATAGTGCACTGAATGCTTTTCAAACTTACACAAAATACTGTAAAAAACGACAGATCTGAATTTTATTTTATCTGTTATGTTTGCATGCATGGTTGCATGTCTAATTTAGCTTTGTTATTGCACATTTGGATTTTGAGGAAATGCAGTCTTCTTGCAATGTTGCATATTTAATTGACAAAGTTTGTTTTGACTTTGATGATTCTCACTGAGTCTCAAGAATCTGCCAGGCAGGATGTGGTAGAGAGAGAGAGCAAGAGAGAGAGAGTCTGGCTCTGGCCTGTGTGTGTGTGTGTGTGTGTGTGTGTGTGTGTGTGTGTGTGTGTGTGTGTGTGTGTGTGTGTGTGTGTGTGTGTGAAATAGCACACAGCCAAAGCGAAAAAAAAGAAAGAAAGAAAGAATTGTATGCATCATCAGCCATGTAAATGAGACCTGTGTATAGAATGTAATGTAATGCAATTTTAACTGCCGACACAACAAGCAAGTTGATTTTTTAATCACAACTCTTCTGCCCTCAGCTATGTGTCAGCCTAGACCGCAAGCTCAACAAAATGGCCCAGGGGTCTGTTTAGATTTTCATTTAATTGAACCATAATTAATTGATATTAATAACATACCGTAATTGACAAAGATATTCAGTCAGGCAGGCTTACTGGGTTATCCTGGATGATCATAGCCTTGTCTTGGTTTCAGAGAAGAGATCACACATAAGTTACCATGGGAATTTATACTTGGAAGCTAACCTGCACCTGACCAGGCAAAGTGCCAGGCTTAGTTTATTCTGATGATAATTCTGGTATCTCATTGGTTCACTCAGTTGTCACTCCAAACAGACCCTCACGTGTTAGAAGGCTTCTATGATCTGTAAACTTTGCACCATTGTATTAACTTGAAAAGCTGTCAGAAAATCACCATTTTGCAAAATGGCAGTTCGTTTTACAAGTATTTTATTTAATTATTTATCATGTTAACCATTGCTTCCTTATTGTTAATATTCATATGATAAGAAGAAAGCTGCCAAAGTAGAAATGTGGGACATATTGGCTAAAATATCTGCCATAGATTCGTTGAGAAAGACGATGTAAAGTTTTACTGTTTCAGTGGCTTGCTTTTAAAAGAAACAAACTACGTTGCGTTGCAAGATGAGGACGTGAGCACAGGTGGGAGCATACGTATTTGTGCAGTGAGCTGTCTGCCACGCCTTCTCTCTTAAGTTTGCAGATGTTATTGAATTTCCCATCTTTAATATAAAAAGTTTTGCTTCCTTGTAAGCGTCAGGCTACTTGTTTTCTTCACGCGAGCTATTTCATTACATGCATGTTTCAAATGCACACCGTTAGTGAGTTTGTTGAAAAACGAGCATGCGCGTGCATGCAGAATTACTTGCACCCAGCTTGACCTAGACGTTTCAACTCATCCGTGCTTGACGTCCATGAAATGTTTTGAGCTTGTTTACCTACAAGTGGCTTGGTCAAGCCCCGTCTTCGTCACTTATCTTGGATCTACTTAGTCTGGTTTTGTGAAATACGCCCCAGGAGTCTGTTACCAAAGAGCATATTTGCTAACTAAGTACATGTGTCTGTACACAACGAGCTTGCCAAGCTATACACAAATCTGACCAAACTACCAGAAGTAAGCAGGCGCCATTATTGAGCTACCTACATCACCAATCTGTCCATAGGGATAAAGTGATATAATAATAGCACACCATAAAATACCCTGATTAACAAGATTCACTACTACATGTCTAATGTCAGAGCATTCCATGGTCATTGACCATGCATTGTCAAAAAAAGTTTGTTGACAGTCCAACAATGGCGTCGTCACAAGATGGCAGCCTACACAAAATGCTCGATGGATTCCTCTATACATACCACTTCGATTTGGGTCAAAGACAAAATCAACAGGCCTAACAGTATCATACTTCCGACCGTGGACTTTCATTCATACCCTCCCAACGATAATAATAATAACAATGACAAAATGACAAAACAGATGCTAAACTTGCACTTACACCAAATAAAATGTTCCAGGGATAAAGATTTAAATCTGCAAAACACACACACACACAAACAAGAAATTAATAATTATACAAATGGGAAGCATATGTTGTTTTCACATTTTACATATCAAAGACAACACACTGTTAGCCTACCTGAAGTAGTACATTTGGTTTCCATCACAACTTCTTTCTGAGACGTTCTGTCGTCTTTCTGTGTGAGTCGGCAAACATAATAATCTGTGTCCCTCTCATGAGCAACCAACCATTTTTCCACTCTGAAGCCATTTTCTCTCAAGTTCCTCTTGGTTTCTTCTGCAGGTATGAGTCTTTCATGGCTGTTTAGCCACTCAAGGACAGGTTCAGGCCACCAGCCCTCAGTCACACACACAAGTGTGTCAAGAGTCGTCCCATCTTCCTCCCTGATGCCCTTGGGAAAGATCATTGGTGCTCGTCCAATACCTTTGCCATTAAAGAATACAGAGGGTTTCATCAGTGTATTGCCAGTGTTGGGTAAGTTACTTTAGAATGTGTTACAATAACAAGTTGCCCCAACAAAAACGTAATTTTAGTGTAACTATTTTGATTACTTTAATAAAGTTACTTTTGATTACATTTTGAACAAATTTTCTCAATTGTCAAGCAATTTTGAATTTTTGAAACCTGGCAGGATTAAACTTCACATATTATTCAACACTAGCTGTAAATAGAGGACGTTCACATGAAGTACAATAGCCACTATTTCAGCAGAATACATTGAGATGTAGCTGAAATTGTAATCCTGAATATTTCTTGAGGTAACTGTAATTCAATTACTCTTTTTTTCAAAGAAATGTAACTAATTACTGTAACCTTTATTTTGTAATTAAATTACATAATTTCGTTACATGTAACTCGTTACTCTCCAACACTGTGTATTGCACACATTTAACACCACATTAAAATAAGATCCAAGTATGTTTCACCTTTTGTGATGATTTGAACTAAGACATCATCATAATGTGAGCCACTCTGTATGAAACACTTGTAGTCTCCTTCATCTGACACCTGGACACTGTTGAGTTTCAATGAAATGTTTCCCTTCTGCAGCTCATCTTTAAACAGAGAGGTTCTACCCTTATAGGACTTGTACTGTTTGTCATTCTGGTCCCTCCCCTCTTTGTAAAGATGCACTAAAGACCCCTGATGATCTTTCAGTTTGAGCCACTCCACAGTCATTCCCTCAGCATTGATGTTGGGCTGTAGGTAACATGGCAGAACCACATCTTTCCCAATAACTGCAGAGATTGGATGGGTTGGACCAAGAACCTGGAAAATATCTGTTTTAAAAGACAGAATTATTGGCTTGTTATTATTTTATTATTTTCACAAATGTTGTCCAATATGCATTCAGAAACACAGTGAATGAAAAATTGTTGAAATATTTATTGTGTTGAAATGCACTCTAATTGTACTTTGAATTATGTTGCTCTGTCTTAGTCAGTGTTCATTGCTCTTTGGTAATACAGTATACAGTAGTCTATGCCTAGTAGTAATAATTACCTGTACTGTATAAAGCCTTGCACTGAAGGAGCAGAATCATCCAGAGAGATATCAGGTGGCTGGAGGAGGGGCCACACACCTGTGCCATCACTGGCAAAAGACAATACTCTAGTAATTAAGTCAAATTAAAAGAATGTGTTGAAAGTGTAAACAGTAAAGTGCAGTTCACCGACACCCAATGCAGTGTGCAAAAGCAGTGTGAAAAGAGCTTGTGCAGAGAGGCCACCTTTTAGCTAAAATCTGCACTGAGCAAAAATTCTTTATTACTGTAATACTCAAGAGTTGGCCCAAAAGTTCAACCCATTTTTCCATTCACCAATCAGATTGGTGTCTGCCCCCATGGAAATTTTATATTGGTGGAGAATTTTGCCTTTCTGCATTTCAAAGGAAATGTCCACTAGGTGGCTTCTGAGACTGCAATAATGCAGTGCCTGGAGCCATTCATCAGTCTCATAGGATAACTGCCCAAGTAATTTTTGGCCAAATGGAGATAGTTGCACTTGCATAAATGTATGATGGTTTGTTCCCATCTCAGTGGCCACTCACAACACTTGGAAAAACAAAAAAACCTGCTAGGCACTCATTCATTTGACCAGCTAAAAGCCTCAGCAGAAACTTTCAGGATACCAGCCTCATCAATATTGTGAGGAATATAAAATGACCGTAACCATAACTAATTCCATCCTTAACCAAAAATTGCCATCTAAAGGAAGCAGACTGTCTTACGAGGGCACTGGAATTCACCCTCAAACTCCACTTGGTGTGTGTGTGTGTGTGTGTGTGTGTGTGTGTGTGTGTGTGTGTGTGTGTGTGTGTGTCTGTGTGTCTGTGGGTGGGGTGTAGTGAATAAGCCAGTCTGCTTCCTGCAACACTTGGGCTTAAGCCACATCATGGTCATGTTTTTCCTTGCTTCCCGAAAACACTTAAAAATTGACTGATAAATTACCTCATAGGCAATTTTCCTATTTGCCCGTACGGTCAGTGGTCAATTCTTAGTACATACCCTCTGTTGTACAGCTTATCAAAATATAAAAAACCCACAGACTATCAAATACAATGTTTTGATGTGAGTAGCCTACCGTATACCGTATATTGACACAGAATGTGGAGTGTGGAGTTGTGGCTTTATTTTTTTGAATTTTACACCAATCACCAGAAGTCAACCACCCATCCCTCTAAGACTTACAGTATATATAAACATTTCCATATGGAAAGTCAACAGCAGTCTTACCTTATTGTCCAGAGTAGGCCCTGAGTCTCAAACACCCTTGAAAAGGAGTGTGCAGCAGCAGGCAATCTAAGGAAAAAGGAAAGTTACAACAGACTCCAGAAGACTGTGGTTTAACTGATGCGATTCCTGTCGTTGAAGTCAGTGCTGTCATATGTCTGCAGTAACACACTAGAGGCACAATTGGTGTTCATTCACAGGCTAAAATTGATTGTATGAAAAAGCACCAATCTAAAGAGTCTCCACAGAGGATTATAGCCTTCAAGCCCCTGGATTTTTTAGAAGAAGACAAACTCAAAACTATATCAACACAGTGAGCCTGTGGTTTCACTTTAGCTTCTTTCCTGGTTTGCTGAGGGGGTGGGGTTGTTCTTCTAGTGTTGTGTGCCTCCAGTCACGTAGTATAAGTCACAGACTTCATTTAGGTCATTGTTATTGTTAATAAGTTAGGTATATATGATTATAATTGTCGTCTTACCTGTTGTCAAGTAATGTGGAACTCCTATACAATGTCTTACCCAACCTGACACTATAAAGCGAAAAAGCTCAATAATGACAAGAGTATGTGTTCTGTCAAACAGGATGTGGTAGAGAAAATGTGTGTGTGTGAGAGAGAAAGAGAGAGAGGGAGAGAGTGTAGGGCTGTAGCACACCGATAACGCAACTCTTTCTGTGTATCTCTAAGTAATGTACAGGAAAGTCTTTTAGCTATTAACAGCAGAGTCTTGCACACAGTGGTGACACATATTTTTAAATTTTAAAGGCCTGTGCATCTGTAAGTAATATACAGAAAAGTCAGTCTTGCAAACAGTGCTGACACATACATTTTTTATTTCCAATTTTAAAGGTCTGTGTCATTTGGGACCTGTAATAAGCTGCTGCCATATCACAATGACAGATAGGGGACCGTAATGAGTTGTTTTGCCTTTTTAACTTGGTTTTGGTCAAAAAGGCCCTTTTAGGCAATCAATAGAGTGTTGCAATAGTTG
Organism: Sardinella longiceps; assembly: GCA_027497455.2. Taxonomy (NCBI): domain Eukaryota; kingdom Metazoa; phylum Chordata; class Actinopteri; order Clupeiformes; family Clupeidae; genus Sardinella; species Sardinella longiceps. The sequence goes on along the minus strand of JAODXP020004617.1, from coordinate 199,769 downwards.
TCATGTGACCATAAACAATCTATTGTCATGAGTGAATCCTTACATATTAGTAAATGAATGCCCATCTAGAAACTCCAGAAACACAACACAAGTTTATTTACAATAATAATGAAGATGGAGACAATGAAGTACCGAAACAAATCAACTAGTCTGAATATTATGCAGATTTAATCAATAAAAACGCCAATAGACCAAGGATTCTATTTAGCTCTATAAACTCAATTCTAAATCCTCCTGCTGCTATTTCCACTGTTGCCCCTTCCACTGAGATTTGTGAAAGCTTTCTCAATTTCTTTACGGATAAGATTGACAGCATAAAATCTCTTATTGCCCCCTCAGACAATGACCCTTCTGTTACTCATTTTTCACCCAGCTATCTCAATTACTTCCAACCTGTGTCTTCCTCCCAACTCTCAGAGGTGGTGTCTCACTTAAAACCTACTTCCTGTCACTTAGATGTCTTACCCTCTCACCTTTTCAAGGAAGTTTTTGCAGCCATCTGCCCTACTGTGCTTGCCATAATAAATAATTCTTTAACAAATGGTGTGGTCCCATCTAGTTTTAAGCAGGCAGTAGTGCAACCACTAATCAAAAAGCCTAATTTGGACCCAAATGACCTTAAGAATTATAGGCCTATCTCCAAACTACCGTTTCTCTCCAAGATTCTAGAAAAGATAGTCCTTGCTATTTAAAGATGTTTAACATATTCAACAAATTCTAATCTGGTTTTAGATCCCTACATAGCACTGAATCTGCCCTGATTAAAGTTCATAACGACATCCTTCTTTCTGTGGATTCTGGATCCTGTGCTCTCCTGGTTCTCCTTGATCTTACAGCAGCATTTGACACAATAGACCACTCCATCCTGGCAAAAAGACTGGAGGTTGAAGTTGGCTTACAGGGTTCAGTACTAAATTGGTTTAAATCATATTTGAGTGATAGATCCTTTTCTGTTCGATTGGGCAACTACTCCTCTTCCTCTGCCCCAAGTGTGGTGTCCCCCAAGGGTCCATTTTAAGACCTCTTTTATTTTCATTATACATGCTCCCCCTTGGATCTATTTTTCAAAAGTATAATTTTCAATACCATTGTTATGCCGATGACACACAGTTTTACCTTCCAGTCAATCCTAATAACACTGCTTCCTTGGATAACCTTTTTAACTGCATTAATGATATCAAATGTTGGATGGCTAGGAACTTTTTACAACTAAATGAAAAGAAAACTGAAGTGATCATTTTTGGGCCTCCTGGCTCTGCATCAGACCTGAGTAAAGCTCCTGGTCCCTTATCTCCAAATTTGCACAGTGTTGTTGAAAACCTTGGAGTCTATCTGGACTCTTCACTCACTTTTAACAATCAAATTAACAGTGTAGTGAAGGCCAGTTTTTTTTCCAATTAAGAACTCTTGCTAAATTAAAATCTCTCCTGTCCACTAGAGATTTAGAAACTGCAATCCATGCGTTCATCACTTCAAGGCTTGACTATTGTAACTCACTGTATTTTGGCCTTCCTAACTCTACTGTAGCCAGATTGCAAATGGTCCAAAATGCTGCAGCTAGATTACTCACTGGAACAAAGAAGCGGGATCACATTACCCCTGTACTGTGTGAATTGCATTGGCTGCCGGTTAAGTATAGAATTGAATTCAAAATTTTACTATTTGTTTTTAAAGCCGTACATGACTTGGCACTGCAATACAGCTCCAATTTACTAAGCCCCTACTGTACTTCTAAGCCACTCAGATCCGCTACTAAACATCTTCTTTCCGTTCTCCCCTCGAAACTAGAGGTGACAGAGCCTTTTCTGTATCTGCTCCCCACCTCTAGAATAGTCTCCCCTCCCACATTAGGTCTATCCATACCATCTATTTTTATTTTTATTTACTTTTTACTATGGATAGACAAAATGGATTATTTTGCATCCTATTATCATTACTTATTACTACTGTTATTATTATTTTATCATCATCATCATCATCATTCTATTTTTATTTGTTTATTGTTTGTATCTTTTAATGCACTTTAATGCACTTTTAATGCACTTTGGATCAACTATGTTGTATGAAATGTGCTTTATAAATAAATGTGACTTGACTTGACTTGACTAGTTTATTGACAGAACAAAGAAGCAAGTGAAAAAAAAAAGGTTTGACACAGGAAAAGGGGGATTGATGTAGACAGGCGGGCAACATAAACATAAACAGACAGACAAGTGAACAAACACAATATTGCTGTGGACCCCGGTCGCCTACACAATGACCCATGACCAGTAAGGAGAAAGCAGTTGGCCTACCCAGCAACAGCTGCCACACTATAGGCAAGTTATTGCTGATTTCAGCGCACACCACAGCATAAACCTAGCAAATACACCATACACCAAACTGACGCAGATATAAACAATCACATCTACACACCAGGGAGGTATTTCACAAAACCAAGATAGGGGATTTAGGCAGGCTTACTGGGTTATCCTGGATGAACATAGCCTTGACTTGGTTTCACAAAAGAGAACACATATAAGTTACCATGGGAATTTATACTACTTGGAAGCTAGCCTGCTCCTGACCAGGCTAAGTGCCAGGCTTAGTTTATTCTGATGATAATTCTGGTATCTCATTGGTTCACTCAGTTGTCACTCCAAACAGATCCTCACGTGTTAGAAGGATTCAATAGTCTGTAAACTTTTCACCATTGTATTAACTCGAAAAGCTGTCAGAAAATCACCATTTTGCAAAATGGCAGTTCGTTTTACAAGTATTTAATTTTACAATAATTATTTATCATGTTAACCATTGCTTCCTAATTGTTATATTCATATGATAAGAAGAAAGCTGCCAAAGTTGAAATGTGGAACATATTGGCTAAAATATCTGCCATAGATTCGTTGGGAAAGACGATGTAAAGTTTTACTGTTTCAGTGGCCTGCTTTTAAAAGAAACAAACTACTTCGCATTGCAAGATGAGGACGTGAGCACAGGTGGGAGCATATTTGTGCAGTGAGCTGTCTGCCACGCCTTCTCTCTTAAGTTTGCAGATGTTATTGAATTTCCCGTCTTTAATATAAATAGTTTTGTTTCCTTGTAAGCGTCAGGCAATTACACTTGTTTTCTACACGCGGACTATTTTATTACATGCGTGTTTCAAATGCACACCGCGAGTGAGTTTGTTGAAATACGAGCACGCGCGTGCATGCAGAATTACTTAGACCAGCTTGACCTAGCTGCTTCAACTCATCCGTGCTTGATGTTCATGAAACGTTTTGAGCTTGTTTACCTAGAAGAGGCTTGGTCAAGCCCCGTCTTCGTCACTTATCTTGGATCTACTTACACTGGTTTTGTGAAATACGCCCCAGACCAACTTTGGCATCCACTGGACCATTGGCCAAAATTTGCGGTGGTTTGGGCATTCTTGCCAGTGGAAATAAGCTATAATATTCAGGATTCATCTCGGTACAATACAGGCAAACTTGCAAGGAGCAAATTGGGGGAAAGCTCAACGAAACCTAAGATGACTTGGCACACTCTGTTTCCCCCAGAGACACCGTATGCAAGAAACCAAAACAAAACAGCACTAATCATCAAATAATAGGCTGTGAACCAGTGCATTGTGGGCTACCCGTTGTGGTCCTGTGGATTACATCAACTTATTGATTTTTTTAATAGTTTGGCCCGAGTTCTCTACTGCTGTCAGTATCCGTATCTTCTGCCTTAACAAAGTCGTTGGCAGCCTGTAGGATATGGGCAAGTGTGAAGAAGTGCAGCGCATCCTTATCAGGGTTCAGTTGAGTCTCATTGGTGTAGTTCTGCACTGGAAACACGCAGCTCTGGGGAATCCCTATGGTTTTACTACACAGTTGTACCTAGTACACAGAGAGAGAAGACAGACAAAGAGTGCTTTTAATCTCCATTTCCTCATTGATGAAATTAACTTAGCTGACATCCTACCATGTATGCAAGCCTTCTGAGTGTACAGAACCATAGTGGGGTTGTTGTGGTTTTACAGTTTATTGTTTGCATTGGCTACTTTTTCAGATCCAAGTATTTCTTTTCAAGATTGGGACAGATATTCAATCTAACAGCTTTCGGCAATGAAAATGTGCACATAAAATACAAACCGGATTCCAAAATAGTTGGGACACTTTACTAATTGTGAATAGAAACAGAATGAATTGATGTGGACTTTTCAAATTTGAACATCTTATTCAGAATACAACATTGATGACGTTTCAAATGTTGAAAGTGAGGAAATGTGTCATTTTAAGGGGAAAATAAGTTGATTATTCATTTCATGGCAACACATTCCAAAATAGTTGGGACAAGGCCACGTTTACCACTGTGTGGCATTCAATCTTCATTTTGTATAAGTCTGCAAATGTCTGGGGACTGTGGAAAGAAGTTGTGGTGAAAATGTTGTCCCATTTTTGTCTAATACAGCCTTTTAGTTACTCAACTGTCGTAGGTCTTCTTTGTCATGTCTTCTTATTTATAATGCATCAAAGGTTTTCTATGGGTGAAAGATCTAGAGACTTGATGGTGCCTTTCCAGATGCATAAGCTGGCCATGCTACATGCAACCCCATACCATCAGAGATGCAGCCTTCTGTACTGAGCGCTAGCAATAAGCAATAACAACTTGGGTTGTCCTTGTCCAGATGGCATGGTGTTTTCATTACATTCACATTCCTGCATGTGATGCAGTGCCGTCTAAGGACCCGATGATATGGTTTTCCGGCCTTGACCCAGAGATTGTTCAGATTCTCTGAGGGCCCTATTTTGACGGTGCAATGTCAAATGTTTTTTTACGGATGGCGCATATGGTTTTTGGGGCGTGCCGGCGACATTTTGCTATTTTCAAAGCACAGAAAATGAACTTCGCGCTGGCGCAAAGTTCAAATAGGTTTCCTAATTAATCATGAGTGTGTTGTGGGTGTAACACAGACATCTCAATCTCTCATTGCCTTTAAGAACGAAGAGCGCAAAGCGCCTGGTGAATTGCTATCACACCAGCTGATCTCCTCCTTCTTCTCCATTTAAAGAAATTAAAATATTGAATAGCGACGGCGCAAAGTTCAAAAAGGTTGGACTTAGGATGCCTAATTAATCATGGGTGTGTTATGGGTGTAACACAGACATAACCAATGACAGATCAATCTCTCATTGCCTTTAAGAACGAACAGCGCAAAGCGCCTGGTGAATTGCTATCACACCAGCTGATCTCCTCCTTGTACATTTAAAGAAATTAAAATATTGAATAGCGAGCAAGCTCACACATCGGGTCTAGTCATAGTCAGAGCTGTAATGGGTATGGTAATATTAAATTGATGTCTACAGGCTGCACAAGACACGAAGGAAGCTGATTTAGTCCTTATAGATATCTCAGAATATTCATTCAAAAGCGAAGGTAAACTTGATTCTCCATTTAACGTCCCTCCTTCTTATATTCTCACGCGTTTTCTGTTGCAGGCTAATAAATTGTGGTTAACCACATCTTCCTGGACACCTTAATGATTTTCCGATTGTAATAATTATTGTTGTGGCCATCATTGTTATGCTGGAACAAGGACTGCATTACCTATTGCGTTGTGCGCCCATAAAATAGCATTTCAGGAATGCGTGACTGACGTATGACCAGGTTTTTCCCAGTCAATGGTGGATCCTTTTCTGCGTCTTTATAATAGCATCTGTTGCGCTTTGCGCCTAGCCACACCTTCGACACACCTTCGAGGATGCAAAGTCATTTGCTAATTAGACAACGGAAATTATTTGACAGAAAAACGAACCATGCGCTCGCTCAGAATAGCAATGACAGCAAGCGCCACACACAAACACACGGTGCGCCGTCTGCATGATAGGGCCCTGTATCTTTGGATGATGATGTGCACTGTAGAGGATACCCTCAAACTCTTTGCAATTTTTGTCTGAGAAACTCCTTTCTGATCTTGCACTACTTTCTGCTGCAGTGTTTGGGGAACTGTTGATCCTCTGCCCATCTTGAGTTCTGAGAGACACTGCCACTCTGGGAGGCTCCTTTCATACCCAATCATGTTGCCAATTGACCAAATAAGTTGCAAGTGTGTCCTCCAACTGTTCCTCATGTAGGGTACATTTTACTTTTCTGGCATCTTATTGCTACCTGTCCCAACTGTTTTGGAATGTGTAGCTCCCAAAATGAGCCAATATTTGGCAAAACATTTCAAAATGCCTCACTTTCAGCAGCTGCCATGTTAGCTATATTCTATGCTGAATTAAATATAGGTTTATGAGATTTGTAAATTATTGGATTCCATTTTTATTCACAATTTGTAAAGTTTCCCAACTATTTTGGAATTCGGTTTGTATTACTGTACCTACAACCAGGTTATTTTATCATATTAAGAAATATGACACAATAAATACACTATCTTGAATACTGTAATTTCTAGATGAGATTATTAATGAAGTCATACTGTGTGCCCAACTCAAAACCTTAATGGTTCACCTTTCGATAGATAGCCGTGCTTCTGTAGATCAATTGGAGGTCTTCCTTCACCTCAGGACAAGCCAGGTCTACTTTTGTCAAGACAACCATGTGTGGGATATCTGTACAAAAAAACAACATACTGTATGTGTATAATGAGAGATGGTGGTGTTTTTTGGGGGGAAACACAGGCTCAGACAATACTGTACAGTATATTGACAGTATTAAGACAGTCAATATACCGTCAAGACCGGCTTTATGGACGTAACATTTTAGGAGTACTGTCTGAAGTAGCCTTCCAAAAGCTATACAAAACCGGTGTGAATGGTGAATATTACCATGTAACGATTGAAATCGTGATATAAAAATAAAAAATAACTGATAGCATCACCCACTTTATAGTGATGTAGTGAATGTAAGAGTGCACACTCTTGGAGGTGTTGCTCCATCTTCTTTTCTTAGTTTATTTTGCACCAACAAAAAATAAACTAAGTGTGAAAAATAAACTGAGAAAAGAAGACATGAGTGTGCGCTAAATTCCTCATATCACCCACTTTATGCCCATTATAAGCCCCTATGGACATACATTATAGGTGAAAAGGGTAAATAGGTATCAACAATTAACTAAAAGGTATCCTTTTGAAAGCTAAGGTACTAATTAAGGTAATAATTTACATTGACTTTGTAGGCTATTGCATGTTTTCCAAAATACTTTATACATACAAGTAAATGAGACTTATTGTGAGATTGGCTTTTTTGTGGAATTGCCCATATCCTGAACTAAAGTATAAATTCCTGAATTTCTATAGCATGCAAGATGATTACACTGAAATTCAAAACTATAATGTTAAAAGTTAATGATTTAATGAGTAAATATTATATCTCCTCACTCAGATCAGTGGCTTCGCTTCGGATAGTTTGCATTTTGTTAATGATCTCTTCATTCAAAAGGACACTTGTGACATTGTTGCTGTTTACTATGAATTGGTCTGTGGGGAGGATGAACACCAAACAGTGAATCTTGTCATTTAGAGTTGGCTCTTTGTTATATCGTGGGTCATCTTTTGAGCATGGTCTCACAGGATTAAACTGCAAAGGGAGAAACAGAAAGAGAGATGCAGTACCTACATCTTTTCTGAAAAAAAAAAAAAAATGTACATATATCCGTAGCCTTACCTTGTACTTGTGTTGGATGCGGCCTTTTAAAATATTTATGATGTCGTCAGGTTGTGCCCCACTGTCGGCTGTGTACTCCAGGCCCATGACATCACCAATGACAAATGGCAATTTCTTCCCAGTTTCATCTTTCAATTTGTGGACTATGTACTAATATCAACAAAACGTTGCATGCAAAAACTTAGCAAGAAAGACATGTATTGCATTACAAAATCTGGCAACAGCACACTGAAGGCTCTTTACAGCTATTAATCAGTGTGCATTTTCCACCGAGTTGATTTGTTCTGTAATGACCCTCTGTTTACCACCACTAAAGAATTTAATTAGAACAGCTTTGTTGAATGCAGAGTTCAGTAAATGCATGAATAGAAATAGATGTCTTACCCTGTCAGTAAAGCTTTTGTCACCTTCAGACACTAGACAAGCATTATTGCCAATCCTGTCCTGAAAGATGCTCTTAATTGTGTGGATGAAGCTTGATTTTCCAGCTTTGGTAGGGCCAATCACAAGGATCCTGAGGGGCTTCACAGGTGATTCAAGCCTCATTATCCATTCTTTATCCGTTTTCCTACGGCAAAACAGTAAACAGTTGACATATACAGTGCAGACCAAAAGTTTGGACACACTTTCCCATTAAATTATTTACTTTCTTTTCATGACTGTTGCCTTCAGTGACAATCTACAAAATAAACAAACTTATGAATGAACACGTGGCATTATGTACTTAATAAAAAAGTGTGAAATAACTGAAAACATATTTTATATTCTTGTTTCATCAAAGTATCCTTCTTTTGCTCTGATAACTGCTTTGTACTGTTTTTATTTTTTTGATGAGCTTCAAGAGGTAGTCACCTGAAATGGTTTTCCAATCGTCTTGAACAGTTATTCATTCCCAGAGATGCTAAGAACTTGTCGTCTCTTTTGCCTTCACTCTGCGGTCCAGCTTAACCAAGCCATCTTGATTGGGTTCAGGTCCGAAAGTTTGTCATAACCTCACTTTTTTGTTAAGTAAATAATTTCATATGTGTTCATTCATAGTTTTGATGCCTTTAATGAGAATCTACAAATATAAATTGGCCTGGAAATAAAGGAATCGCATTGAATGAGGGGGTGTGTCCAAACTTTTACATTAATGAAATAAGTGAAGATTAATTCAAGTCAACTGTCATGTGGGCCTCCTAGACTCAATTCTTGATCATTTGTCACTTTGGATTAAAGTGTTTGCTAAATATCAGTCAATGAATGTAGATAGGGATAGATGTTTTGCTAACACTTGCACAAGATTATGACCTGTGATGTCATGGGCGCTGCTAGAAATGTTGGGCCCCCCAATCATTGCTTTTAAAATTCAGAATGATCCTACCCCCCCCCCCTCCCCCACACACACACACACACACCCCAACCCCCACCCCACCCAGCGGCGCCCCTGTGTAAAGTACTACATGAGGAGTATGTAAGAACTATGTAAGGTTAAGCATGGGAAGCACCCAATAGAAAGTCAAACAAGACATCACTCACCCCCAGTTGATTTCTCGCCATCCCTTTTCCATCACTAAAACACAGAGCAGGTCAAATGGAAATGTTTTGGTGTGTACTGTAGATATATCTGTTCATGCATATATATGTGTGTGTGTGTGTGTGTGTGTGTGTGTGTGTGGTGGGGGGGGGGGGACTTACAGGGAGGTGGTTGAGGATTAGGAGCAGGATTAGACTCAGACTGGGATCTTGAAAACCATGAACCCATTTTCTCCTGCCAATGTGTAAAGACAGAGTGAAGTCATTTGTTTCAGCTCATTTGTCAATGTTCAATCACTTTCCTTCTCCTGTTGGTCCCAAGTCAGAGGTCTTACGCAGTAGGTAGGCAATAGATCTGTAATGCTTTGCAGTGCTTGTTCTATTTGCAGATTTCACATGACAATAATGAACAAATTGGCTTAAAACTACCATTATCCATTTGTCGAACTACTCAGAAAAATGATTACTTTTGCTTGTTTTAATTACCTCCGACCGCCAAGGAGGTTATGTTTTCGGTCGCGTTGGTTTGTCTGTCTGTCTGTCTGTCTTTTTGTCTGTCTGTCTGTTTGTCAGCAGGATAACTCGAAAAGTACTGCACGGATTTGGATGAAATTTCCGGACAATGTGTATATTGGGACAAGCAAGAAGTTATTTGATTTTGGTGGAAATCGGTGATCCAGAACATAATCTGGAATTTATGTGTCTGTGACAAGACTGACCATGAGGCTTGCACAGGACATTACAGTAAGTGCCTTGTACATAGCATGTATAGCCTCCATGTACAGAGAGTTAGCCCAGTGACTAAAATTCCAAATTTTAAACAATTACCTTGAATATCCTTCCCAACTATTCTTTCTTTTTATTTTTTTAATTGAATAAATACATGTACAATAAATTATAAAAAAACATTGTTAAATGAATGGTTAATTATCTGTAGAAATGATGTCTCATCATTCCTGATCATAGATAAAAACTGGAGCAGAAGTATAACATGGACCTCATATTCAACAATTTTTAAAGGCAAAAATGTTGAGTCTTCCTGTACGGAAGAGCATAAGGGCCATTAGGAGATAAATATTTTGCAAATCTCAGAGAAATAAACTCAGAATTTTCGAGAAAAAAGATGAAATTTTTGAGAAATAAAGTCAAAAGTTTTCAGAGAAAAGTCAAAAATTTAAAAGTCGAAACTTTCGAGAAATAAAGTCAAAATTTTCGAGAAAAAAACTCAAAATTTTAGAGAAAAAAAGTCACAAATTTAGTCTACCCGGAAGTAGGTCAATGCAAATAATACCGGAGCTAACAAGCGTTTGTATCAGAGCGGTATTGACAACATCAGCGAGTATTACATTATCGTGTAATGACATCAGGAAAGTCTACCTGCAATGAAGTGTTGAGCTTTATATTCCATGAACCTGATTCTGAAGGGGGATCCCTACCTAGTTTTAGTGTGAGTTCATTTCCATTACTCTCGCTAACAGTAATCCCAGTTGAGTTGCTGGGGTAACATATGCTCCCAAAGTAACCAGCTCTGTGGCAGGTTAACTGCAAGGCTTAATAAAGTGGTGTCTCAGAAAATGCAATCAGTCAGAAACACAAGTCACCAAAAAGGTTCCATACACCTGCTTAATAATCTTTCCCACCAAATAAAGGTTGATGATCTATGATCATGCATGAATTCCCCATTTTACTAAATTAATATTTGATATTTCGAAGTATCTATTAGGAATAATTTTAGTTACGAATTAAAAACAAATGCATGCATAATCAGAGACATGTCACATGCCGGCCCATCACGTGGTGTCTGGAGTTGTAGGCTACGTCTTAATTGAATGATTGATTGATTTCAGTTGCAGGTGCAAGTCTGCTGTGACAGAACAACATGAGACTGGCAATTTGTTCCAACAAGCAATGGTCAAACATTATGATTAAAAATATATTTTCAATAACTTTTTCAAATTTCTGCATTGACAGTAGGCCTACTACTATAAAAATGTGATATTCAGTTATTTCACACAAAATTCAACAGATGACGTATGCATATCAAAGTTTCTTTCTTAAAATTCTTTTAGTTCTGCCTTAATTTTAGGACAGTTCATCAGGTATTCCTATATCACCTATTTAGGTCTAGTGTTGAGCTCGTGCACGCAGCCTTGTTTAAGTTAACGAGAGGCAGTCGCAGCTAACTTGCGTTGATGGAATGGCTTCAGCCTCATCTCTGAGTTGATGCTACTTCAAACGAGGCTTAATCACATAAGCGCCGATATCATTAGCAACTTTGCAGGAATACCCCCCTGGACAAAGTGAGAGTTTAGCCCCACACCAAGCACAAACATTGAATCCTTTGGCCAATGTTAGTGGTGGGAACAATATTTCAGGGTGTCGGATTGTTCATCGTGAAGTTAGGAGGCAAGTTAGTAGTGTGGGGAATGTCAGAGTTTATATGGGAGTACAGTGTTTTTATCGCGCTAGCCAGCTAAGCTTCTATGCCTTCTGACCGTGCCTCTCCACAATCCGACAGTAACGTGGTGGAGGCTGGAGGTTTTGTCTAATGTCACTGGGGATGTTATGAGGTCAGTGTTCAGAGGAGAGTTAGGGTACAACATAGGCAGGGTGGGGAGTGTGGAGCGCGCAGCAGGGTCAAAGGCGGTGTGCCACGGCATGTTTAGTTCAAGATAATGGAAATGCCGGCTTTGAGTACTTGGCCAGTGAGGGTCAGTAGATTTCTGTTTGATCAGTCAATTGGTTATCTGGGGGAAAGACAACTCGATGCACTTGATATAATACGAGGCAATGACTGTAGGGTCATTGTTATTATGTTATGTTTATGTTATTATTATATTGTGGTATACACCTCCACCCACAACACATGCCCTGCATCTGTCCGTTCCCACTCAGTTCCTCCTGCACGAAGGCTATCACATTGTCGATGTCCGACTGATTTCGCCTCCTGCACAGTCCAAGTTCACGACACCGCCTCTACAATGTCCGGATAGAAATCACAATACTGTGATTCTGTGCTAAGACGTCAAGGATCTCTCCGTTAGTAAATCCAACCTCAAAATATAACATTTGATTAAATCCTCCATTTCAGCAGCACCAGGCCTAGCAGACGAAGTCTGACAGCTCTGAATGACCTACTTCCGGGTAGACTAAATTTGTGAAAAAAAATTTCTCAAAATTTCGACTTTATTTCTCAAAACCTTCGACTTTATTTCTCGAAAATTTCAACTTTATTTCTCGAAAGTTTCGACTTTATTTCTAGAAACTTTCAACTTTTAAATTTTCGACTTTATTTCTCAAAACTTTCGACTTTATTTCTCGAAAATTCTGAGTTTAGTTCTCAGAGATTTGCAAAATATATATCTCCTAATGGCCCTAATGCTCTTCCATATTCCTGACTGTGCAGTCTTTAAAACCTTTTTGATTTTGTGGCTTGTAAATCTGTAAGTCACAAACGTAAATGTAAATAAATGGCCAAAATTGTGCCCCCTATTGAAACTGCACAAACTCCTCAACAAACTCCTTTCCTTCAGTTGACAAAATCGATTTATAACATAAATTAGGCTGAAATGAAGCTAAATCAAAATGCATATGCCTGTGTGTTGTAAGAATAATTATTATTGAAAGAATAATTATTATGTACTAGGACTAAAACACTTTCTAACATTCTAACTTCTGTGACGCATGGCGTCTTGTGAGACTCTGGGAACCCGGCCAAGTGCAACTATGTAGCATAAGGGGGTATAAATGTGGGGTGAATCTTATGTGCTGGAGGAATGCATTCTCCAACAGCTCTGTAGGTTGAGCTGTTGTAACTTTGTCTTGTCTAACCAAGTAAACCGTCTTAACTTTATTTCTGGTTTCGGTGTCAGTCCTTTCCTCCCTGTAACGACCACACATAAAACAAAGATTTTGTTCTAACAATTGGTGACCTTCCGACGTTCGGGGGAGGAAAGGGGCTTCTGGGCTCCGGCCTAGGGGACTTCCATCCAGTCCAGTGGACAGACAAATAGCCCGGGCAACTCATAATCAGGTAAGGAGAAACCTATTTCATTGAATTCTCCATAGTTAGAACTGTTCAGATAGTATAGAATTTTTGTCTGTCTGCCGGGACCGGAGGAAGACTAAACGACGGTGTAAGTGGTGGCAACACAAGGTTTTAGAGAACTGTAGTAAGAGAGGCGGTTGCCTTCTACAGTATAATAGGAACTAAAGAAAAAACTGCAGTCAGAGAAGAGGTTACCTTCTGCAGTCAATTAGCGATACAAAAAGGGGTCTTCTGCAGTCAGAGAGGGTGTAGTTGTCTGCAGCCAATTAGTGAAAAAGGGGGTCTCTTGCAGTAAGAGGAGGGGTTACCTTCTGCAATCAATATTGAGACAAAGGGATATCTGCACTCAGAGAAGAGGTTACCTTCTGCAATCAATTAGTAATACAAAAAAGGGGTTTCTGCAGTCAGAATGGGTGTGGTGTTTCTGCTGCCAATTAGTGAAAAAGGGGGTCTCTTGCAGTAAGAGAAGGGGTTACCTTCTGCAATCAAAATTGAGACAAAGGGATATCTGCAGTGAGAGAAAGGGGTGCCTTCTGCAGTATAATAGGCAAAAACCGGTATGTACAGAGGGTAAATAGTGCACAAGGGTTTATATTAAAAAAAAAAAAAAAAAAAGCTAACACTGCAAAACTAGGCTTAGCTGTTATTTGTGTATGTTAATTGTCATAGACTACGAAAGGGGATAGATCATGTGGCTGTGAGCCTAGACTAACCAACACGACACACACCCAGTGTTTGCTTGGGTCTTGGCTGATGCGGGGAGCAGGTTAAGGTTCTTTGACACCTGGCCCCCGACTCAATCACATGACTTGTGGGACAAAAGGGACATTTCTGTGTAAGAGTAAGGTTTCCTATATATACTAGTACTTTTTTAAAATAAATAAATAAATACAAATTAATAATAACAATAATAATAATTACTAAAATAGTGGGTGTATAACTAACGACTAACTGTTGATCTACTACATGACCAGAAATCTAAACCTAAGGGGTCAAAGAATTTTTGTAGGCGTTGATACAAATTGGTGGGACCCAACAATTGCGAAATTAGGAGAAACAGAGGCGCTGCGTGTGATACAATCTGTGACCCACAAAGCAGGCCATTTTGAGAGGCACATTAAATTACAAGCCCCTATACAAACTGAGGACGTGAATAGGACAATAGACGCCTATCTGAACAACTTAGGGTTGTTGAAGAGAACGCCTAATTCATTTCATAGAAGTCAATTGCTCAATCCCCGGAAAAAGAATAACGAGTATTACTTTAAATTCCTTTAAAGTCAAACCTAGACTGTTTAGCATACAAACTACGTCAATGAAAGACATCTCATTGTGGGAAAGTTCACATGATGCGTGGATAGATAAGGGATGGTTTCCAAAAGACACTGAGAAAATAGACCTGGAAATATGCAGGGCCTTAAAAGAAAAACTTCGGACAGAGTATGACATCAAACTGGATGCATTAAGAGATACTTGGTATGTAACAAAGGGGTTAAGGGAGAAAGCAATGGATAAACTGAAAAAACAGACCGACAAAAAGTTTGAGCCAATGTAGCCCAGGGATATGACACAGCTGAAAACAGACGTGGACAGAACCAAGTCAAAAAAGAACAATGCCTTAGTTCGGACAATATGTATTGGATGACAACTAGGAGACAAGAGGAGGGCGATTCAGTGCTAATAACAGGTCCAGGGCATTTAGAGGTGACCGGGATGACAAAAGAGTGGTGCCATGGTTAATGTCAGTAGAGAGTTGAGTGACATGGATTTAACTAGTGTTCACGGTCAAGGTATACTACCAGAGTATTGTTGGGAAAAGGACAGTAGGGAAGCAAACAAAACTAGATGGGATGAGGAAAGTGTTAAAAGCAAACAAGAGAGTGTGTGGAGTGTAGGGGAAATGAGACAAGTAGGGAAGAAGCAGGTAAGAAGGGATATGGAATGTTTGAACAGCAGCCAAGAATGTATAGGGAGTGAAAGTGATGGCTCTGATGAAGAAGAGGGATTGTATACCCAAACACATAAGAGAACGCACACAATGGCAACACTCATTACGTCTGTAAAAGCAAAACAACCTAACATAATGGCACCACTACTTTCTACGGGCAAAGGGGCAGGAGAAAAATATGTACCGTGGGCGAGAACAGACATTGTAGATCTGATTAATAAGTTGCCTCCGCTACACGATGGGGCCGCGGCATGGATTGCTCAATTCCACCGTGAAACATGCCAAGAAAAATTGGCTATTGCTGATTTCAGAGTGTTAATGACAAAACTGAGGGCAGAAGAGGTAATTACAGACATACGCGCGGGAACATAGGGGGCTGCGTACGCAGCAGCCCCCTATGTCAGAGCATCAGCCCCCCTGGAAGGGGCTGCGATTAGGCTAGATATTTATTGATTCACTCCAAATCAATCATTAAATCTCATACATGACTTGTATAAAACAGAGCGCAAAACTAAACTAGCCATTTTTTTCTTCTTTAGTATAGTCAATTGACTTATCAGCAATGTCAATAATGTTAATGATCATATATATTCAAATTCAACTAAATGTTATAACCACAATTGTCAGCAGAAGTGACACATGTTCAATTTTTTTCTAAAATTGAGATTTTGAGTGAAAGATTACTCAATGCCTGTGGGGTTATGCTTGCAAAACACAGACCAGAGTATAATGGTTTAGTAAATTGATTTATGAACACATGAAATTTTAATGTATGATGTACATCCAAGTATATGCTATAACCATGGTTGTCAGAAGGAATGACTTTTCTTCAAGTCATTACTAAATCTGGATAATTTAGCATGTAACAATGAACCACGATTTAAAAAGCCCTACCTGTAAAGCACAAACCAACATACATGATGATACCTTTGACTTAATCAGGGTAACTAAGTTCAAGGTTGTGAACACTCCAAGCCTATTGCATCTGTTCGACCAACTCAATGATAAAATGCTTTCCATATAAAGCAAAGCAAGTGTGCTCACAAACTTTTAGATCTTCCACATCTGTATCCCATTCATCATATGTTTATTGAGGAAATAAAATAAAATTAGTTAATGAAAATAACTAAAATTGCTTTAGAAATTAAAAATATATATATATATTTTTTAATTAAATTAAAAATTTGAAATAAAAGGAAATTGCTTTAGACAACTAAATACACTGATTATTCCACTTTTCCCTGGGGTACTAGAAGAGGTTATTACTGTTATCAGTATTATCAGTATTATCAGTATTATTATTATTATTATTATTATTATTATTATTATTATTATTATTATAAGTAGTAGCAGTAGTATATACAAAATAATGTTGTTCTTGTTGTTAGAGTCGATAGTTGATGTCAGTACTGCTAAAATTGGGGGAGGAGACTCAGTTCTGTGAGAGGGAGGGACTGTGGCAAAGGTACCAAAAGCACATGGCTACATAAACAAAACAGAACATGGTTAGAAAGGCAGAAAAAATCTATCACCCCATGCCTTGATAGCTGTCTTTGACAGACTATTTTATGTACTTTTCTTTTGGGTACCACTTTGGAATTTGGTGTATTCAGAGTCTAAACACTTTTCTTTAAGTTGATGTTTTTGTTTTTATGGTTGACTCTACCAGTAAAATTGTAAATGCACTTAAAGGTTGGATCCAATATTATCTTTGTCAATTTTGAAGTGCCATAAATCAAAAAGTTTGAATTCTTTCCGAAGTATTCCTCCAGTTCAATACAACATGATTACTGAAGTGATATATATTTAATTATCGAAGATCTCATATGCTTCAGTGTGGAAATATTGTCATCAAAAGTGGCCATCATTTTGTGTTTATACCATTTTCAGGAATCCATAACTTGGCAATTGTCTTACTGTAAGCTAAAATATTTGACAGTTCAGAACGTCTACATGTATGCAACACCGCCTGAAATTTTCAATTTTCTAACATGAAGTATGTGTAAGTAATGGCCAACAGAACTTAACAAAGTTAAAAAACTGCATTTTTCCATGATGAAGACCTTGTTTTTTAAGGCCCAATATCTCAGAAAGTAAAGTAGATACAAGGTTAATATTTTGCACAATTGCTGATGGGTACGATGGCATTAGGCACCTAAAGTTTGAAGGAAATCCAAGAGGGTCAGGCAGAATGCATTTGTTGATTTCACACGGAATGGCCCTTACAGAAACTGACTCTTAAATATTAGATGGTGTTCTCGAGCAAGTGCATTACTAACGGTAATGGATGCATGTGGTCGTCTAGAAGTTTATTCTAATACCAAACACCTCCATTGGAGCAGATACACCCATAAAGAACTTTCCGAACAATGAGGCAAAACTGCGTCACCCGTGATGTTTTTTGCTACCCCCTCCAAAGATGCAACCCTGGGAAAAGGCTGAACTCACCTGCATCAGTTGCACACTAAAACCACATGTCCCACTTAGGGGCCCCTTTCTCTTTCTCTTTCTTCTTTTCTCAGAAGTGCACACCCACACACTCACAAGTGCATGTGGCCTACTTGATGTCTGTAGCTGAAGACAATCATCCGCTTTCTCTCACTGTCAGATTAACTTAAGTTAGGCTATTAAAAGTCTGAACAACCAATATTAATCTTATTATCCCTGTTATTAACTTTCTCTTATATAAAAAACAACACAATGGGGTAGCCACAATTTGCAGAGATTTGCTCATCAAACCTCATTTGGTCACGTTTTTGCTCCTACCGTCACTTTTCTCATCCATTCTTCCTAACTTGTGGAATACCCTTCCCAAGACTATTAGAACAACAGGCACTCTCTCTACTATCAAGAAACTCTTGAAGACCCAGCTCTTTCAAGATCCTAGTTCCTTCAACTACTTGGAATGCAGTGGTCAAGCATTTTCCAACTCTTGCACTAGCTCTCTTATTAGGAAATGACACTCCCAGTAGGCACTTACTTGTATTGTGTTGCAGCTAGATTGTTATCCCTCTTTTGTAAGTCGCTTTGGATAAAAGCGCCTGCTAAATGCATAAATGTAAATGTTTAAATCGAGAGTCAAGACAAGACTGTTGCTCTCTCTGAGCCACTGCTCTAGTTTTATCATATTCATTTGAATTCTTATTTTACATTCTACTTTATTGCATCTATTTATTTGTGTATTTCGTTCAATTCAATTCAGACTCATGATTGTTTCAGAAGACAAATCAACCTTTTATAAATGTTGAAGACAGAATGACAAACCTATCACTCAACCATCAAGTAAAGAGTTAAAACTATGTGTCTACATAAGTAGCCTACCGTATTTCAACATTTGAGAGAGTATGTGAAGTGTGGAGTTGTGGCTTTATTTTGTCAAATTTTACACCAATCACCAGAAGTCAACTACCAATCCCCTCTAAGACTCATATAAACACTTCTATGTAAAGTCAACAGCAGCCTTACCTTAGTGTTCAGAGTAGTCCCTGAGCCTCAAACACCCTTGAAAAGGAGTGTGCAGTTGCGGGCCAACGTACAAGAAAAGAAAGGCTAAGGCAGACTCAAGAAGGCATGTGGTTTAACTGTGGCGTTTCCTCTTCTTCTGAGGTCTCCTTGCTGTCATGCGCAGTAACTCACTACTACAGGCACAATTGGTTTTCATGCACAGACTCAGAGTGATGTAAACGAGAACCTATGTTTCACCTGATTGTAATAGAAAATCAATGGACCAAGCCAAGCTCTGTTTGACAAAACCTCAGGCTAAGTGTCCTTTGACCCAATCTCATGTCTAAGGTTCACCCATTTGTGAGTTAAACGTGTCACTTCCATGGACTCTGTTGCTTTACAAACAAAGGTTACTCATACATTATGTCAAGTTATCATCCTGTGGAATGGAATACTGTTTTCTGATTGTCTGTCAGGGTGTCTGTTATTTCTAGATAACAGGACACCTGAGGCATTGTTGCGTTAAAAAAAATTTCACCAGCGATTTTTATCAATGCTCTTTAGAATGCAGCCTTGCGGATCTTCTTTCATATGAAAATAGTACCCCAACAGAAGGGTAACTTCTTTCTAAACGGACCCACATGTTTCTTTTATGTTTTAAACACTTGCTTACCATCTATACGTTTTAGTTGCAACCGGGTGATAAGCGGGATAACGGTCTTCGAGGTATGGACTTTGTGTAGGCAAACAGCCCTTCGAGGCCTGCGCCGTCGGGCTGGTCTTCGCCTTCGCGTCGTCCATTATTTTTCTGATATCGGGACACCTCGGCGGCCGTTATCCCTTACATAAGAGTCATCATGACTTTGTAATTGTCCTGCTTAAAAGATGTCTTTGTCATTCGGGGAGAAAGTTAAAGTAAGTAAGTAAATAAGTAAGTCATTTTTATTTATATAGGATTTTTTATTTATAAAGGAGCAGCCTTGTTGCTGTCCAGTTTAGGTTCATCTCTTATAACTGGGGTATAAGATATAATGTCTGTACATAATCACAAATTAGTTACACCTACTAATAAAGCATGTCTCTAAAGAGCAGAGAAGACTACTTACCCCTGGATTTTTAAAAGACGACAAACTCAAAACTAGATTGAGTATTAGTTAGCCTGTGGTTTCACTGTAGCGCCTTTTCTTTCCCGGGGTGTGTGTGTGTGTGTGTGTGTGTGTGTGGGGGGCTGTTCTTCTAGTGTTGTGTGCCTCCAGTCACGTAGTATATTGCCTAGGCCCCTTTTTTCTTGAGTCATTCTCAGACTGTAGTCACAGACTTCATTTAGGTCATTATTATTGGTTTTATGTTCGGTATATATGATTATAATTGCCGTCTGACCTGTTGTCAAGTAATATGGAACTACTGTGCAAATTAGTTACACCTACTAATAAAGCATGTCTCTAAAGAGCAGAGAAGACTACTGACCCCTGGATTTTTTAAAAGACGACAAACTCAAAACTAGATTGAGTACTAGTTAGCCTGTGGTTTCACTGTAGCGCCTTTTCTTTACCGGGGTGTGAGTGTGTGGGTGTGTGTGTGGGGCTGTTCTTCTAGTGTTGTGTGCCTCCAGTCACGTAGTATATAGCCTAGGCCCCTTTTTTCTTGAGTCATTCTCAGACTGTAGTCACAGACTTCATTTAGGTCATTATTATTGGTTTTATGTTCGGTATATATGATTATAATTGCCGTCTGACCTGTTGTCAAGTAATATGGAACTACTGTGCAGGTCTTACTGACTCAATAATGACAAGAGTACGTGTTCTGTCGAACAGGATGTGGTAGAGAAAGAGAGTGTGTGTGTGAGAGAGAGAGAGAGAGAGAGAGAGAGAGAGAGAGAGAGAGAGAGAGAGAGAGAGAGAGAAGGAGCAGGGCTGTAGCAGAGCTTCCTATGGGTCAGAGTGTACAGAAGCAAAATGTCCACATCAAAGTCCAGCTCCATCTCCTCAGAGTAGTTCTTCACTGGAAACACACAGTTTATTGGAATGCCCAACTCTGGACCAAGCCAAGCTCTGTTTGACAAAACCTCAGGCTAAGTGTCCTTTGACCCAATCTCATGTCTAAGGTTCACCCATTTGTGAGTTAAACCTGTCACTTCCATGGACTCTGTTGCTTTACAAACAAAGGTTACTCATACATTATGTCAAGTATCATCCTGTGGAATGGAATACTGTTTTCTGATTGTCTGTCAGGGTGTCTGTTATTTCTAGATAACAGGACACCTGAGGCATTGTTGCGTTAAAAAAATTTCACCAGCGTTTTTTATCAATGCTCTTTAGAATGCAGCCTTGCGGATCTTCTTTCATATGAAAATAGTACCCCAACAGAAGGGTAACTTCTTTCTAAACGGACCCACATGTTTCTTTTATGTTTTAAACACTTGCTTACCATCTATACGTTTTAGTTGCAACCGGGTGATAAGCGGGATAACGGCCTTCGAGGTATGGACTTTGTGTAGGCAAACAGCCCTTCGAGGCCTGCGCCGTCGGGCTGGTCTTCGCCTTCGCGTCGTCCATTATTTTTCTGATATCGGGACACCTCGGCGGCCGTTATCCCTTACATAAGAGTCATCATGACTTTGTAATTGTCCTGCTTAAAAGATGTCTTTGTCATTCGGGGAGAAAGTTAAAGTAAGTAAGTAAATAAGTAAGTCATTTTTATTTATATAGGATTTTTTATTTATAAAGGAGCAGCCTTGTTGCTGTCCAGTTTAGGTTCATCTCTTATAACTGGGGTATAAGATATAATGTCTGTACATAATCACAAATTAGTTACACCTACTAATAAAGCATGTCTCTAAAGAGCAGAGAAGACTACTTACCCCTGGATTTTTTAAAAGACAACAAACTCAAAACTAGATTGAGTATTAGTTAGCATGTGGTTTCACTGTAGCGCCTTTTCTTTCCCGGGGTGTGGTGTGTGTGTGTGTGTGTGTGTGTGTGTGTGTGGGGTTGTTCTTCTAGTGTTGTGTGCCTCCAGTCACGTAGTATATTGCCTAGGCCCCTTTTTTCTTGAGTCATTCTCAGACTGTAGTCACAGACTTCATTTAGGTCATTATTATTGGTTTTATGTTCGGTATATATGATTATAATTGCCGTCTGACCTGTTGTCAAGTAATATGGAACTACTGTGCAAATTAGTTACACCTACTAATAAAGCATGTCTCTAAAGAGCAGAGAAGACTACTGACCCCTGGATTTTTTAAAAGACGACAAACTCAAAACTAGATTGAGTACTAGTTAGCCTGTGGTTTCACTGTAGCGCCTTTTCTTTACCGGGGTGTGAGTGTGTGGGTGTGTGTGTGGGGTTGTTCTTCTAGTGTTGTGTGCCTCCAGTCACGTAGTATATAGCCTAGGCCCCTTTTTTCTTGAGTCATTCTCAGACTGTAGTCACAGACTTCATTTAGGTCATTATTATTGGTTTTATGTTCGGTATATATGATTATAATTGCCGTCTGACCTGTTGTCAAGTAATATGGAACTACTGTGCAGGTCTTACTGACTCAATAATGACAAGAGTACGTGTTCTGTCGAACAGGATGTGGTAGAGAAAGAGAGTGTGTGTGTGAGAGAAGGGAGAGAGAGAGAGAGAGAGAGAGAGAGAGAGAGAGAGAGAGAGAGAGAGAGAGAGAGAGAAGGAGCAGGGCTGTAGCAGAGCTTCCTATGGGTCAGAGTGTACAGAAGCAAAATGTCCACATCAAAGTCCAGCTCCATCTCCTCAGAGTAGTTCTTCACTGGAAACACACAGTTTATTGGAATGCCCAACTCTGGACCAAGCCAAGCTCTGTTTGACAAAACCTCAGGCTAAGTGTCCTTTGACCCAATCTCATGTCTAAGGTTCACCCATTTGTGAGTTAAACGTGTCACTTCCATGGACTCTGTTGCTTTACAAACAAAGGTTACTCATACATTATGTCAAGTTATCATCCTGTGGAATGGAATACTGTTTTCTGATTGTCTGTCAGGGTGTCTGTTATTTCTAGATAACAGGACACCTGAGGCATTGTTGCGTTAAAAAGAATTTCACCAGCGTTTTTTATCAATGCTCTTTAGAATGCAGCCTTGCGGATCTTCTTTCATATGAAAATAGTACCCCAACAGAAGGGTAACTTCTTTCTAAACGGACCCACATGTTTCTTTTATGTTTTAAACACTTGCTTACCATCTATACGTTTTAGTTGCAACCGGGTGATAAGCGGGATAACGGCCTTCGAGGTATGGACTTTGTGTAGGCAAACAGCCCTTCGAGGCCTGCGCCGTCGGGCTGGTCTTCGCCTTCGCGTCGTCCATTATTTTTCTGATATCGGGACACCTCGGCGGCCGTTATCCCTTACATAAGAGTCATCATGACTTTGTAATTGTCCTGCTTAAAAGATGTCTTTGTCATTCGGGGAGAAAGTTAAAGTAAGTAAGTAAATAAGTAAGTCATTTTTATTTATATAGGATTTTTTATTTATAAAGGAGCAGCCTTGTTGCTGTCCAGTTTAGGTTCATCTCTTATAACTGGGGTATAAGATATAATGTCTGTACATAATCACAAATTAGTTACACCTACTAATAAAGCATGTCTCTAAAGAGCAGAGAAGACTACTTACCCCTGGATTTTTAAAAGACGACAAACTCAAAACTAGATTGAGTATTAGTTAGCCTGTGGTTTCACTGTAGCGCCTTTTCTTTCCCGGGGTGTGTGTCGTGTGTGTGTGTGTGGGGTTGTTCTTCTAGTGTTGTGTGCCTCCAGTCACGTAGTATATAGCCTAGGCCCCTTTTTTCTTGAGTCATTCTCAGACTGTAGTCACAGACTTCATTTAGGTCATTATTATTGGTTTTATGTTCGGTATATATGATTATAATTGCCGTCTGACCTGTTGTCAAGTAATATGGAACTACTGTGCAAATTAGTTACACCTACTAATAAAGCATGTCTCTAAAAAGCAGAGAAGACTACTGACCCCTGGATTTTTTTAAAAGACGACAAACTCAAAACTAGATTGAGTACTAGTTAGCCTGTGGTTTCACTGTAGCGCCTTTTCTTTACCGGGGTGTGAGTGTGTGGGTGTGTGTGTGGGGTTGTTCTTCTAGTGTTGTGTGCCTCCAGTCACGTAGTATATAGCCTAGGCCCCTTTTTTCTTGAGTCATTCTCAGACTGTAGTCACAGACTTCATTTAGGTCATTATTATTGGTTTTATGTTCGGTATATATGATTATAATTGCCGTCTGACCTGTTGTCAAGTAATATGGAACTACTGTGCAGGTCTTACTGACTCAATAATGACAAGAGTACGTGTTCTGTCGAACAGGATGTGGTAGAGAAAGAGAGTGTGTGTGTGTGAGAGAGAGAGAGAGAGAGAGAGAGAGAGAGAGAGAGAGAGAGAGAGAGAGAGAGAGAGAGAGAGAAGGAGCAGGGCTGTAGCAGAGCTTCCTATGCATCTGTAAGTATGTAAAGGAAAGTCACAGTCTTGCACACAGTGCTTACACTTACATGTACTTTCCATTTTAAAGGCCTGTGCAGTCATTTGGGACCTGTAATAAACTGTTGTCATATCACAGAGAGAGAGAGTGCGAGAGAGAGAGAGAGAGTGCAAGGAGTTGTTTCGCCTTGTTTACTCAGTAGTTTTGGTCAAAAGGTCCCTTTTAATCAATCAGTAGAATGCTGCAATATTTGTCATGTCACCATAGCATAAGCAGGGAGCAGACTTCATGTAATGGAATGGTAATCCATGAATCCATTTTAGGATCAACCGGTTACTACAGTATAATGATAACGTCACCTTTAGAGCAATGAAGCATATCATGACTTTTATGTTTACAATGGTTATTGTTTTTGGTTTATACTTCTGTAAAAAAAAAAAAAAAAAAAAGTATGAAAAATATGCATACTAAAATCATATCTTGCATACTAAAATCATATATATATATTTTTTTTATTAAAGGTCAAAAACAGAGAAAAGTAAAGGTAGTATCAGAGATTCATAGAAAATGGCGTGCTCTTATCCAAGTTTTTTCAGTTTTTTGGTTTTGGGTGCTCTTTTAGTCCAAGGTTCTAGATCCAAGTTTAGAGATTTGTACTGACTAAGGCACTCCCAGTTTAAAAAGCCTTTATTTAAATGACCAGTCCTTACATGGACAACTTAAAAACAAGGGCATGAGTGCCTTCTTCAGGGCAGTATCAGAGATATTAGTAAAGGTAAAGCAATAAAAAAATCAATAACAGGTAGAAGCAGAGACAGTAGGCCTGGTAAAGGTAATAAAAGCAATGAAATTCTAGAAAAATACTGGGGCATTGGGGATAAACCCAAATATCCATAGTTAACAACTGCATTTAAAAATAATTATTTCATTAAAAAAAATGTGCTTATAACTTTCATGCTAGTTGTGCTCCAGGGGATGAATCTGTAGTTAGCACAGAGTTAACCAATCCCTCATTTCTAAAAAGATCGGTTTACCCAGGCAACAAAATGATTGCCGACGATCTAATGATAGTTCTGCATCCACGTATTCAGGCTATGCCCTTCTCCCCCTTCCATTAACCCATCTACAAAGTCAAGGGCAAAATTCAGGATGTGGGTCAGAGTGTACAGAAGCAAAATGTCCACATCAAAGTCCAGCTCCATCTCCTCAGAGTAGTTCTTCACTGGAAACACACAGTTTATTGGAATGCCCAACTCCTTGCTACACACTTCAGCCTAACACAGGACAGAGAGAGAGAGAGAGAGAGAGAGAGAGAGAGAGAGAGAGAGAGACTTCCATAAAACTGTATTCGGTAACCCTTTTGAAGTCAAATTTTGTGGAATTGTCACGTTATTCTGGAAGTAGTTCATCAAAAAGGCTATTTCGCGGACCCCCCTCACGTGCAATGCTTTTCAGGGGAATTCTGCGAAGTCAATCAACAGATTTTGTAACTCAATGGGAAAGACCGGGAAAAGACATGTCGGTCAGGTAAGTGATTGAATATTGCTTTCCCATTTCAAAATCCCTGGCTGAGGGGTACCATATTTTCCCAATGATCTATGATGAGATCAAATAACAGCTCAAATAATCTGACATAATTTACCTTTCGCTTGATTGTCTGGCTTCTGTAGACATTTTTGATGTCTTTCTGCATGTGAGAACACGCCATGTCTACTTTAGTCAAGACAGCCGCTTGAGGGATATCTGTAGAGAAAAACAACTCTCTCAGGAACAAGCTCGGAGTAAACACAAACAAGTAAATAAATAGTGTAAACAAAATGTCGTATAATTTCCTGCTGAAAGAGTTGATGCACCATTTTAGTGATATTGGCACCATTACAGTTTAAGCTACAAAAACTTTTTTGTTAAAAAAAGCTTGTTTGTTAATAGCTTCTCACTCAGATAAGAGGCTTTTTCTCTGATAGCTTCTGTTTTCTTGATGAGCTCTGGACTCAGAAAGACATCTGTCTCACAACTGCTGTTTCCTATGAAGGTGTTTATGGGGAAAAGGAACACCAAACAGTGGATCTTGTCTTGTAGAGTTGGGTCTCTGTTGTATCCTGGGTCATCTTTTGTGCATGGCTTTGTAGGATTAAACTACAGAGAGAGAAAGAGAAGGCAGGTAAGCAACAGTATAATACGGTAGCCTGACGACATTAAAATAGATCAAACTCAATCCTGAGTGGAACAAGGTGGTTAACTTACAAGGTGCATCAGTACGCAATAGGATAGCGCTACAACAAATCAGATTAAGGAACAAGATGCAAACCGGCAATTCAAAAGACCACCGTATTTGGCTAAGCGTTTTTAGAAGGGAGAAGAGTCATGCTGGAATAGCTCCTGCATGTGAAAATTAAAACACAACCCATAGTGATGAATTGCATAGTTTGGGCCTAGCTTCAGTATGAAGCAGAGCAATCAGCATTCCATGATCTTTGGTATGAATGTACCTTGTGTGGCTATGCGAATGTACCTTGTAGTTCTCTTTGATATGACCTTGCAGAATGTTGATGATGTCATCAGGATGCACTCCAGATTTTCCACCATTCTCCAGGCCCATGATATCACCAAAGACAAATGGCAGAGGCTTTCCATCTCGAGACTCGCCATCTTTAAACTTTTCGTCATCTTTAGGGTTCTCGTCATATTTAAACTTCTCGATCAGGTACTAAATCAACATACACATTGCAATTACAATAACCTATATCAAGGCAGTTGTGTATTTTGATAAAAGACCTCTGATGATTACTGTCTGACAAATAATTTCAAATAATCAAATTTTATGTACTGTATAGCGCACACACAGAAATAATTCTTACACTTTTAGTAAAACTTTTGGGCCCAGGTGACACTGTGCGAGCAGCATTGGTCATCTTGTTCTTAACGATGCTCTTGATCGAGTGCACAAAACTGGACTTCCCCGCTTGAGCAGGACCGACCACCAGGATCCGGAGGCATTTAACAGATGGATTCCTTGGCGCCTTTCTCAGGTCCTCCTTTGTGTGCTTGTTTTGGCTATAGATTGACAAACATATACACAAGTATGATCAGGAGGATACATTTTATTCTCAAACATAAAACATTTGCTTCTGCTACAGTCCAGGGTGTATAATATAGTACAATACAGTACTTTATTAATTGTGAAGGAAATTCAAGATGTCTGCCGTTTCTCGTCCTATTCTAGGTCTGGCTCCATATGCAGATGTCGCAGACTGATTGCATGAAAGGGCTGGGTCTTGGCATGGGGCAAGAGGCGGAACTGTTGTCCTTTTTCTGTATTTTATCTGTCTTAGGAATTTTGTAAATCATTATGTCTGAATTAGCCTGACAAAAATGTATAGTATGGCCACAATGGAGGGGGCAGAATCTTTCTAACTGCCTCTGCGTAGGACTAGAGTCATAGAAGGTGATTTATTTGGCTCTGGCTAAAACCAATCAGAACAACAACAAACTAAGTCCATCCAACGACTCCCTGTTCACAAAGAGCGCTGTGATTGACTAGCCTGACATAGCCCATAATACTGCTGTTCATCCATATTCATGGTCTGGAGGTTCTGGAACAGCTCGTCTAATCAGCTTAGCTTTTTGGCCGGTTGTCTCTTTACCAATGTCTATCGCCCAAGTTTCGTCGCCCAAGTCGCCTGCCACTTTTGTCGCCGAAATCGCCCGTCTCCATACAAAGTCAATTACTTCCGTCGCCCATGTCGCCTGAATCGATGTCGGTCTGAGCGCACAGTAAGTCCCTAAACACCTGATCTAAAATAATAGTATCGCAAAACCAGCGGAGGAAATGCATTGTTTCGGCCACCATACTCACGTCCAGCCGATTTTCCGCCACTCCTCTTCCATCACTAAAAAGACAATGGAAGCCAATCAATCACATGCTAATCACTTGTGTGCTGTCTGTGTTTGGTTTTTGTTTACAGGGGCCTCATTTATGAAACTTTCCAGTGCACAGAACTGATCGTGATGATTAAATTCACATCTTAAATTTACAGCTTTTCAAGTGTCTTTGGCTTTTGGAAGTGCTAACCTCCACTTGCAGATTCGACATGCAGAATGAATGAACGAATGAATGAATGAAGAATAACAACAATTGCTAAGACAACAGTTGCAGTAGGAACTTTGCTGTAGCTTGTGGCCACCTTGTGGCCTATGGAAACTTCTGGAGCCCAGATTATTGCTAGAGTTACCTACTTCTGGAGCCCACAGAGTTACCTACTTCAACTACAGACATATCCTAACCATCAGGATATTATTTGAGCGTAATTGAAAATGATTCTGTATTTGTTTGCAAGCAACGGTGCTCCAGCAACAACCAAAAATTCCCAGAACAGAAGCGGTTTGTCAAAATGTGCACATGCACAGTATATGCTTGTATTTGTTTTCTTTGAATCACATCTAAGAATTTCTAACCAAAATGAAGAATGGTTTCAACACAACATTTTTATAAATGAGGTAAGGGAGGACACTTACATTCAGTTGGTGTTGATTGGTAAGACCCCATTTCCTCCTGAAAGAACAAAACAGTGAGGTTGAACTGAAATATGTGAATTTAGTAGTTGGAACTAGCCTGGCCATTGTCTTCCTCTGCAACTCTGCTCTATTCTTTTCCCCATTCTGTTTTGGATACTGACTGATAGCCTTGTTCGCTCAGAATGCATCCCATTCTAGCCAATCAGTGAACTTTGAAAATACTGTAGCGGGAGTCTGTCTTATCCAGTAGTGACCGCTACAATACTAATAAGTGTAGACTGAGTGGCTCTTATGACCAGACTGGTTTGGAAATTATACGTCCAATCAAATTTGAATATCACTGAAATTGCATCTCTATATATCCACTCCATCAGTATTAAAACAATTGTGCCCAAAGCAGTGTTGGTTTGGGTTCAATATTGTAGGCCAATATGTTGTTTCAAATGTCTCACCTCAGCTCACACCAAAGGATTTATGCAAAGCAGAATAAATGTATGTCCAGGCATGCAAACTGGTCAGGGGTGAAAAAGGTGACAAGGGTACACGGACGTGCGCGCGCGCGGAAAAGTGAATTTCTTAGTTTGTGTAAGCGCAACCAGAGGCATTTTGAATTATATTATATGGGCGATATGGCTGAAATCTCTGTCACGATATAGGCTCAGTATATTGGTCGATATCGATAATTATTGAATTTTTTTAATGACGTATTTAAATGGGCCCAGGTGCGCAAAACACCTTAAATTGTTTTTTTTTTTTTTTTTTAAGGTTTATTTATTTTTAATATAGAGTTATTACATTAAATGGCAGCACTGTCATGCATAAATGTATGGTAAAACACAGTGTTTACAATGTTGTTTCAGGGTTGAATTCTGCTTTAAAGTAGCCTATTATTTTAGGGTTCTTTTAAACTCCTGTAGTAGCCCATTCTCTCCCTTAAATAAAACTAGTAGTCAAAAAATAATAATTTAAGAGAAGTCTAATGTCTCCCCACACTAAAATATAAGCTGAATAAATAGGCCTACCAATAAAATATGTTATGTTATTCTTCTATTAAATAGGCCAATCAGAGAGGGGCTTTGTATGGTTTACATATGTGGCTACTGTTCTGAAGCAGACTCGTTAGCATAATGTGACTTCAAAACGAAGTTTGTTTTGGTACACTGGTATGCCTTTCACTTCACACAAGGCTACTTGATAACATGGATTACTTCAGTGATTTTGATTAAGGTAAGATTGCAAAATCATTCAGCTTTAATGTGTTCAGTAGGTTGCTGACCATACTAGCAATATGGGGATAGGGGATGCGTAGCACTACTCTCAAATACGACCAGTGGCATAGCTCTCCGGATTCAATTGACTAACTCACGACGAATGGACAACCTCAACTATTGGACAAAAAAAATCCGTTTCCGTGATTACCGCAAGTCCGGCGACAATGTCTCCATGAACGTTCGCTAAAAATAGCAAAGCCCTGAACTTGTGTGGAAGGCGCTAGTTAGCCACTCTAGTTACCTCCAGCTCGTAGCACAAACGGCGTTCTGTGAGACGGCGAAATATCGAGGAATTTTGTAGACTATTTCACGTCTGATATGAAGACATTTAGAAGATGACAGTGGTGTTAAAGACACTATTCCAAGCACATGAATTGATCTAACGACACAGCTGAGTTAATTATGACGACTATTTCAGGCCATCAGTCAAATTTTAGCATTTTAGCTTCAGAAGAAACTGTTGATATTAATTCTGACCTTGCCGCAATTTCCACTGAGTGGGAGACGGGGGGAGGGAGAGGGAGAGAAGGGTTCGCCCTCCTCACTTCTGATTGGTGATGGGGCTTCTCTCACACGGCACTCTTGTCAGTCATTTGTTGTCACGAGAAGAGAGTGGCGCAGTTAAACATCTGTGGTCCTAGGTCTTGTGTTGTTTTGAGGTTCAGTCCCACTCGCTAGTTGACATGCTCGGCTCGACCCGAGACCCCCCCCCCCCCCCCCCCCAAATATTTTCTCCTCGAATCTACGCGATTCAGAAGAATGACCCATTTCGACTTCAAAACGGCGAATTTCGCCGAAAGGCGGCGAGTTTGCATGCCTGTATGTCATTACTGAAGCCCCCTAAAATGGACCATATGCTATCACTCTATTTGTAAATGGCAGGAATTGCCTTTATAATCCATGGCAATAGATATCCACTAGTGCATGCACTGTAACTATTGCAAGGTCAACACTTGAGAGCCCTGAACATGCTATCAAAAGCAGTAACTCAAGAAACACAAGAAATCACATAAGCACAACATTGCCACAAACGTCAGGCTGCGTACAAACCTTGTAATGTTGGCTACTTGCACTTGTGATACAGCTTACCTCAATGTCCAGCGAATTGATCCCACAGCTTCAACAGGTCCTCTGCAGCTGCCCCTGAGTCAGGTCAGATCAATACTGTCTATATAGCATGTGTGGGAACAGTACAGAATGTACAGACACTTAGAGAGAGGTCGGAAATGATCTTATGACAACAGGAAGGCTGTGTGGTTTAGCTGCAGTTCTGCCAGGTCTCAGTTGGCACCGGGAGTTGTTTTTTTCACAAGTGTCCATCTGCATTACTTACACAGTCACTCTCTTACTCCAGTAAGCTAGCCTAGTCTGGCCTTGCCTTAATTCCTATGTACTTCCGCTTGAGTATCATCACAATATATTATGAATAGTGCACTGAATGCTTTTTAGACTTCTGAATAGTTCTGTTATATTCACAAAAATAGAAACCTACATTTCTGAATTGTATTTTTATCTGTTAACTTATGTTTGCATGCATGGCTGCATGTCTAATTTAGCTATTCTTATTGCACATTTGGATTTTGAGGAAATGCAATTTCAGTCTTCTTGCAATGTACTGTTGAATTTTTGATTGACCAGCGACAATAAAGTTTTATAGTGTTTGGCAAAAACATACTGCAACAGTAAAGTTTGTTTTGACTGATGATTCTCACTGAATCTCAAGAATCTGCCAGGCAGGATGTGGTAGAGAGAGAGAGCAACAGAGAGAGTGTCAGGCTCTAGCCTGTGTGTGTGTGTGTGTGTGTGTGTGTGTGTGTGTGTGTGTGTGTGTGTGTGTGTGTGTGTGTGTAAAGACCTGAAAACACTCAAGCAATTTGACAGTGGGATCTTACCGTGAGTGGTATTTTAGTTTTGCTTGAAATGAACTCCAACTGAAAGTGCATCTATGTCCTACGTCATGGGTTTTTCAACAGGTGGTCTTTCTGCCCACTGGGGGCCTGTGAAGACACTGCACTGCAGGTGGTCCCTGACATGGGTTCCAGTTTCAATTTAGTGTATTTGAAATTGATTTAAGAATACCTGACTTGAGAAATAAGTTTTGGGTGTAGGAATCGTTTGGAAACGGTGTTTGAAGCCGTTGAAGTTGGAATTGGCTTTTTTTTTTTTTTTTTTTTTTTTTACTTTTTTAAGTGAATCTAAGTTGTCCAGTACCTGAGACATAGCCTGACTAATAATAAATGCAATGGAAACATGTTTCCGTTTGGATATGACGTATCCTCTCACCTGGCTCTCACTTCCGCATTCAGCAGTAATTTAATTCCAATTTATTTTGACATCGTAGCGGCAATAAGTCCTCAAGATCATGAATGTTAATGTCATGTACCAATTTTGTAAAGGTAATTCGAAAGTAGGGGGAGAATAACGAACGTGTTCAGGCAAGTTAAGAGACATCGCTCTAAACTGTGTGCTGATTGGCTAAACCGTGAGCGAACCGAGGTATTCCAGACTCGTACGGAGGTAAAATTCATTTTAACGTAAGTACGCAGGATGGCGCTGCCAGGCTACCTGAGACATCAGTGCATCCACAAATCCTGAAGCTCCACAAGCTTTATAGATTACTATTCAATTTATGAGCCACCTGGTGATTTAACCCTGCTACTGCATGACTAGTGTAGTGTTCCTCTCCCGCTTGCAGATACATCATTGAATGGAAATACAATGTGATAATGCCACAGCCAGTATTTGATGATAATGCCAGGGGCAGGATTTGGTGATAATGCAACAGCCAGTATTTGTATTGAAGTATTAAACAGGTATAATCGTTTCTGATGGCATTCCAAGTGGATGATTATGTGTTTGCCTAGTTCATTATATGTATACTATTATTTTTTATAAAAAATAAATAAATCAACCAAAAGTTAAGCAAAAATTTACTGTTTTTAGACACTGTGCTTAGAGGGTGTTGAACAGCTGAAGAACTTTATTTGTATTAGAAGAAAACAAACAAACAAAAAAAACAAATACATCTGTCACCAGTATCTCCAATAAACCACTATATTCTGGTTTTGCTCTTAGAAAAATATGTATTTTTTAGATTTTGTTCATTTTCCATAAACCTGTTGAAATACTGGTCATGCAGCCGACTCAGCAAACGTGTAAGCTAAAGAACAGCCATATTGTTGGCATTTTCACCTACTGCTAAATCAATGAGAGGATACAGGTGATCCCTGGCAGATTCAGGGTGTTTCGTCGCCTCTACAAACTCCTTGGCAAAGTCCAAGATTTGTGTCAGAGTGAAGAGCAGCACTGCATCCACATCAGGTTTGAGCTGCTTCTCCTCATCGTAGTTCCTCACTAAGAAGATGTCACTCATGGGAATTCCCAAGGCATTACTGCATTCTTTAGCCTAAAACACACACACACACACACACACACACACACACACACACAAGCACATATAGAGAGGAAGAGAGAGAGAGAGAGAGAGAGAGAGAGAGAGAGAGAGAGAGAGAGATTTCATTCAATAAGCCTGTTCAAAATAAGAAAATGAGGACCAGCTTATGGACATTATGAAATAGACTTCAACAATACCGTAACCATACCATAAAATAGTTCACCTTTCGATGGAGGAGTTTGCTTTTGTAGATATTTCTGATATTCTCTCCAACATGATTACAAACTAGATCCACTTTTGTCAGGATGACCACTTGAGGGATCTCTGTGGTAAAATAATAATATAATAATAATAATAATAATAATAATAATAATAATAATAATGAACAGCAAAAATAACAACGGGTGTCACACAAGGATATCAATAATTTAATGAATTTTCAGCTACTTACTCAAATCACATGCTTTTCTTCGAATATGTTTCATCTTCTGCATAAGGTTTTCATCTGAAATATCTGTCTTCTGATTTGCTTCACTGTTATCATTACGTGTTGCAATGAGATTTGCTGGAATTACGAACACCAAGCAGTGAACTTTGTCATTCAGAGTTGGGTTGTGGTTGTAACTTTCTTCTGGGCATGGGCGGTCTGGATGAAACTAAATAAGGATGTATAAATAAATGTGATGATATAAAAATTTTAATTATCTTCTTTCTCTTTATATTGTATAGGGCTTGAGAGTCCCACCCTCTTGCCTCAAGGTCCCAATCATTTTCAACATTTACTTTTCTTTTTTTTTTTTTTTTTAAGCGGTTTCAGCTTTGACTCTATGACTCAGAGAAGTTTAATATTATTATGAATATTTTATGGTCCCAAAGTTATTCTCTGGTATAGGGCCTAACATTTCTATTGGGTTATCTAATTCTCTACGGTGACAATGTCGGGAATTTACACTTCCCGAACCTTGAGGGTATGGGACTGCCGAGTCCTATTTAGTATGTGGCTGTACCATATATTCCTCTTTGATGTGCCCTTTTAGAGCACTGATGATGTCTTCTGGCTGCGCTCCACGATCTTTGTCATTCTCCAGACCCATGACATCAGTGATGACAAATGGCAGGGGCTTTCCAGTGTCATCTTTGAATCGGTACGTTGTATACTGATAATATCAAGAATCACATTAGATGGAAGAATATGCAATATGCAAATATCCATTATTACATTATTGGTTGCTACAGGCCCAACTTCATATGAAAATAAACTTTACATATAGCGACTAAAAATTTGATCAAAGCCTTGCTGTGATGTCACATTTGAGAAATAATTTATGGTGACACATTACTTGACAGGTTGAGTACATAACACCAGGGGCCATATTCTCAAAGAATCTTAAGGCTAAAAGTAGATCTTAACAGTCAAATCTAGGAGCAACTCCTAAAAAAAATGGGCGTGCCAGTCGTAAGTTTAGGACTCCTAATTTTTTGGGATAAGAGTAATTCACAAAACAATTTAGCGCTAAAAGTAGCACCTAAGTCTGGGACAGCTTAGGAGAAGTCCAGAGGACTTCTAAGTCACTAAGAGCAACTCCTAACACATCGCGATTGCATGCATTACGTCCTTAATCTTTCGACACGTGCGTGAAGAATAATTTATTTTTATTATTTATTATTCAAGGAATGAATATGCAGCTGACAAGGAATGCAAACACACCACAATGCAAACACATCACCAAAACCCGTGTTAAAATATATATGCACTTTTTCACAGTCAAGTTTAATTTGTGTACTTCCTCTCTTTCTAAATGTGCTCTCAAAAGTGCAGTAAAAACGGTGCAAAGATACTTTATTATTCCACCGCGAATCTCGTTACCGTTTCATTTATGGCTTGTGATATGCGCTGCAATCGTCACACAGGAGAACAGCGGAGAGCAGCGGAGCACAGCTAGCACATCACGCAGATTACACCCACCTGTCACTCATCAACCAATCGCTGATGTAAATGCAAGCAGGCTCGTGCATGAGAGCTGATGTCAACCAATTAAACTTGACTGTGAAAAATTGCATATATATTTTAACACGAGTTTGGTGGCATGTTTGCATTCCTTGTAAACTGCGAAATCCATGGATGCTCAAATAAATGATTCTTCATGTGAGTTTCGAAAGATTAGGACGTAATACATGCAATCGCGATGTGTTAGGAGTTGCTCTTAGTGACTTAGAAGTCCTCTGTACTACCCCTAAGTAGACTTGTAGTCAAGACCGCTTAGACCAAGACCAAGACAATACCAAGACCAGAGGCTAACGAGACCAAGACAAGACCAAGACCAGAGGCTAACGAGACCGAGACGAGACCAAGAAAAATTGAGGCCGAGATCAAGACCGAGACCGAGACCGAAAAAAAAAATTAGACTAGGCTATGTTGGAAGTTATAACTTGATTTGAAAAACAACCTTGGTTAACATTAAACTCATATTAGAGTGTATTATTTCAACTGCTGGCAACAATGTAGATAGGGATAGCAATGTGGTCAGAAGATAAAAACTGTTTTGATATCTTTTTTGATAGCTGTTGATCCAGTAATTAAAAAATGGCCATGCTTTTACCTGCACAAAACGCCTACTGAACTCATGGTGACAAAAATGAGTTTCAGGCCTACTCTATAGCAATAGCCTATTAGGCTAATTAAATACCAGCAGGGGGATATCCCCTAGTCACCCACTATGATGAGTTGAGGTCTACCAGCGAGATGTTCCTGCTCAAGACATTTCAACCAGTAGAATATCATTTCTGGGTAGCTGGGAGAATGACAAAGTCAACTCCATTACATTAAATTCTACTCTATGTTGGCCTTGCTTCTACTGGTAAAAGTAAGTCTTTGAGAGCGGATTTCTCAAGCCAGGTGGCACATTAGAAAT
Source organism: Sardinella longiceps (assembly GCA_027497455.2). NCBI lineage: Eukaryota > Metazoa > Chordata > Actinopteri > Clupeiformes > Clupeidae > Sardinella > Sardinella longiceps. The sequence continues at coordinate 163,643 of JAODXP020004617.1, read as the reverse complement.
TTTAGGATGTTTTTTTTTTTTTTTTTTTTTTTTGGTGCATTTTAGATGGCTAGCTCCTTTAAACTTTTAAAGCATTTAAACCTACAATGAGATGAATGTGCCACAATAGGCCAACTTGATGGGTGCATTCTACTTTTTATTTTGTTTCCTTTACTTTTAGATGTAACACAACATGCAGTGTGCCAATAGTAATTAAAAATAAGAAATAGTTCCACACAATGGGCAAGACATGGCACTATGCAGCCATCATAACACAAAATGAAATACTGACTTAGACAGTTTAAATTTGTACTTTTAAAATAGAATAGGTTGAGCACAAGAATAACGCCTGTACTTTTCTAAGATGCATTTCATTCATATCTGCCCATTACTGCTTATTTTGATTTCTGAAAGTTGGCAACCCAACCAGGCCTACCAGCATACCCTGTCTATAACAAAGACTCTATACTAGGCTTACTTCTAACATGGCCTGAGTTAATTTTGAGAACATAAAATACAAGATTACGGTTTCAGCAGAAGCTAGCCTACTTTGTGAGATGACAATGGGGCTGATGCAGCCTGCACTTTTACGGCTTGATGATTCTCATCACTACATGCGGCGACTGAGTTAATGGAGCGGATTATCAGCGGTATACATTCGCTATTACATGAAGTGGAATGGATTCTTTCGGGATGCAATAGAGATAACTTTGAGAATACATCAACGGCGTTCATTTATCGCCTGATAGGAGTCACTCGCAGGAGATCATTCACAAGCGTCCATGAGCCACTAAATACGGGAGTTTTTACGATGTCTGTGTCTTGGTAGCCTATACTAAATTTACGAAAATTAAAGATGAAAGATTTAATTTCCATAAATACATTAGAGATCATGTTAACTACTACGCACTCAGCTAACACATGCCTATGCATACACGAACATTTCATAATTAAATTGCCTACATTTTGCGAATGGAAAGTAAACTTTTAGGACAGTAATTTAGAGCTGCATCTAACTGAACGTGCGTGGCTCTCTGTCACTGAGAGACCGGCCCATAAATGCATTTGTGAGCCTTGCTCTGCTGCAGCAAGGGGTGTCTTTTGCACACTCACTTTCGTTTTGGTGCGTCTCATTCTTTAGGCTGTCATTTAAACCGGCAACTGATATCGTTAAAATATATACTTATTGCATTTATTTATCTTGTCTTGGTCTTGGTCTTGCAAGACACCAAGACAAGACCAAGAGATCCGAGACCAAGACAATACACTGTCAAGACCAAGACGAGACCGAGACCACGTAAAATTGGTCTCGAGACCAAGACCGGCTAAATTGTTTTGTGAATTACTCTTATCCCAAGTTATGAGTCCTAAAGTTACGACTGGCACGCCCATTTTTTTTTAGGAGTTCCTCCTAAATTTGACTGTTAAGAGCTACTTTTAGCCTTAAGATTCTTTGAGAATATGGCCCCTGATTCAACATTGAATACAATTGTATGTTAGCAGAGAGCACTATACTCATCCATTCAATAATGATCCTTTATGTAAATTGTACATAATATGCACACAAACTTTCTTACCTTCTTTGTGAAGCTTTTGCCTGCAGCTGTTTCAACCATGTGAGCAGCATTGCACATTTTATTCTGGACAACGCTCCTGATGGACTGGATGAACCTGGACTTCCCAGCACCTACAGGGCCAGTCACAAGGATGCGGAGATGCTCAAGAGCTGGGATCTTCATCTTCTTGAAATTGTCTTGAATTTTTTTCACATTCTCCACGTTTTTACAACTAGACATATAAAATGTTACACACTATGTTTAAGACAAAATAAATTCATCGGTAACACTTTGCGGTAAGGGTACATGAATTACCATGAATTCATGCATGAAATCATTCATGATGAATTCATGATTCATGCATTACTTCATCTCTGAAAGTCTAATGAGTCATCAGGAATTAACATGAATTCATTGTTTGTCATTAATGACCTCCTGCTGAAATAGCACATGATCTTAAGTATTAGTTACTCTGGGTACATCATCATGAGTCATGATTAATTAGCATGAGTCATGATTATTAGCATGATCATGATGAATTCATCATGTTTGTGCCCCCTCAACTAAAGTGTTGACATGGTTAAATTGGTAAAATTTAGTTGACGTATAGCATATGACTAGGCCAAAGTAGGCTAAATAAGTACTTTTATTATATCAAATTCTTTTGAACAAAAACATCATGATCATGTGTAATTAGTCATGACTCATGATGATGTACCCAGAGTAATTAATGCTTAAGATCATCTGCTATTTCAGCAGGAGGTCATTAATGATAAACAATGAATTCATGCTAATACCTGATGAATCATTAGATATTCAGAGATGAAGTAATGCATGAATCATGAATGAAATCATGCATGAATTCAGGATAATTCATGTACCCTTACTGCAAAGTGTTACCAATTCATCAAAATTTAAAAAAAGAATGAATGAAAAATGAAAACATTAACTAAACTTACTCCCAATTGATTTGACACCAGACGGGATCCATGACTAAAGCACAGAGAACCAATCAGATGAAATATTGCTTGTATTTTTCGGTATTGTGTGTGTGTGTGTGTGTGTGTGTGTGTGTGTGTGTGTGTGTGTGTGTGTTTGTGTGTGTGTATTTGTGTGAGTATGGAGCCATATGTGCTTGAGAGCGAGTTGGGTGAGAGAGTAGGATAAACTTACATGGATCAGGTGGAGGTTGTTTAGAAACACGAAGTCCCATTTCCTCCTGTCAGGATGCAACACAGCTCTCCAAGTAGTTTAGAACTCTGGACGTACCCTAGCTGCAGGTATTTGTTTGCTGGAGTCAAACAAGTATCAAAGTGGAGATAACATGCCGTCCTCTCAGTCCCGACAGGTAGTAAGCCATCCTTATCATAGGAGAAGCATCTTGTTGTCACTTTTGATTTTAAGCCTCATTTGTGACAAACTGCTAAATATATTAGGAATGTAATAGGCAATTCCACTTATAATCTCACAAAGCTTTAGAATCATGGTTATCTCTATTCACTTTATTCATAGCGTCCAAAACTTAATTTGCTCTAAACACCTCAAAGATAGAAAATGGTTGGATATTTAGGTTACATTTTCCAAGACACTTTGTAACATTTCTGACTATAATAATTTGATTTTAACAGACTCACCAGTAAAGTTTCCTAATGGTTTCATATTTTGAAGAGAACACTGCTGCTTGCTGCTCGAGTTCTCCAAGCAAGTATAAAATCTGATTTATAAGGGACAAAGTGCATTATGATAGGCCTATACTGCAACAGTAAATCATTAACCATCATTACAGTCTTAGTGTTTTTTTTTTTTTTTTTCTTTTCTCACAGTACAGCCATTTTACTAAAGACTCTTATTTACCATATTTTTTTTCAAAGTACACCTATGCATAACAAATCACATTTCAAGCATTTTTTGAAACATCAGCAGGGTTGTGCGACATGGCAACATGGCATGGCAACATGGCAACAACATGGTGACTTTATTTACAACTAATTATTACGTAGCCTAGGCATAATCTAACCAATTTTGGCTATAGGCTATAATGCAAAAACACACAGGAAAGTAAAGGTTGCTGACATTAGAGTACTGTAGGTGATGAACAAACTGGACAAAAACATAGCCTATGCACGACTAGCCATACTTTTACAGTTGTGACTCATCCCATTTATATATGTAGACTAAGTTACTTTCACTTTCGCCAATAGAGTGAGCGTAGTGACTTATTATTTAAGTTCTGTAGCATTTGTTTGTTGTTATCCTATTAGGCCTACTGAAAGCCTGACAAATTCTTGTTGCATATGTTTAGTAACATTACTGAGTAGTGGTCTATAGCAAATCCTTCCTATATCTCGGGGTGACTGTCTCCTCGGAACTAGGTTCGATCTGAGTGCTGCTGGAAAAAAATAGGCTGGAAGATCAGGAACTGACATTCAAACTCACGTGTCTACAGCGAGCCTATGCGAGTGAGCAGTTTGTTGCTGGTGCCCTATTTATGCAATATTTCCTGACTGCAGACCTTTGAGCTGCACTCTATAGGCGTGTTCGACATATAAAGCCGCCTGCAGCCGGCTGCAGCCAAGCGATGCATTGTGGTTAGACGCGGTGTCCGACTTCCGGCTGACTTCACCAAACTTGTGAATGCATCACCAAAATACGCCCACAGCACGTCACTCAAAACTTGCGGTATCAAGGCGGCTGCAGCCGAAACCCGCATCTCCTTTTTCTCGGCTGCAAGAGGATGCATCCCACCCCCATGACGTAACTCATTATTCCGATTGCTTTGAAACTCCTCATGACAAATATGACACCAACCACGTTGTACTCACTGAAAATGGGCTTATTTGAATGAGCTGCTGCTAAGCAGTATGCAAGTTTTGCCCAATGAAATAGCCTTATTGCTCTCCAGCATGGCTTCGCTTAAGTCAAAAAGACATCTCAAATAAGCATTTCATACCACATTTCTATTTTTTACAAAACGTTTTTAAACACAACTCTGTTCCTCTTGCATTGCAACAATAATTTATTAAGCAACATTATATGATTTATTTTGCGAGTTATCACGTTCATTTTAATGATTAAATGAGGGGGTTCAAGCTGTTTTCAATGCAAACAAACTTCCGACATCTCCTGACATCACATCCATGTTCACGTGCATGGCTGCAGCCAGAGCTGCAGCTGTGTTGTCCACCTTGTCCCCCATGCTTTTCCACTCCCACCGACGTATTTCCGTAGATCTCGCTGGCTCTGGCTACAGCCTGTAGCCATACCGACTCTGAACCCGAATGAGCTTTAACGGAAGATCCTCACTTCAAGGCCCGCCCGTGAATTAACATGGACCCGCCTTGCCTCACGCAAGCACACAAAAGCGGGTATAGAAGAGCGCAGATTGGCTATTCCTGGAAGTCAGAAAACTTACTGCAACTGCTGTTGATATCGTTTTGCATGCCTGTCTCAACCTGTCACAACACAATGGTGCCGCTGACATGTGGGTGTGACCTGCCTGCGTGCACAGTCCGTCACACATGCAAACCTCCCCACCCACCCTCTATCTGAAGGAGGGATAGAATATTGAATATAATATGGCTGAATTGTCAAATTATATTAACGTTTATTCATTACAGTATGTATGGCTTATTGCTATTGACATTTAATTGATTATACATATGAAAAAAAAAATTTCTCATTATTAATAAAAAAAAAATAGATCGTCGCCAAAGGGGTCATCCAATACAATTCCCTATGGCTTGCTACTAGACGTACAGGCTGAGCAAATTAATTTGCCGCCGCTAGGGTACGTCTAGATTTCTAGGCTACTGAACAGGCACATTTGTCAGAAATTGAATGTTGACCGTTTTATTTCACCATACATCATCAGAAAATAAGGGTTTCTACAGTAGAAATCACAAAAATCCATGATGGCATCAATATTTGCACATTTATTGATGTGTTGCACAGCATAATGAAGCAGAATCCATTTAAAATGTAAATAATAACTAAACAAATAAGTTGAAATATCTTTGATGTTTAAAAGAGAAGTTTCAGGAAAATGGCTGGTCTCATTTGTCCACATCTGAACCTTTAGAGCATAGAGAATAAAGTTATGGCATAATTGTTTGAGCAGGTGGACATTAAAGTCTTGCATTAGGTTACAAGTTAAAGCCCTTAGAACTCTTCTCTTTTTTCATCTCTGCCACATAGTCATTGGCAAAGTTGAGAATATTAGTCAGAGCAGACAGCAGTAGCACGTCCATGTCATTGTTCAGCTCGATCTCCTCATGGTAGTTCTTAACTGGGAAGATGAAGTTCTTGGTAACCCCAACATTAAAGCTACAGTAGTCAATCTGAGGAGAGAGAGAGAGAGAGAGATGGACAGACTTAACCATAACCATTATCAATTAAAAGACTTAAATAAGAACTAATTAAAAATGTGTAATAATCAATTGATAGTCCTACACGTGTAAGCAGGTGATAGCCTATAGTATAGCTAGCTGCTAGGCTAACTGTAAACTCCGGTGAATTATGCTAAGCTTGGCTAATGGTGACAGACTGGGATAGAAATGTGTACTTCGTGTAAGCAGGGGATGTAACCTCATTCAAGTCAGATGCAGCGCCTCCTTTGGCACAAGCATCTGATGTCGCGTCCATTGAAAGGGATTTCACGACCGAAATTTAATGGATGGAGCAAGCAGGAGACCGTAGGAAGTTTAATATTATTAAGGTTAAATAGATTTTTGATGGCGTTCAGTCTTCAGAAACAAATCTCTTACGGAGCAAATTCAGATGGAGTAGCCTGCTTGCAGCTACGAATCATCTGATGTGAGTGAGATTAAAGGGGATGAGCCACTTTAGGTAATAAAATAACATTTAGCCTACATATATACACATGCACCTTTTCTTTGATTGCTTTGCTCTTGTATGTCAATGTAATGTCTTTTTTAACTTCAGGGCATGCCTCATCCACTTTTGTCAGGATGACAACTTGAGGGATGCCTGAAATAGAGACAGAAATTCTTGAAATTATGTTGTATTACTGTACTAGAAAAAAAAACATGCAAGAGAAGAAGGACTCTAGGAAATCACTCTGTTTTTAAGGAGTCCACCATTTGCTTTTCTGTAATTTTTACACCTCAGGTTTTTGAGTGGTTGTGTAAAAGAACTGTATGTAACACTTACAGTCCCCTGGTTTGAACTTGAGTCAATGTACCGTTACAAATGTTTCCTATTCAAGTGGCAGTTAAGTAGTGAACAAAGTTTCATTATGTAGCGTGTAAGTTGCTACAATGCCTAAAATTACATAAACATTTTGGCTTCATTGCTTTGCAGATTGAAACACAGTCATGCTCATGCACTGTGGTTAAGGCACTGTATTACAAAGAGTATAAAGTGTATATACACTATATTACAAAGTGTATAGAACTTGCCCATCTTGCTAGCGTGGGATCTGATATCTCTGATCTTATTGATGAAGGCTTGGTCCCTTTCCTTCATTGCATGCTGCGGCACTCTGCTGGCATTTGCACACCAGATGAAGCTGTCTGCCGGAATAACACAGACCAGGCAGTGAATCCTGTCACTCAGGGTTGGAGTTTTGTTGTATCCCTCTCCTCTGCTGAACATGGGTTCATAGGATTGAACTGGCCAGGTGAGAGAACAAGAGAAGTTGTGAGGGACAATGTGAAGGAGTAGTTTTGGTTTCTTTGTATTTGTAAATTGTGTAGTGCAAGAAAACATTTAGTTCAATCAGCCAAGAGTAAACTAAGCAATTAACATGTAGGGTAGACTGAATATAGCTGAGACCGTTTTTGCTACTGTATCCCTACTACCACTTTGACACTAAGCACAAGGTGTATTTTCGTCTCAATTGTACCTATAAGGTAAAGAGCACAGTTGAGACACTAGCATGATACAGTTGAGGGTGGAGTCAGCGTGAGGGATAACAGAGGCAAAATTAACAATGGGTATATGGACAATAGTATATAACAATACAAAGATCACTTAGTAAAATTGAATAAAGTCCATATTATATGTTCTCACTGATTATGACCCATTTGCCTGCTTGGGTTTAGACTGAAATACATTTTCCATGACTTGATTATTCCAGTAACACTGACAGAAATTTCATGAGCTGTCTCTGCTCCTGTCATAAGTGAAGCAACTTTCAATCACAAGTCAGATTAGCTCCGTTTAGCAAGCTAAAGTTAGCTACATTTACTGTGGTGATCAAGTTGGCTAGTTAGTAAACTAATGAAGCTAACAAACATCGACTAAGTTGTCCTCAGTATCACATTTGGAGGGGTATCAAGTTCAGAATTCACATCGGACCATCTGACCATCATAACTACCCTAAGGCATTGCCTTTGTGAGAAAAAATTCAGGAATGTGCATGTTTGAATGGTTTGTCAGCTGTTTGCCTTGTATTGTGTTTGCATCTGTGTTGGTCCAGGCATCAGTGTCATCACCCCAAATGACTGTCATAAAAGCATGCACAAAGGGTTCAAAGAAAGCTCCACTTCCTGTCCTGTTTTTGTCCAGTCTGTCCGGAATGTTAACGGTTTGACCACATGTTTTATGAGGGGCAATTCGTGTGCAGATAAATGTCTGTCTGTAGCTCTGTTCGAGGAGTTGGCCCGGGACCTGCCCCTGTGGCAGTGTCGCTGTCCTTCTCCCAGCGCTAGTGTCTGTACAAATGCATTAAACTCTTTGACTGATTTTGTCGGGCCGGCTCCATTGATTAGTAGTTATGAACATCTAATAATTACTACACCTTCAAAAAATGTGTCAAGCTCCTTGTGAGGTGCTCAGTGTAATTCTATCTTAGCATCTCATTGACTTCCACACTGATTTCAGCTTTGTTTTCCCCCAAGGGGACACAAGGAACTGATTTTGGGGGCGTGCCCAAACTTGCCGTCTGTATCTATGTCGATCACTGTGAGCAAGCCTCTGACAATGTGCTACAACGAGGGAGGGGTTTGAGAGGCCATTGAGGAGTGTAGTAGAAACTGGGGGAGGGACCAGAGAGTTGTATGATTTTGAATGTTTTGCCTTAGTCTCGGAATGACGAACACAATTTTAATGTGTCTCAACTGTACTCATGTCTCAAATGTACTCAGTCTACCCATTCAAACAAACAGCAGGCCAGGCAAAGATGTGTTTATATTGGCTTCTAAATACTAAATATAACAGCTGAAACAATCAAGCCTTGAAATCTAGACGACCCTAAAAGTGCCTACACATGACCAGTATTGAAAAGATGGTGCTTGACATGAAACTCCAAAATGTCAGTTCTGCATTTGACTAATATACCAAAGGCTACAAGAGCTGTCACTTAAAAAAAATAAATAAAAAATAAAATAAAATAAAATAAATAGCCTGCTAGTTTGTTTTTGCTAAAAACACTGCAGCAACAATGAAAGGTCGGGGCTAGAGGTCATTGCCTGAAAGAAATGACTGAACAATAAATGTATGATACACAAAAGCCTGCAAGTCATCAGTTTTTGATCAATTACAATAAAATTCACAAAAGCAGAGACCCATGTTTGAAAAAGATGTGTTGTTACCGTGTAACCCTCTTTGATGTGTCCATCTAAGATTTTCATGAGGTCTTCAGTGTGCACTCCCTCAGAATCCCCTCTCTCCAGACCCATGTCGTCACACAAGACAAATGGCAAATGCGTTCCATATCTTCCATCTTTAATGGTGTGGGTTCTGAACTGCAAATTAGTAGTGAGAACCATTGGAATTTTTAAAATAAAACTTTTATGTTTCACCTCAAGTTTCCTTGTGTTAACTGTAACCATAAACTTGGAGTCCCATGGGAAAATGGTCAGTATCAATCAAGATATCACCTGTCATGTCAGTCAGGTGGAAGAATAGGGTTAGCCAGATTGGCTTATCCAGGGTTCAAGTTATGATTCTGTCTTTGTGGTACAGGACCTATAGCCTACGCACACCCCAGTGCCCCAAAACCAAAGTGCCTGAAGGCTACAAGCACTGCAAATTCATAAAGCTTTTGAAAATTGATAGACCAATTAATGAATATTTTTAGGAATAAATATATATATTACAACATTAATGTCTCATTTTACTCTTTAAAGGCCATGCTGTAAGCTAGCCTGTTTATGAAGACAATGTCATGATCTGAAAAAAGTGCTTGTTATAGCTGTAAAACTCTGATACTTGCTTAATTGTTCAATGAAAACCATATTAACTCCTTGCAATGCTTCATAACAGAAGAAGAAAGAGAAATACATCACTCACGAAGGCAGGAGTGAGGCAGAAAAGCTCCCCTTCTATAGCCTGAGGTCTATGCTGTTTTGGAACGTTTTTAAAGCAGGCTGCTATCGTAGTCGAATATTTAGGCTGTGTCCACTGTGTGTCAGTTTAATTTCATACCCATATTGTCAATATAGCCTGAAAATTCAGGATATGACAGTGCTTCTCATGACAATAACACAATGTGCACCAAAACAATGTAATGTGTGGCAGGATCTGTCTGTAATTAATAATAAATTAATAATACCCAAATAACAGAATGTCCCCCCCAATATGAGACAGTTGGCAACCCTACTCACTGCCTTAGTGAAGCTGTGGCCAGAAGAAGCCTCAGCTATGGCTCCACAAGTCATTCGGTCCTGGAAGATGCTGTCAATGGAGTTGATGAAGCTGGACTTGCCTGCTGAAATCGGGCCAAGCATCAGGATGCGGAGACGCTGAACGTCTGGGTTGCTCACTTCCAAATTTCTGAGTATGTTTCTCACGTCGTGCCTTCTGCTATGGATTGTTATATAACTAATGGTGAATATCATGAATATCCAACCAGTGTGTGATTACATGATAATATCTAAGAAGAAGGGTTGTGCTTTGATGTGAAGTGGAGAATTACAATATGTGCATATATGATATATGTTTGTGTTAAATTAGAATGGAAATCTTTGTGGTTAAAATTGTCTGGTTTATCCAATAATATTTTTTCCCTCGACAGGTCTTTTTTTAATTTCTCCCATCTGATTTAACACAAAGTCCGCCAAGCACCATTTTGTTGGCTGTACATGGGACTGACTTCAGAGGGCAAATACACTTAGAGGGAGGCAAACTATCATTATATCAATTCATAGAATAACACTGCCATCTAGTGGAGGACTACAGTGTGTGTGTGTGTGTGAGAGAGAGAGAGTCAGAGGTGGCTATTTGTTTATAGATTTGTATGGATTTCTTGCGGAAAAAGGTTGAGGTTTGTAAACTTTGGCCAATCTCTGAGTTGGCAACAAGTAAAAAAAAAAAAAAAAAAAAAAAAAAAAACTTACTTCCAGTCCACAGTCCTCCAGGGTTCGGGCAGCACTGTGAAACAATAACACAGTGAATTTATGACTAACTGTGTTTCCTCAGAGAACATGCAAAGTGTGCTTGCAACCAGATCCATCAAAGGTCAAAGGTGCATAGCTAGGTTAGGTGTTAGGTTGAAAGACAGTTGGGTCATTCCGTGCCAAATCAACAAATCTCAGACAAAAATTCCGCCTGACCATCTTGGATTTGCTTCAAACTTTATGTGAATGATCTTACCATACCCAGGACCTATAATATGAAATATTACCATTGTGTCTTGTATAGTTGTTGAGATATGGGGTCTTAAAAAAGGGGGTCGTGTGTCAAGAAAGTGGAGCTCTGAGAAAATATCCATGTTCCACAAAGCGTTACTCTTAGAGTTTTCATGCTACATTTATGAAACTTTCAGGACATATTCAAAAGTAGTATGTGTCTTTACACTGTGAAGTACACCTTTCACGGGAGCACATTTGCTGAGTAATGCTTTGCTGAAAATGGCAAAAAAATTACATGTTCATTTTTTCCTATCTATTTCACAGTACTGTATCTTGTACACGAATGACATCAGATCTTTGGTATTTCTATGTAGTTCACACAAGTTATTGTACATTATCTTCAAGTAGGTAAATATTTGATATTAATAACAGCTTTTGAGTTTTGAGACATTAAAGATGATATAAATGAATTAAGACCTATAGTTTAAGCATATTTTCCAAATTACTGGTTGAGTGTACCTTAAAATCAAAGTTACCACCACAAAGCCCATGTTTTATTTTGCAAATGCTCAAGATTTTGAAATGGTACCTTTAGCCAAACCACATAAATTGCTATATCAAAGATGGCTTTCACAGTCTTGGTGATTGGTTTTTCTGCCTTCGTTGCTAGGTGTGTTTGTTTATTTGGTCCCTTGGTTGCTATGGACAACTTTGCCCACATAGCCATGTGCTTCTGGGCCTAGGTTCTGCCCCTCCCTTTATTCATCAATTAGGCTTTTCATTGGATGTTTGGTGTCTGCCTATTCCTTATATGTTTAGCCAATGAGGTTTCTTCTTTTAAAGGCTTCTTTTTATTATTAATGAGCATTTTGCCTGCTATTGTTGATCATGATTATTGTTGGTTTCCTGGTCATGGTGGATTATCACAAATTGCTCATCTCTAAAGATAGGCTACTTCAAATACCACATTACCATACATTGAATGTATAGCTGTAACTTTAATATGCTCAAAGGAAATGCAGTCTGTGATCCTGAGAGTTAATATGAGCTGGCTTATAATTGTAAGAAACTAAAACTTCTTATGACTGATCACTAAAATGGAGCATAAATCGGCAGGTGGCAGTAAATTCAGATTTATTGTCATGGGCCTAAAAGGACCAGCATTGCAATCTCTTCAAATATTTGCAAATTGATTGATAGATAGTTTAATTGATAGATGATTAATAAATAATGAATAATAACCTAGATATTTTATCAAAGTACTTTGGAATTTTTTCTAGCCATTTTTTTCTTCTTTAGTATAGTGAATTGACTTATCAGCAATGTTAATAATGTTAATGATGATATCTATTCAAATTTAACTAAATGTTATAACCACAATTGTCAGCAGAAGTGTCACGTGTTCAAATTGTTTCTAAAATTGAGCTTTTGAGTTAAAGAATTACCCAATGCCTGCGAAGATCTACTTGCAAAACACAGACCAGATTATAATAGTTTAGTAAATTGACTTATGAACACATTAAATTTTGATGTAAGACATACATCCAAATATATGCTATAACCAAGGCTGCCAATAGAAATGCATTTTCTTCAAGTCATTACTAAATCTGGACGATTTAGGATATAAGAATGAACCCTGAATAACCCTAACTGTAAAGCACAAACCAACATACATGATGATACCTTTGACTTAATCAGGGTAACTAAGTTCAAAATACATGCATTGTGACATACGTTCTCGCTGTACCCACATTCTAGCTTCTAAGTAATAGGCCTTGGCTGAAACATTAAAATTGTAGCACATGATTTAACAATGGAAATGAAAAAAAGAAAGTCTCATCAGGCGCTAGGGCTCATGGGTAATGCCTTTTTTTCAAAGGACACTAGAATTGGTTGTGGGCGGGGCCCTTAGATTACTCCCACCATTGGGTTCAGAAGGCTAGTATCTCAGCCACCATGATAGAGAAGTATGTCAAAATAAACTAGTCATTTTCTTGACAACATTTAGACCATGCATTGTGTCAGCTTTACTGTCAGTACAAAGTCACTGGAAATAAATGAATGAATTAAATGTCTAATATCGAAAAGCAGTCAGTAAGTGAGAGTGTAAATTTCTTCCAAAGCAATAGGGTCAAAACTATAATTTAAATTCTAATTTGTGTATTGGATTACTGATTTTATAGATATCATTTGTCACAACTGTCATCTAAACTGAATCAGTTCTTGATTGCTCCAATGCTGTCATCCAAATCTGTGCAGTTTTGAATTGTCTTGTACACAGATATCCACAGGCTGACAAAAACATAACCTCCTTAGCGGTTGTGAACACTCTAGGCCTATTGCATCTGTTTGACTTACTCATTGATAAAATGCTTTCCATATAAAGCAATAAATAACTAAAATTGCTTTAGAAATTAAAAATAAAAATATTTAAAAAAAAAATTAAATTAAAATTTTAAAATAAAAAGAAATTGCTTTAGACAACTAAATACACTGATTATTCCACTTTTCCCTGGGGTACTAGAAGAGGTTATTACTGTTATCAGTATTATTATTATTATTATTATTATTATTATAAGTAGTAGTAGTAGTAGTATATACAAAATAATGTTGTTCTTGTTGTTAGAGTCGATAGTTGATGTCAGTACTGCTAAAATTGGGGGAGGAGACTCAGTTCTGTGAGAGGGAGGGACTGTGGCAAAGGTACCAAAAGCACATGGCTACATAAACAAAACAGAACATGGTTAGAAAGGCAGAAAAAATCTATCACCCCATGCCTTGATAGCTGTCTTTGACAGACTATTTTATGTACTTTTCTTTTGGGTACCACTTTGGAATTTGGTGTATTCAGAGTCTAAAAACTTTTCTTTAAGTTGATGTTTTTGTTTTTATGGTTGACTCTACCAGTAAAATTGTAAATGCACTTAAAAGTTGGATCCAATATTATCTTTGTCAATTTTGAAGTGCCATAAATCAAAAAGTTTGAATTATTTCCGAAATATTCCTCCAGTTCAATACAACATGATTACTGAAGTGATATATATTTAATTATCGAAGATCTCATATGCTTCAGTGTGGAAATATTGTCATCAAAAGTGGCCATCATTTTGTGTTTATACCATTTTCAGGAATCCATAACTTGGCAATTGGCTTACTCTAAGCTAAAATATTTGACAGTTCAGAACGTCTACATGTATGCAACACCGCCTGAAATTTTCAATTTTCTAACATGAAGTATGTGTAAGTAATGGCCAACAGAACTTAACAAAGTTAAAAAACTGCATTTTTCCATGATCAAGACCCTGTTTTTTAAGGCCCAATATCTCAGAAAGTAAAGTAGATACAAGGTTAATATTTTGCACAATTGCTGATGGGTACGATGGCATTAGGCACCTAAAGTTTGAAGGAAATCCAAGAGGGTCAAGCGGAATGCATTTGTTGATTTCACACGGAATGGCCCAGTTATTAATGAATCTAAAGAACATTCGTCTGACTTTTCATAGTGTTCTCGGAACATCAATAGCTTTCAGGAAATGGTCATAAAACAATTCTCTTCAGAGTGATGTAGTCTACTACTGATTATGATTACTACAACTACTAATGATGTTGAGGGGTTGTATTTAAGGGGGTCTTGGTGAGTATTTTCTGAGAGTGAGAATAATGTCTTACGGGGAGAAGGAAGAGGAGAGCGAGGAGAAGGCGTTTTGGATTCTGTTATTCCCATCCCTGGTCGTTTCTGAAAAAGACAACGCAGCTCAGTCATCCAATTTCTTCTACTTTCCGGTTAGCACAGGACAAGCTTGTGTACAGATATTAAGCTATTATCCTACTTACAGAAGATGCTCTTGGATAAAAACTGTATTAAAGGAGAGTACCGGAGTGAATTCAAGCATAGCCCTGTTGAAAGAGCTTGCTAAATGCACTAGTTAGCGAGTGGAACAAAATAATTTGGTACAGCACAGACCGAATGCAAACGCAGAAGCGAACAGGCACTTTACACTGAATCAATGGGACCTGACTGTTAAAAACCGAAAGTAAGATCTGAGGTTATGAGTCAATGGGAAGTGTTTCACATTCGCGTTAGGTCTGTGCTGTTCGAAAATCTTTCATTTCACGTGAAATATATTGCTGTTAGAAGGCTCGTGCAGCAGGACTATGCTTAAACTTACTCTGGTATATTGCTTTAAATCAGCTTCAACTTGTAGGATCCTGTGTGGCTTTGCTGCAATGAAATCAAAAGTAAATCACACATGAGCCTAAAATTCTGCTTATTACCTCCGCCAAGGAGGTTATGTTTCACCGGCATGTGTGTGTCTGTCCTAACTTGAAAAGTACTGCATGGATTTGGATGAAATTTTTGGGATGAGTGAGAAAGAACTGATTCAATTTTGGTGGTGATAGGTGATCCAGAACACCATCTATGATCACATTGCCTTGGCGGAGGTCTGCACTCTGTGAGTGCTTTTCTAGTTAACTCATAAAATCGTGTTTGTCAGTCAACATAACTGAAAATGATCATCACTGCTTACTATTCTTTGCTTGCAAACAGATCCACATGTAAGGGATAGTTCAAAAATCCCAGACTTGGCAGGTGACCCTTAAATAACTGATTTTTTGACATCTGTATTAATTGTCTTCGCTCTTTGGTCATATTCTTATCAGTCTGAAATATTTCTGCATTCCTATTCTTAGTCCTGCCTCACGAGTATTGCTGGAGAAAAAATTGCTGCCATAAGAAGAGCTTAGTTTCCACTGGCAGAGCGGATATGTGCCACCACACTGTCACATGATTTACAGACTCTAGTAGCGTGCAGGCGGGTGTGGTGTGAAAGTAGAGGACTCAAGTGCTATATTCCCATATCCACCCCATACCTGCAAGAGGGCAGTCACTACCTTCAACCAGGGCCCTTTCTCCAAAGCAAACAAAACAAAACATGGGGACCTTTCATCCCCCATTTTAGTAGATGCCGGCAGTGTCATGTTCAAGTTATGTTATTACAATTTTCTACTTTAAAATTAATTTCAACGTCATCAAAGTAAGGTGAACATCATGACTAAAATTTTTCACCATTCAATCAAAATTAACAGTTTGTAGTGTGTTTGTGAGGCCAAAACGCATGTAATGAAAGTCATGTAATGAAAATACTCTAAAGTAATTATAATATCATTCTATTAATCTTAATAATCCAAAGCCATGTAAAAATCATGCCTACAATTTATTTTCTTTTAATTGATTTTTTTTTTTTTTAAATGAAGGTCTTGTGTGTAAAGGGTACAATCTGTTTTTCTGTTTTCTCTAACTCAGGGCCAAAGTCTATAACTTTCCATCCTCCGTCCTCTAATAGTACTTCCAGTGTAAATGCACAGTAGTATCCTAATAATCCAAACAAAGCAAGACACACATGGTTACCTTTTTAGTCATTTTTACGGAAGGTATTTTGTTAAATCAGTTGTCGCTATATCTTACCTTTCTTAGGTGAAGATTCCTCCTGAGTGTACTGCACTTTCAGTCACACTGTGTTGGCATATATTGGTTCCTGCTTATAAAACCTCATTGGACTCAGAAACAGGATGCAGGATGCAATTATCTGAGACCATGTCAGCTGTGGTGTTAATGTAGTAGAGTCTGAATCAAGGGTGATCCACTAAACCAAATATGGCAGTTTTCATCATTGAATCAAGACCTATTTGGCATTCTGTACTTTGTATGGTGTGCCCCATGCAACTGAAATGAGTGCAGTGGAAGCATGAGAAGAATAAAAGCATTAATGTAATGCTGATTGACTGACTGGAACCTGAAGGTGGCTGGGGCACTTGAGACACAGGTGAAGCAGTGGCTTTAGTGAAAGTGGAACTGAGTCTATCTGAGAACCTTTGCTAGGAGAGGAACAGAGTGGATCTGAGAGGAACAGACTCTTTTTCAGGGGAAGTGGGTGACTCGAGGGCATGTCAGCAATAAGCCCTTGTAAGGGGGACCAAGGCAGTTAGGCAAAGGTGCAGGAACAAAGTTTTAAATAATATTTATTTTTACAAAAATAGTGAGCAAAATGCACAAATCATAGAAAAATGCTCAATACGAAACTAAATTAAATAAAGAGTTCTTGGCCAAAAATGAGGTCAAATAAACAGAACTCAAAATCAGGAAATAAGGAGCAACATAATCATACCTGAACACAAAGAACTGACCTAACATTAGAGGCCTGCAATGGGACAGGACGCCCGTGGGACCCGCAGGACGTGGCGCAAAAGCATGCGGTGCGGGTCAACATTTGAGACCGTCTTGCGTGCAGGAATGGAGAGAGGTGTTCGCAGATGTAGGACAAAGTCGTTGTTTCCTGCCAAATGCTTCATTTTTTTGTGGGGAACAATTTTTTGACATAGCTGCCGATATTTGCGTGGGGTTAACTACTTTTCGGGTCAAAACACCCTCAAAAGGTAAATTGTGCGTGTGGAAGACATTTTCAGTTGTTGTAGATGAAAAAATATTTTGTATTCTTTAATTTGATTTAATAATATTGCTTATAAAATGTTTAAGAAGAGATATTTCATACAGCTGGATTGGATTTCAAGACCTAGGTCAAGTCAGGTTATTTCACAGATTTTAACACCATAGTGTTTTCTTCTATTTCTGAAGTTTATTTTTCAATCAGACAGGATATCAAAAGTAAGAAAGAGTGGGAGAGAACAGAAGAAAGTATATGTATTTAAAGACAAAAATAACAAATACTACAATACAGTATCATTCACAATGTGCTACATAAAATAGATGAACAAAAGGAATGGACAGCAAGGGGGTTATCTGGCTGTTCACCCCACACACACTTGTTCTAGTTTCCAAAATCGTAGCTTCAGTGCCTTGCTGACAGGGTAAACTGAGTTATAGTATTGTGGTGGCAACCAATCCCTCTCCTACTGCACAGCTGCCTCTAGCTGTACTAACAGAATAGTAGGTTGTATCTATAATTTTTGATATAAAAATATTATCTCATTACATGTACAGCTTTTTAGTACATAATAATATGACCTGACTGCGCCACATTGCTCTAGGAGGCATCCGAATAAAACTTGTTCACATTCTGAAATTCTTAGTTCCTGAATCCCTCCTTTAATAGCCTAAACAAGCAGAAGAGTTGATAATATCCTCAGGGGAACAAGAGGGGTCGAGTGCCTCCAGGATTAAAGGCCACTACACATTAAAATATGTATGCATATGTAAGTGGGGGGAAAATAAAAACAAAGGGAACTCAAAAAGTGTTCAGATAGCGCAGACCTCCGCCTAGGCAATGAGGTCACAGACACAATATAAATTCCAGATCATGTTTTGCATTACCGATCGCCACCAAAATCAAATCAGTTCTTGCGTGTCCCAATATACACATTGTCCGAAAATTTCATCCAAATTCGTGCAGTACTTTTCGAGTTATCCTGCTGACAAACAGACAAACGGACAAACAGACAAACAGACAGACAAACCAACGAGACCGAAAACATAACCTCCTTGGCGGAGGTAATAATAATAACTAGCTCAACAAGTACTGCTAGGCATGTGTCATGTTAAGAGTGGATTTTAAGTTAAAAGTTGACATGTAGGCCTATCTCTCAGAGCCTTACTGCTGGTCACCATACTTGCTTAATAGATTACAAATTGTCCTTTTTGTTTTTAATACTTGACTTCTCTCTTTTATACTTGACTATATAATGAGCAATAGTCAATGATTGACAAGACATGTTTTGAGTAGTTTAAAATGTATACAGTAAACTATTGCTGGCAAAATTAGCGCTTCAACTCAAGTGAAACTAAAACACATTAAACGTCTATTTACGAAGGTATGAAACTCACTGAGTGGTCTGTAGTCTTCACTGATGTGCTGACATAAATATCACCGCAAAATAGGGCTTCATTGATTTGGATTTCTTGTGAGTCATGTATACATCCCAGCAGTGAACAACAAACTATGATGAAACTTGCTAGAAGTCATCAAGTGTATCAAGCGCTTATCAGCAGGCAAAACGAAGAGCATGTCTTTCTATCACAGGTCTGTACCATTTTCACAATGACTAAACTGAAAGTAATGATACCTTAAAAGTGAAGACTAACTCAGTCATTAGGTGGCAGTAATTATATTATGAAGATGCTGTTGAGGGCAAGAAAGACCAAAAACTGACATTCATCAATTTGTTAGTCTGTGGAGAAGAGTGAGAGGATCCAGTATCCTGATTTCACGTTTAGTCAGTAGGCTATTTCATTTTCAAGAATTTTGATGCAAAGTCAGATTAATCTCTTAAAAATATCTCATCATGTACAGATTATGGGCTTTGAGTATTCACAGCACTGAACAACAACAACAAAAAAGCAAAACAATACCGACAGCGACAGTTACAA
Organism: Sardinella longiceps; assembly: GCA_027497455.2. NCBI lineage: Eukaryota > Metazoa > Chordata > Actinopteri > Clupeiformes > Clupeidae > Sardinella > Sardinella longiceps. The sequence continues at coordinate 144,192 of JAODXP020004617.1, read as the reverse complement.
CAAATCGAATGACTCCAGGCACAGGCCTAAAATAATAAAAAACACCTAACACTTGCAAAACTATTGAGCACCAGTTTAGATGAAAAGTAATACGCTTCATTTCTTCAACTTCTGTCTGCGAGGTTATTCTGTCTGCATAATCTGAGTTGCTCTCATCAGCAAACTGATATAGTTCCACCTTGAAGCCATTTTGACCCAAGTGCTTCCTGGTTGCTTCTGCAGGTATGAGTCTTCCATGACTGTCTAGCCAATCATGGACAGGCTCAGGCCACCATCCATCAGTGTTACACACAAGCAAGTCAAGAAGGTTCCCATCATCCTGTCCGATGCCTTTGAGAATAATCAAGGGTTCAAGTCCAATACCTTCTGCAAATGAAGAATCCAGAAGGTATCATCAGGTTACTGCACACTTTTAACAGTACATAACACTAAAATAACAAGTGAAATTTTAATACCCAAACATATTTCACCTCTAGTGAAGATTTCATCATAATGCAACCCGCTCGGTACATGGCATTTGTAGTCTCCTTCATCACACCACTGTCTGAACCACTCTGCATTCATTAGGACTGGACTAGGAACTTGAAAACATCCTGTTTAAAAAAAAGATATTAACTGTAATTTAATATAATAGGTCGTTATGTACATCACAGGTACAGATGCAGAACAAAATATTTCATGGAGCATGGACATTGAGACTAGGTAATTGTCCTTATGGGAAAGCCTGCTGTGTGATAACTTTTGAGTACTCCCCCAGTATTGAACTTGAGTAAATGTAAAGTAGCCAATGATCTGGCTATTTTACATTCCAGCGCCAATGCTAAGCTAAAGGTAAAACTGGGGTTGCTAGACTAGGGAAATCGCATGCATTGAGAGCAAAACGTATGCATTGAGACCAAAATGCACATGTGTAACTGGTATGTGAATAACCAATTTCATAAAAAGGTGGAATATCTCTTTAAACACCTGGATGAATACTGCCCTAAGACACCACAGGCCACCATCACAGAAATAGGGCCAGCGACGCAATACCAAATTCCAGATCAAGCATCTTTACCTTGCCATAAAACAGACGCTTTAATTTAATCAAAATCCATGCAGAACGTTTTGAGTTATTTTGCGCACAAACAGACAAAATAAAGCAGACAAAAAGACAAACCAATGCCGGTGAAAACATAACCATCTGAAGCCTTGCACTGAAGAAGCAGAATCATCCAGAGACACATCAATTGTCTGGAAGAGGGGCCACACACCCCTGCCATCATTGGCAAAAATGTACTACTTCAAGGGTTATTTCTTTGTCTTTGCTTTGGCAATGTTGTCTCCATTCAGCACATTTTATTTTGGGAGGAAAACTTGATGTATGGGATCCTTGTAGAAAACTGAAAAAAAAAAAAAAAAAATGAAGGAAAATCATTAATGTCAAACTCTTTATTTACCACATTAATGGCCTTGAAGATGGCACATCACAAGTCAACAAAAATCCTTCATTTGCAGGCATTTTTCTTTACTTGATTAAACAACAAAACTAAGATATTATTATTACTTATAACAAACTATAGAAACAGATAATCATTAAATATACTTTAAGATGGCTTTTTGAAAAGAAAATAATAACTGTTCAACATGTCAACTGTCACATATGTTTGATGCGGATATTTTGGAGGTCTGCCAATTTTCATTTTCTCAATCTACTGTTATTTTCTGTCAGTTGTTTTGTCTCTTACCTGTGAGCAGGATCAAAAGTCAATGTTTTTTTCTTTGGGTTTGAAAAGTGCCTTTTCTCTATACATCTCCTCTGTGTTCTTAAAATACAGTTTAAGCTCCTAGTTCCTCTCGCTAACTTTCTCTTTGTGAAGGTCTCTGTTCACTTTCTCTTTCTGTATTATGTGCCTGCATGTGAATGTGTTTCTGTTTGGACACTCAACATTGGGAATAACATGAGCACCAGAGATGTCAAAATAAAATGTGTCTGCCTGTGTGTTTGTGTGTGTTGCTTAAAGGAGAAGTCCTGTGTGATACGGACCTAAAGTACAGCATATTGCATCATAAAAAAAGTTGTAACGTTTGCCGGGGAGCAGAATAACGCGGTTGTGCAGACCAGGGAAAAACACTTGCTAGCTAGCTTCCAGGGGCGCCCAGCCTGGGAGTAAGTAGCTATCTGTACAGTTACTAAGTCAATGCCTTGAAAGAAAAAAAAAAAAAAACACACACACACACACACAAATAACTGTTCATATTTACATAATGTTTAGCTATGTCTATTGTACATCCAGCAGAGCACATTTATTACAGGCGTCATTATACTGTCCATGTGAATCAGGGTATTGTTGTCTTGCCTAATCTTCCAGTCACAGCAGAATATTGCCCAGACCAAAATAAAAAAAAAAAGCATAAATACATGCTAAATACATGCTAAATACATGATAAAGATGTAGAATGCACGAAATACCACATACTACTAGGTAACTGGGTCATAATTTATGTCTTTTTACATGGTTACTGGATTACATTTCTCTGTAATTACCCTCATAATTTCAGTAGCCTAGTAATTACACATTAAAGATGTATTCGGCAAGTCTCCGTAAAATTCAAAATGATACACCTTCTGGTCCCTCCCCCAGTCTCTACTACGCTTCTAAACGGTCTCACAAACCGATCCCTCTCTGCGACAGGCAGCTATCCCTCCCTCCGAACCTGGCTGATGGAACATTACAGGGAGAGCTGGATTTTTGAAAACACGATTACAGAATTTAGATGTAGCAAGAGGATTTGTGTTTTTTCCTAAATATACTAAAAATACTTCAAGAATATCATGATGGCAGGTTTATCAAATTTGACTAAAACAGAGTTGCCGAATGCAACTTGAATGCAAATTAGTTTCATGGTAACAGTTATTTCTATGTCATTGATTCCTAAATACTCTGTTACAATCTTTTTACCTATGCTAGATACCATGTAATTTCTTACCCCATTGTTACCAGATAAATACCTTGTAATTAGGGGACTGCAAAAGAAAGGATTACTGAATACTGAACCAGAAGATTTGATGCATGAAAACATTACATAACCAAATTGCTGGTTTACTATGTTGTTAAGTTATATAAAAATGTAACCACTGATTGATAGATTGACAGATTGATTCACAGGATATGTTGTGTCCCGCCTTTATATACATGCATGTCTGTTTGTTTCTCTCTTGTGTGTGTGTGTGTGTGTGTGTGTGTGTGTGTGTGTGTGTGTGTGTGTGTGTGTGTGTGTGTGTGTGTGTGTGTGTGTTTCATTGATGTGCTTATGAGTATTCTTCTGAATTGCAAGTCAATGAGGAAGTGGAGGATAGAGGTGAGGTTGCTCTTGTTGACTGGTAGGGGGCACTATATCTGCCACATGGTCATTGGCATGGTTCAGGATAAAGGTTAGGGCTGACAGCAGCAGCACGTCCACATCATTATTCAGGTGGATCTCTTCATGGTAGCATTTCACTGGGAAGATGGAGTTCATGGGAACTCCCAATCTGTTACTACATTCCTGCATCTAAACACAAACAAAAGATAAGAGAGAGAGAGAGGTTTGCTTATAGGAGTTTATTAATCTAACAAGTCTGCGTCCTACGTAGCTCCGCTCAATAATGATTTCGCTCCGCAACAACTTCGGGCATTCTGGCCATTGGCATCATTTGCAGAGATCAATTCTATACCGCACTAAAAAACAAGCAGGATCGGGAGTTATGAAAGATAAAGTCGGGTTTCTGTTGTTGTAGCGTTACCATATCTACTTCACAACCAAGCTGGTGTATGTTAGCAATTGCGTTAAAAATCAGATTTAATAGCTTCAAACTTCTACTGACCACACCTTCAGCTTGCAATCGTTTGTCAATGGTGAAATGCCAGATCCTTGTACGAAGCTAAAGCGTAGACCAAGGGAATGGCCAAAGCCAGGCTAGTTTGCTTATGGATAGGCCAATAAATGGAAACTCAAATTTAACAGGATTCATTAAAAACATATTAATACGCACACACACACACACACACACACACACACACACACACACACACACACACACACACACACAAATAAAAGCCACCTTTGCTTTGATCTTCTTGCTCACATAGACTTGTTTGACGTCCTTGCACAAAGGACACGTCTCATCCACTTTAGTCAGAACTGCCAACTGAGGAATCTCTGTAGCAAGATAAGTAGTTGTGAACATATACAAAAATGTATGATTGCATCTCGAATCTTGAAGGTACTGTGTTTCTTGTTAACAATAAGTGCAAATTAATGGAGACAAAAGCAATTACAAATGGTTATTCTTATGAATTTCAACCAACTGAAACTGGGGGCAGATCCGGTAACACTCGCTCTGATGCGATGTTCTCCAACTCGAATAATTTGCATAAAAGCATGACGTTTTTTTTGGCTTGGTGATGATGTATAACATATCTGCCATGTAGTGGAATGGAGATCAAACTAAATATGACATTTGACAAAATCAGCTATTCAGTTCCGATTCTCGTCAAGAAAATTTGACTGTGGCGCCTAAAGGGTTAAGCGTAGGTGAATCTGAGCAAACAAAAATGTGAAACCAATACTTTTTTAACACTCATTTCTACTCACTCAGGTTTCCAGCTGTGGCCCTGACTTCCTTCATCTTACTGATGACCGTATCTTTCATCAGGGAGATTTTGTCGGCTGGAATGACACTGACAAGACAGTGGATTTTGTCGCTCATCTTGGGACTGGTGTTGTAGCCATGGTCATTTCCTGAGCAGGGATTGGCTGGATTGAACTGAGAAAGAAAGAGAGATTGTCGTCTTGGTTAATGATATTTTTTGAATGTTTACAGATAAAATGTTTGAATAATAATGTACAAAGTACAAGCAGAATAATTATGTAAAACTATAACATAGAACATACAACAATATCAGACCATCACCCACAATTTTATGAACTGAAACGGGTGATAAACAAACCAACATTATATTTGTGGGCAGTATAAGTACATTCTGTATAGTGGGGAGAGACGGGGGAAAATCTGCCATCATCAGGAACCTAAAAGTATTGCGGCCTAGTCAAGCAGGGGATCGCTAATTGGGCAGGTAATCAACTACGTGTCTATATTTACACCTGGATACCTAGACTCAGGCCGTTTCGTCCCTGGTAGTAAGGAGAACACTGGCGCTGCAGAGAACTTATTCCCGTGTTGGCATTGTTGCGTGTTCAGGTAAAATGGCTGCCTTTACAATCCTAGTGCTTTGGGCCAGAGGGCCGTTTTAGGTAATGTCTAGTCAAGTTTGTTTATTGCGGATCACTTTATTACAGCTGTGATCGGAACAACATTCTATGAGAGAGCGTGTCTACGCAACTGTGATCGAGACAACATTCTATGAGACCGTGTGTCTAAACAGCGGTGATCGAGACAACATTCTATGAGAAGCCGGTCTGAGGCAGATATCCGTAGCTGACATTGCGAGCTGGGATTGGGAAAGCACTCCATTAGGAGTTGGGGAACTCTCTAGCTGTACAGCGGGGACTCAAGGTATTGTTTGTTTCACGATCATGTGGGGAGATGGGTATTGACTATCTTATGGGTTATAGGCTATTCATCTGTTATCCTAAATGACGGTGTTCTTTTATTACTGCTTGCATTACCAGGTGGATTTGCCAATCGAGACGGGTTCGTCGCTGCAGTTCCAGTGTGTAGTCACTGTTTTTCTCCCTGTGAATTTTGGACTGTGTGCGTGTGTGTGTACGCGAGTGCAACTTGTAGCCTTATTGTGTGTGTGCGTGTGTGTACGTGGGTGTGTAGGCCTATGCGTGTGTGTGCGGGTGTGAACGGGTGTAGTTGGTGTGTGTGGGTGCTTGAGTGTGTGTATGTGCATACTACCGGTAGCCTAGTTGCTCGGGTGCGTGAGCGAGCGAGAGAGAGTGCTTGCGTGTGCGTGTGTACGGCGTGTGTGTGTTTACAGTCGGGTGTGTGTGTGGGTGTGTGTGTGTGTGTGTGTGTTTGTGACTATAGTTGTGCGTGTGCGTGCGTGTGTGAACGGGTGTAGTTGGTGTGTGTGGGTGCTTGAGTGTGTGTATGTGCATACTACCGGTAGCCTAGTTGCTCGGGTGCGTGAGCGAGCGAGAGAGAGTGCTTGCGTGTGCGTGTGTACGGCGTGTGTGTGTTTACAGTCGGGTGTGTGTGTGTGTGTGTGTGTGTGTGTGTGTGTTCGTGACTATAGTTGTGCGTGTGCGTGCGTGTGCATTGTATGTGTGTTTGTTGGTGGGCTGTAAGTGGGTAATTTATTGGGCAATGTGCAATTAATGGGTCTGATGTCATAGACTGGTATTTATACTGACTCTGTTCTGTTCCATTCTAATCTCCTTCCCCGGGGTTGAGGTGACTAGTATGCAGGTATTATTTCATGTTGCTTGATAGGCACTTTGGTCAATTTGCTTAATTTTGATTTGCTGTGAAATACTCTGACAGTGTGGGGTGTGTGTTTGGCTTTTTCCCTTTTTTTGTATGGCCATCTTTTGTTTCAATATTGGTTATTTGTGTTTTTGGTTTTGATATTTGGTTTGTGTGTTTTGACCTTGGGCCTACTTTAGCACACTGATTAGGCCTGTTGTCAGTCTTTCTTCCCCATATCAGGAAAAGGGGATTATTTATTCCTGCACCCCAATTGTATCTGCTGTCTGCCCATAACATTAATATATTTTAACATTGGTAAAATCAAATAAATGAGCTCTTGTATTTGCATCACCTGTGTCTTCCAATATTCCTAATAGCATCCAAAGTGCGGGGTACTGTATCAGTGGCGTATAGTGGAGCGGGGAGGATTGTGGTGTTATTTATAAAGGTGGGACAGGCCACATATTGTATGCAGTTTTAGCAATGTAGCTCAATCTATTTGTAAACAAATATCAGCTTCTGAATTGTATTACAAAACGGCATGTTATTTTATACTTTTAGAGTGAGTTTGAGTGTCTCTGTGCTGCATCTACCGTGTAGTTATCTTTTATGTGACCCTGTAAGATTTTCTCAAGGTCTCTTGTGTTCACCCCTTCAGAAAGGCCAACTTCCAGACCCATGGCATCACAGATGGCAAACGGCACAAAGGATCCATACCTCTGGTCTTTTATATAGTGCGTTTGGAACTGTGAATAAAAACACAATGATGCAATTGGTGAGTATTAGTTTTGAGTGCTGTCTTTAATTGTGTCCTGCTATTATTTATTATTTATGTAAAAATAATTACTTTTCACTGTTCAACAATCTGGGCCCCTTAAATTGCAATGTTCCGAGTAACACAGATGATACACAATTACAGTTTATCACCTGGTGGAATGGAATACTGATTTCTGATTGGCTGTCAGGGTGTCCGTTATTGGCTGTGCTGTCGAGCTGTTCTTCGCCCCGCCTCGTCTATTATAATCTTATATCGGAAGACCTCAGCGGCCGTTATCCCTTACATAATTCTGTAACTACTTACAGTTACAATAGCCCTCATTTATCAAACAAACGTGAAAACAAGCGTAGGTTTGATTTATGAAGCGTTCGTACAATTCTGATATCAGCGAAAAAAAAGAAACGGTATTGGTAAATGTGGCGGCTAGTGCTGTCAAACGATTAAAAAAATTAATCTGATTAATCACAACATTTTTCAATGATTAATCGTGATTAATCACTTTTAATCGCAACTCATTTACTCCAGTAAGAATTTGGATGCTAGGGTATGTTGGATCCTTATTTTGCCCTGTAAAGGCCCGGGTACTAAATAGTTGGCTTTGTTCGTCTCAAATGGGGCAATTCACACCTGTCCCCTACCCCCTATCCCCAAACATGCTGTTGGACAGTCAGGAGCAAGGCCATAATCTTTGTATAGTTTGACTTGATAGCAGAGCCATTTTCTATCTGAAATTGAACATAATACATGTCATGAAAGTGGAACCATATCCATCAAGATTAATCTGAGTTAATTTTTTTAATCCGAGTTATTTTTTTTGGATTAATCACGTGATTAATCAGTTAATTTTGCCAGCACTAGTGGCGGCAGAAACCAACGTAATTTAAATGTCACGCCCAAATATATTCTCAGTTAAGAGGCCTCTCCCCTAGTTTTTGCGACATGAATCTATCCAAAATTAGACTTTTTTTCTAGTCTTGAGATACCCGCGTGACATGCAAGTCAACCTGTACCAATTAGTTTTGACAGGCGGCATGAAAGGAAGGCGCGGAAATCGTGGATATAAACTATTTCCCAGGACCCAGACATAACAGATCTGAATTACTGTATCAGTAGGCTACTAAATGATTTCATTACAAAACTCAATGCAGTAAAAGCCTACACAATTCATGAATGCTGCACATGGTGCACTCATGAAAAATAAATTATTTATCTAGATGCTCGGTCTCGCAATCCAAGCGACATAAAGATAATTAATAATAGGGTATTTAGGAAAGGCAGTAAATGCACAGGTGTAACTGTGTCTAATAGCCTATAGTCTTTATTTCATGAAGTAAATGCATAAATTCATAATTCTCTGCCAGTAACGTTGCGCAGTGCTTCAATCTCCTAACTTGAAACCGTGTGTACGGAAGGTCAGATCCTGACTTGACGTGAATCTGAGCGTAAACACTGCTCATGATCAGATTGATAAATACCATGTTTTGCGTAAGAATGAGCGTACGCACAGTTATCTGAGGGCCATTAACTCTGGTTCTATAGACGTCACAAATGACATTGAGATTGTGCCTGTAAGCATATCATAACTGACAGATCTCTCACTTTCTTTGTGAAACTGTGACCAGTTGCTGCATCTACAGCTGCTATACTGGTAATGCGTTCCTGGAAGATGGAGTCTATGGAGTTGATGAGACTGGACTTCCCTGCTCCCACCGGACCATGGAGCAAGATACGAAGTTTACCAGCATCTGGGTTACTAAGTTGAAGTCCCCGTAAAGAGTCTTTCATGGAAGATCTTTTGCTGTTATATGGGAAACAGGTAACACAACAAACAACAAACAAATGAAAAACACAACACACACACACACACACACACACACACACACACACACACACACACACAGTAGCCAATCATGACTAAGAGAACTGATAAAGCAACAAACCCTTTACTGATCTACACAAGATCTTATTCTACTCACTCCCATTCTAAGCTCCTCCAGGGTGTCGGAAAAGCTGTGAAATAGAAATGTTTTCAAGAACTGAGTTAACTGATTAATTAATAATCCAATCAAGGAACATCAAATTATTACAGAAAAATGTTACTGTAAAAAGAAACAAACACACACACACACACACACACACACACACACACACACACACACAATCACTTCAGGTTTTTTAGCTACAATTAGCATAACTAGATAAGTATGAAAATAAGATTTTTTAAGAAAACGTCTCTTTAAGAAAACGTCTTATAGTCAGTTATAGATAGTCCTTCCTCTGATTGGTCGTAGGCTATCCTATTGCTTGCAGAAGTATTTTGAAAGATGAATGCCTTGTTCCGTCCATGATAGAGTTCGGTCTATCTATCGATGTTAGACTATACATTTTAATGTTGTAGGATTGCTTGCCATGCCGGCTAGCAAACCCCAGTTTCTAAGTAAGGGATTACGGCCGACGAGGTGACCGGTTCTACAGAAAACTCCAGTGACGCGCGGAGACGGAGTTACTTCGCCAAGCCATTATTTCTGTAGAACAGGTCACCTCGAAGGCCGTTATCCCACTTATCTCACGTTTGTATTCATCTCTCATATATTCAAAGAAGTGTATAGAACGTAAAAGAAACATGCAACTCCAATTTAAAAGAAGTTAACCTGTTCGGTTTTGGGTACTACTTTCAGTTGAAAGTAGATCTAAGGCTGCTTATTGGTGTTATTCTAAAAGGCATTCATATGGAACGGTGATTAGTTATTAGATGACTTATTTTTGGAACTACTTCCAAAGTGGCCAGTTATCCGAGAATAATGGTCACCCATCCGCTAATCAGAGAAGAGAATCGCGTTCTGAAGGGAGATAAACACTGCATAACTGGACTCACTCTGCTGTCTCACATCAAGAGGAATGAAGAGTTCAGGTTCAGGAGAATAATAATGACCTGGATCTTCCCGCGGGGCAGGAGGGGGAGGATACGTAGGACGTCGATGCCTGTTTCGGTTTCCTCCTTGGGAAGGAGGCTCCTCTGCACTTCGCTAGAGTAAAGGGGGCCCATGTTCAGAAGACTCAAAACTCATCAAATGCAACCAAACGACTGAATCTCTGATAGACAATTTCGCACCACAATCACATTGTGAAAAACTCCTTCATTGTTCAGCAAGTTCACTTTTCCAGATTATATTTTTGGAATTGTAGACTTTTTTTTGTTTTTCTGACCTTGATGCTATGAAAAGACTAAATATTGTTAAGTGAAGAAGAGAGATAGGGGAGCGCTGCCTTGGGTGTCCAAAAACAGTTGTGTAGTGCAGGTGCTCTTCAAGGGAAAGAGGGCAACTTTTAAACTTCGAAAAAAAGAGAAAAGTCCCGAGGCAACACTGCTAATTAGTGCATTTTTATTTGTGCCACACGCACCGACGCGTTTCGACTCAACGTCTTTTTCAAGGTGTAAAGGTGAGAGACACTCACAGGTGTGGTTTAAAAGCAGATCACAACAGGTCATGTGACCAGGACCTGAATTGGCTGACCAATAGGGGGAAATGGGGGAAAGGGTATATCAAACAGCCTTAATTTTTCAAACACCGAAAAACAAGTGATACAAACAGACAGTAGTGGTTAAATACCAAAAAGAAAAATATATACAAAAAACAACAATAATCATTTTCCTCCCTGGTAAACTATCACAGCAAATAGTGTAAAACATTATACAGACAGGCATTTAAAACAGACATTAGTTAATTCCCACGCAAGATCAAGCCTATATTAATGTTCAACCAGGCTATAAGAAAGGGGAGAAGTCAATCTCATCATTGAGTCCAGGGAACATGGTGGCATTTAGTTTATCTATCCAAAATGTCTCCCTCTGGAGGAGGCGTTTGAGTCGGTCACCACCCCTTGCAGAATTGTAAACCACCTCAACAACCAAGGCCTTAAGAGAAGTAGGGTTCCGGTGTCCAGCATTTTTATAATGGGAGGCCATGGGATAATTTGGGTTGTGCGTCTTGATGGCATAAACATGTTCTGCCAATCTGTCCCTGAATCTTCGCTTCGTACGGCCAATGTAGAAACAACCATGATCACATTCACCACATTCCAGTCTGTAGACAACAAATTTTGTATTGCAGTTGGCATAACTCAAACAATGTAAAGATTTGGTTCCTGTAGCATCTGGGAAAGAGTTACTTCTATCAACCTGGTCGCAGTGTCTACAGGAGCCACAGCAGAAAGTTCCTATTGGCCTGGGTAGCCATGTTGTGGGTTTCGGGGGGGGAGGTAAGTGGCTCCTCACCAGAATGTCACGGAGGGTGGGTGCCCTTCTGAAGGCAAAGCCAGGGAGTTCTGCAAATGTGGTGGCAAGTGCCGGATCGCTCTGTAGAATGCCCCAGTTCCTGGTGATGATGCGTCTGATGGAATAGCCCAGGTGGCCAAACTGGGAAGAAAAAAATATTTTAGATGATTGCTGTTCATGAGAGGATTTATTGAGTAGAAGTTGTCTGTCAGAGGATCTGGCTCTTGATCGTGCCTGATTTAATAAGTTTTGTTCATAGCCTCTCTGGACAAACCTATTGACCATGTCACTAGCCTGATAGTCAAATTCCTCGTCAGTGTCACAAATCCTTCTGAGCCTCTGAAACTGTCCATATGGTATGTTGGATATGAGACTCGTGGGGTGGTAGCTGTCTGCCCTAAGAATTGTATTTCGGTCACTGGCTTTTCTATAGATAGATGTGTGAATAAGGCCCAGAGGGTCAACAGTGATTTTTAGGTCCAGGAAATTAATCTCAGTTCTACTGTATTCCAGGCTGAGTTCAATGTTTGGATGGCTGGAATTAAGATACTGATGGAAGTCCTTAAGTTGTTGTTCAGATCCAGAAAATATAAAAATTAAATCATCAATGTACCTCCCATACCATATGATGTTCTCTTTAAATGGATTGTTCTCACTCTGTACATACCTTTCTTCCCAGAGGCCTAAGTAGAGCCCTGCATAGTTAGGGGCGTAAGCTGCTCCCATAGCGGTCCCCTTGACTTGTCTGTAGAGTTGGTCCTGGAATAGAAAAATATTGTTTTTAAGTGTCCAATTGGTCAAATCTGTAATGAAGTTGGTAGGTGGAAAGGGGTTGGGCCTATGTTGCAAGTAGTGGTTCAGGGCCTGTAAGCCATCACCATGATCAATGTTTGTATACAGTGCAGTAATATCCATTGTGACTAGGAGTGCAACATCAAGTGGTGGCATCTCTTGCAATTTTTTAAGCACATGAGTGGTGTCCTGGAGGTAGGCAGGCAATGCGCTAGTGAGGGGTCTAATAAAAAAATCAATATATTTGGACGAAGGTTCTGTGATAGTTTCAATGCCGCTGATTATAGGTCTTCCAGGGGTGAGGTAAGGCTTTTATGAATCTTGGGGAGCAAATAAAAAGTGGCAAGTCTGGGATTTTGAGGGACAAGGAAGTCACGTTCTTTGCTTGTGATCCACCCATTAAGTAGAGCATTGTCAACTATATTTTCCAGTTCCCGTTTAACCAAGTCAGCAGGATTAGAGGATAGGGGTACATAGTATTGAATATCATTCAGTTGTCTGAGGGCTTCATCTATGTACTGTTTCTTTTCCCAGGCAACTGTAGCTCCTCCTTTGTCTGCTCCTCGCACTACAATTTCATAATTATTCTTGAGCCATTCTATAGCTTGTCTTTCCCCAAATGTTAAGTTAGACTGAGAGTTCCCCCTACTGGACCTAAACAATTTGTCCACATCATGGTTGACTTTTTTTGTGAAGGCATTGAGACATGCATTGTTGTTAATAGGGAAAAATCTGGATTTGGGTCTGAATGGGGTGCGTGGCTCTTCCTTATGTGAGGTGCTGGGTGTGTCGGGAGATATGGCAATAGATTGTTTGTTATTGTACCAGGCCTTCAAATGCAAATTTCTGTAAAATCTATAAAGATCCACTTTAGTCTTAAAGCCGTTGGTATTGCAGGATGGAGCATATGAGAGACCCTTAGACAAAACACTGATGCAGTCAGGGGGAGTGAAATACCTGAAATGTTGATCACTGTTTGCTCCGAATGCGATGTGAGAATCGTTCGGGTTCGCGTTGAATCCGTTGTCGTCCTCTCCTTCCTTTTTTTCCTGCTCCTCCTCGTTTTCCGTTTGTTGTCTCTGTTGCGGTTGCTCCACGGTCTAAAAAAGACTCCGGTGGGTTGAGTTCTTCATCACTAGTTGAGGCCCCACTGCTTGGTACGCACCAGGAGACCTTGCGTTGTCGTCTGTTTTGCTGTGACAAGCGGGAAGGTTTGTGCGTCCACGAATAGACGGTCCCATCGGCATAGTCACGTTGGTCTCTCTTGAATTTGTCAATTTTCGTGCGCGCCAGGGATTTGGATAATTTTTCAATATCCTCTTGGATCTTGGTCTCTTGTATTGTGTGTTCAGGGGAATTGCATGATAATGTTTGTTTTATTTCCTCAATCCGTTTGTGTAGCTCTTCTCTTTCTTTCTTTGCTTCCTTAATCAGAAGTAACATAAGATCTTTAGAACACTTATTAAGGATCGCTTCCCACTCCTGTTTAAATGTGGTGTCGTCCTTACCAAAGGTGGGAAATTTGGAGATGCGCAATCCTCTGGGAATCATGTCTTTTCTCCAGTAATCGGAAAGGGTGATTGCATGCAGTTCCAACTTCTTATCCTTTTCCAAGAGTTTTTGCAGGTCATGGTAGGATGTCTGTGTATCTTCCATTTGTGTAGACTCCAATGTGAATAGAGAATCTTGGACAATGATGTCATTGCCTTGTTCAGTGGTAAATGCAAGGACGTTTGTCATTGTAACGGTACCCAATAAACGTACAGATGTACGGAGCTGCTCACCCGACTTTGCCCAAAGTCCAATTACGTTAAGAAGAGAGATAGGGAGCGCTGCCTTGGGTGTCCAAAAACAGTTGTGTAGTGCAGGTGCTCTTCAAGGGAAAGAGGGCAACTTTTAAACTTCGAAAAAAAGAGAAAAGTCCCGAGGCAACACTGCTAATTAGTGCATTTTTATTTGTGCCACACGCACCGACGCGTTTCGACTCAACGTCTTTTTCAAGGTGTAAAGGTGAGAGACACTCACAGGTGTGGTTTAAAAGCAGATCACAACAGGTCATGTGACCAGGACCTGAATTGGCTGACCAATAGGGGGAAATGGGGGAAAGGGTATATCAAACAGCCTTAATTTTTCAAACACCGAAAAACAAGTGATACAAACAGACAGTAGTGGTTAAATACCAAAAAGAAAAAATATATACAAAAAACAACAATAATCATTTTCCTCCCTGGTAAACTATCACAGCAAATAGTGTAAAACATTATACAGACAGGCATTTAAAACAGACATTAGTTAATTCCCACACAAGATCAAGCCTATATTAATGTTCAACCAGGCTATAAGAAAGGGGAGAAGTCAATCTCATTGTTAAGTGAAGGTTTGAAGTCAATTCTACCCAAAAATTGACAATTTGCCAAAACATGTTTTTTTCCCAAACATTATTGTATGATATTTGTCAAATCTATGACTGTCCATCTAGGACAAATGGATACAGGCTCAATACAATAGTAATATGAATAAGCATGTTACCTCTTTAGCTGAATAAAGTCTTCCACATAAAAACTTGCAGCATCATAGACCTGATTATAAGTCCACTTTCAGTGGCATTGCCCTCATGTTTCGTGATAACTGCTTATGTCACATTTGTTGATAACTGCTGTTTATTGTTAAACAACCCATTTAACGGGTGATTTACAAGTTACCCAAATAGAGTATGCTATCTGGGTGAAGTAAACAGGGAAGCATTAACCAATTTTGCTTCAACTATGCCAAGGTCATGTTTGTTGGCATAATAACATCCCTTACATTGTTTGACTTGATTGCAAAAAATGCCTTACTGTAGTTGTAAAAAGTTAAGCACAGGACCACTGGACAGAAAAGAAAAGGCAGAGAGTATTTAGGTTATGGCTTTTTACCTGTTTCTTTATAAATCGAAACATGATCTCCCAGCTGACCTAATCTAAAATGAAAAATTCAGAAGTCATTAAATCATGCAGACCAACAGATTTACTTTTATTACAGAAAACATGCACGTTCATTCTAAATCCATGTCAAAGGAAATAGCTATACTAAAGTCTTGAGTTTTTCTATTATCTCACACGATGACTGTTTAAAATGAAGCCACATCTTGTTAAAACCATGTCAGTGTTTTATTCATTCCTTAACCACTATATCATGTATGAATACATAATGAAGATCAGAAACTGATTAGTGAGACTCTTTATAAAAACAGCAGTTGAAAAAAGACAACAAGACCATTTCTAAACACTATATTTTCGATTATACACTATGTTGAGTTGACATTTATCGGTCTTTATTTGTAAATTAAATTATACCACCTTGTTGTATGACGATTTTACAAAAAAACCCCTATGATTTGGAGATCATTTAATTGGAAAATAAATGAATAAATTCAGAGTTACAGTGATGAGATCTGAAGTTAGTTTAACACTGATGGAGAGATGCCCACATTTCCAGCTGTACTGTATGCCCACATGCACGAACCCAAAACACACAAACTGATAGAAATCAGATTTTTCTTATGGGTGAAACCAAAACATTGTAGGACTTGAAGAAAACTGTAAAGCTACAGATAGAAAAAGATTGAGCACCTATGGTGACTACAATGTTTGAAGCACAGTCTGCACCACATTTTTATTGTGTGTGTGTGTGTGTGTTGATATGACTTCTGTTGAACATAAATTCTGCCCCACCCTCCCACCCCTCGGATAATGCTGTTTTTGATTCAAATAGTTCTGCCAAGCCATTTTCTGCTTGTACATGGTATGCATCTAAAATATTCCAAAAAAGACACCATGAAACTCATTTACAATGTTTGTTAAATCTGATTCATGAATTGTTTCTTCTTACCTGTCTGTGAGCTGATGTGTTCGACTGAGCCGCTGTGTCTCCAACAAATACTTACATGCTTGGGCTGGTACTATAAAGATAGTACAGCGTGTTTGGTCTGAACAAGACTAGACAATCACTGCTGCATAGCTGTGCATATAAGCTGGTGTATCACGGAAACCCGATCAAAATAATTGTTTGATCGGTACGCATCTTCTCAATCAAGGGGTTAAAATCCCAGTTGAAATGGACGAAGCAATGTGCCCTGGTTAAATGTGTATCACCATCATGTTACAGAAGACCTGCATTCCTAAACCCTGAACTTCACTTCAGTTTAGACAACTGGTGTCAGCTTTTTACTTCCCTTTCTTTGGTTTCTCACAATCTCAATCTCTTGGCCTGTCCTTGCCTCTGTCTCTCATGCTGTCTCCTTCTTTTGCAAGACTTAAAGAGCAGTCTATCGGTCTATCCATCTGATATGTATGTGTGTGTGTGTGTGGGGGGGGGGGGGGGGGGCACCTGTATGTGTCCATGTTTGTTTTGATCACAGCACTAGCACCTTCATGGAAACAACACAATGAATACATTTTGAAAAAGTATGTGAGAAATGTTAACCCTTGCTACAATGATGATCTGTGTCTTTGTGTAGCCGAAATGGTCACCCTCCTCTTCTAGCATGCTTTAGCTTTGAAAAGGTCTTGTGTGAGGGACAGGAACACATTTGAGCACACTTCAGTTTGCTGCTTATCTTTCTCTTTTTCTAATAGCACAGACTCCACCTTCAATTTCTATTTGTGTGTGTGTGTGTGTGTGTGTGATAGAGAAAGAGAATTTTTATTCAGTCACAGAACAAATGTTTTGTTGTCTGGCAGTTTTTTTTTTTTTTTTTTTTTTTTTTTTATGAAATCTTTGCACGACTTAAACCCTTTCCACATGGTTTGGCCCCAGCTGAGTCCCAGCTCATTTTGTTTGGGGTTTCCAACACCTAACTCTTGTGTTTGCCCCCGAGAAGCTAGCCTGGGATACAGAGGACGCATCTCATCCTAGCCAATAAATGAACTTTGACAGTGCAGCACCAGCATTATGAGCATATTTGCAAACACTGATCACAGATTCTTTTGGGACTAACTGAGAGAATGTTTATACAGGACAACACTGTCAATAATTGATGATTGTCAGCCTTCACTTTATTTTGCTAAAATAAATTAAAACATAAATATTGTTATCATTTTTGCTTCAGTCTGACTCGATAGCTGCAATTCTGTGCTTAGACATTTGTTGAGAAAAGAAAAATGCACAGCACACTGTTGCTCCCAGTTAATTAGCTCCTGAGGAAGACCTACACACAAGCAGGGGTGGACTGGCAATATGGCACACAGGGCAAATGCCTGGTGGGCCGACACACTATTTGAGTCGACGGCCCTGACATTCTCACTGTAACTGTAATCATAGACTTATTTTCAAATGGTCTGACCAGTATGGTGGGCTGGTCTCGCCAGGGCCGATTGTTTGTCCCAGTCCGCCCCTGCACACAAGTCTAAACGATATAATAATCTGGGAGGAACAGTGTGCAGAGCGTTTTTCTGTTTCTTTGATAGTTTATTTGCTTCATCACCTGATCTATTGGATGTGCGATCCCCCCAACTATGTGATGAGTGAATTCTTGACAGCCTTTTCTGGCATGTGTTTCAAAAAATGCACTAGTCTTTCATTTCCTCCTCCCTCTTCCTCTCTGCCACATAATCATTGGCAAAGTTGAGGATGGTTGTCAGAGCAGACAGCAGCAGTATGTCTATGTTATTGTCCAGGCTGATCTCCTTGTGGTAGTTCTTCACTGGGAAGATGCAACTCTCAGGTACTCCAAGAACGTTACTGCAATGCCCAATCTGTAGACAAGGATTTAAAAATTAGTTCAGTGCACTCATACCCAAACTTTGTTGTATTATTCATGTAATTAATAAAGATAAATTGTACGTTGACTAAGAATTAAGTTACTAGCCTAAATAATACTGACCAATATGACAGACTGGACTTTAGAATTACAGAACTAGAATTTATTCAAAACTCTAATTATAAACCTCATAGACTGAGGGATGAATGGTCTGCTTAATAGCGCCCTCTTTGGTGACCACTGTTGAACTAGATTTGAATTTCTACATTTGACATCACTAATTTTCCCATTTGAAATGGCTATTTCTAACACATTCATGACATCGTAGCCACGGACAATCTCTCCAAAGCCATTGTAAAAATGGTATTTGTCCTCATATATCTTTACTGACACAATAGCAGCAATTTGTTCCACAACAATACCACACAAAAAACACCCTTCACCTTCTCAGAGATTGTTCTGCTTCTGTAGATGTCTTGAATATTTTTGTTCACCTCCGGACATGCCTGATCAACTTTTGTCAACACAACAACCTGTGGGATTCCTGTAACATTCAACAAGCCACATGTTTAGTTGAGGAGAGGATACACATAATTATATTCATTTAAGAGACTAAATTGACAAAGGAAAACTACTGCATACAATCACCAGCCCTTTTTCTGATTAAGATTTAAGATAACATTTTTCTGTTTTTTTCTCACAGCTAATGTTAAGCAAAGCACCAACCAACCAATCTCTAACTAAGATAAGATAAATGTATACCGGAATGGGACATTATTTTCCCAACAGTTCAGAAATGAGTGTTTTACTTGCAGCTACTTGCCTATGGTACTGGCATATCCTCTGATGTCAACCATCTTTTTGATGATTTTGTCACGCTGCTGGTCCTCTGTGCTGTCAGTGCACCACAGGGGACTATCTGATGGAATTACACTGACCAGACAGTGAACCATGTCACTCACGCTTACAGACCTGTTCTAGAGGAAAACATCCATATCAATCAGAATTTTTTGGATTGAAGTGTTAAAAGTGTAACTAGTTTTAAGCATAGCCCTGTGGCATTAGCCTAAGTTCTAACAGCACTAGATAGTGCATGGAATGAAAGTTTTGAACAGCATAGACTGAACACAAACAAGCACTTGACATTGAGTCACTGGGATCCTCATTATAATCTGAATAATCTGAGTTTCCATCGACTCAGTGTAAAGTGCTTGTTCTGCGTACGTGTTCGTTCTATGCTGTTCCAAATTGTTTTGTTCCACTCGCTGAGTAGTGCATTTAGCAGGATCGTTTAAACAGGGCTATGCTTGTAATCACTCTGGAACAACACTTTAATTTTGCTCATGCTAGTTCTTACCTTATCTTTAATGCCATTTGTGTGACTCTGATTTTGGTGCTCATCTTGTTCCTCCGAATGAGGGTTTACAGGATTAAACTGTTCAGCGAAGACAGAAAATAAGTCAACAAAAGATGGATGATAATGTTATATGCATACAGTATGTGTATGTGTGTTGTGTGTGTGTGTGTGTGTGTGTGTGTGTGTGTGTGTGTGTGTGTGTGTGTGTGTTACCGTATAGCCATCTTTGATGTGACCCTCTAAAATCTTAATGAGGTCATCAATGTGCGCCCCTTCTGAATCGCCCTTCTCCAGTCCCATGGTGTCACAGATGACGAAAGGTAGGAAGGATTCATAGGAACCATCTTTAATTCTGTGGGCTATATACTGCAGTAAGAACATGGGTGATGTTAAAGGCGTTTAATTCTGTGAGTAGGAGATAGGTTTGAACATGAGAGATGTGTCCCTTAATAATTTTAAACTTTTATTTAGTTTTATTCACACCGTATTGCTCTCTGTGGTGTTGTTTAAATATAATTGTTAATACATGCTAAAACATACTTTTTGTGTGGAGCTCTGGCACACTTTTTCTGCTATGGCTGTGCAGGTCATGCGCTCCATGAAGATGGAGTTTATGGAGTTGATGAAGCTGGACTTCCCTGCTCCCACTGGACCATGGACCAGGACACGGAGTTTACCCACATCTGGAGTGCTGACTTTAAATTGTTTCAGTTTCTGCTTCATCTCATCCCTGTCCCTTTTTCTGTGTGTTTTGAAAAAGGTGAACACACAAAGAGATGGCCTTCAAAATGACAATGTAGCTGGATAAAAATGGCCTTCAAAAAATTACCTATAGGCCTACTTGTAAAACATCTGAAAAGTAAAATATGAATTTAGTTGCATAATTGCTTGATGTTTGAATACAACCACACACCTTACACACACACACACACACACACACACACACACACACACACACACACACACCACATAGCTTTCATATTGTCTACTGTGGGCCTATAGAGTCACAAAAACATTTCACTACATGACATTAGAGTCAGTGTATCCTGACACTGAAAATTACACTATTCAGAGATACAATACAAAGTTTCAGATGTGTACAGACAGATATTTGTGGATGTGAGCGGTAATACTACAATGGATCTCCTCCAGTTAATACATACTCCCACTGTAGAGTTCTCCAGGGTAGAGACAACACTGTAACACAGAAAAAAAGCAGGCAGGGTGACTCCAAAAGGGCTAATGTCAGAGTAAAGTAGTGATGAACTTTTTTAAATGAAACATTTCTACACTTGACTTGTCACATAATAGGTTGTCACTATGACAATTCCTGAATTTTCCTGTAGACGGTGATAGTGAATGGGGGTTGAGTGCACTCACATGGACTGGGAGGTGGAGAAGGAGGAGGACGAGGTTTCTTGATCTGTGTTCCTCCCATACCTGTGCCTCATACAGTCAGGTCATCCAGTTATCTGCTACAGACAGATTTCGCTTTTGATGAGCTTATCAAGTCAATGAACAGGTTACTCTGAATGAATTCCACTGTATGCACAGCCACAGCCACACTTATCAAGTCAAAGAACAGGTTAGTCAGTTATGTGAAGAAGAATGCATAATCTCCATTATCAGAATGGTGCCATACAGCTATACGCACGGCATTGTGATGGCAAGAACAGACGAGTGATTTTACATTTTACATAAATTGCTATCATTATATTATTATTTTTTATTTTTTATTTTTACAGTTATGAGCGGAAACTTTTAACATATGAAATAGGCCTATGCCTAATTTATTACACCTTTATCATTGTCTTCATCTCCACTGTTGCTTAACTCAACAAACTAAACATTGGTCTCAATATTATACACAAAACCAGTTTCATGTGAGTTATAAAGACACTTTTAAAGATTGATCCCAATTGTCTTACCTTGGTGACGATCCTTTTTGTAGCTTTGTTAGCACACCAGGCTAGCCAGCTCACTTTGGAATTCAACTTGTCATCTTTCTGTACTCCCTTACGTTATGCAACACTTTTTCCATTTTGAAACACTATAATACACTGTAGAACACTGACACCACCCACTGACTTCACCATCTGGTGTTACTACTGTACTGCCTATCTCAACCACTGTAGCTACTTAAAGCACTGCTGGTTACATACACAAAACCACACTCTACACTCCCACTTTGGCTCTCTCTCTATCACTCACTCAATCCAACATCATCCAGCTGCGTCTCATCTAAAACGCCCAATCCTCGATAAAACGCCCTCACACAGTAGCCTACTGCCCCTTACTTCGTCACTGTCAACGTGCTGCTTTGTTATTGAACATCCGG
Source organism: Sardinella longiceps (assembly GCA_027497455.2). Taxonomy (NCBI): domain Eukaryota; kingdom Metazoa; phylum Chordata; class Actinopteri; order Clupeiformes; family Clupeidae; genus Sardinella; species Sardinella longiceps. The sequence goes on along the minus strand of JAODXP020004617.1, from coordinate 122,511 downwards.
GTTCTCATGTGCTATCGCTAGCCTCGATAGATAGGAAAGTGAAAGCATTTGGCGACTCGTTTGTATTTTGTCCAGAGTAAAGTTCGTGAAAATTATTCTTATTCCGATTGTAAAAGGAGTATTTGCAATATTTAAGTCATGCAGATTGTTTGATGTCAAACGGAAAAAGAGTTAACAGGACACGTAGGCCTACATCAACCAAATATTTTTCGGTGTATCCCTACGTAATACCAGTGAATACACTCAATGAGGCCCCTTCCTTTACATTACAGATAGCCTACTGACTGAATCCGCAGAGCTCATAAGTCACGCGGCACGTCCCTCTACGTTATAGTATGATAACGATAACACAAAAACAGTTTTATTCCGCCATTGAGACCATACAGAAAACTTGCACTTCCTAGGTTGCATGTTGAACGTCGCTTACGAGCTGGGGACACTTCTATGCCGCCCCCACCACCTTTAGCACACATTGGATGATTAAATAAAACAGAATTGTAACTCTCAAACAGTTTATTTCAAACAAACATGAACAGTGAAGTGAAGTTTAGTTTATTGGTTTATTTGACAGGGGCCATGTACCAGTTAGCTACAAAGCTATTTTACATCTGTGGACATATTAAAACACAGACCGGCATAACAAATAAATAAATACCAAAAACACATTATAGACCAGAATAGCAAATAAATAAAAAGCAATGAATAAACAAGAAATAAAGAATGAATAAAACTGGATTAAAGCTGTGGCACAAGGTCAGGAATCAGCTTGGCAGTGTTAAGTTTCTCTCCTTTTCCCTAGTTTCTCTTCTTTCTTTTTCAAACTGAACAAATAAAATCCTTAAACTTCAGATACTATTATATTATATTGCATATCCCCCAATCCTCTCTCTCTCTCTCTCAAAAAAGAAGCATGTCTCAGAACTCAAAACAAAAAAAGCCTGAGATATCCCTACCCCCAGTTTTAGAGATAAGAAATTAGAACTTACACCTTGCTCTGTTAAGGATATGGTATTATTAACTAATTTGCATTAACTTCAAGGATTTCAGGACAATTTGTGGTCAGATACATTAAAATGCTGTGCAGTGAGTTGGGAGACTGGCTGGACTGTGTGTGTGTGTGTGTGTGTGTGTGTGTGTGTGTGTGTGTGTGTGTGTGTTAGTGCCAGGCAGGGAGTCAGACATCTTCTATGATAATATCCTATTAAAAAAAACAGCATTCCCATGTCCAAGCAGAGCTGTCTCCTTGATGATCCTCTGCAGGATCTCCGGGGGGAGGACAGGCCTGTCCATCGCTGCCACTTGTTCTGCGGGGCTGAGGAGAGGGAAAGAGAGAATACACCAAATAAAAAATAAATGCAAGGTTTGCTTTGAATGATTTACTGCTTTGGGCAATGGCTTAATATTTAGATATTAGTTGTTTTTGGTCCAAAGCCAACCACTTTGCACTGCACTCACACATGCCATTAGCAAAACCTGTAGCAAATTGAAGGTCAGTCAGATGAGTGGTTCAAGAGTTACACAGGGAGGCAACCATCTTCATGAGCAGCCAATATGAACAGAGAGAAAATTATGCAATATGTATGAGTAGTGAGAAAATTATGAATACAGTGTATGACGACATTTGTTGTTTTTGGTCCAAAGCCAACAACTTCGCACTGCTCTCACACATAGTAGCAAATTGATGGTAAGTCAGATGAGTGGTTCAAGAGTTACACAGGGAGGCTACGCTGGATGCATGAAGTGAAAACGATTTCTGCCGTAACAATTAACTTCCACTGTGATCAATGGAACTGGTTACACCACTGCAGTGCAGTGAACATCCTAAAAACAAAATAGACCACTCTTTCATGTGCTCATGATATAAATTGACTTAATGTTAATGTAAAGCATCCTGTGTAGCCCGTAGGTTATGCATGGAATAGACAAACAGGGTAACAGACAGGCCTTCCATGCATTAATAGATAGATGTTGGCAAATGGCAAAGTACATTCTTTAATACCTTTCTCTGCTCAATGCTTCAAGGGTGGGACCAACATGCGTTGATGGCGAGGGCAAGAAAGGTGTTCCAGCTTGTTCTGTTGGGGTACAGAGAGAGAGAGGGTGAGGTTTAACTACTATCTTCATGAGCAGCCAATATGAGCAGAGAGGAAAATACTCAATGTTTCTTTTGTATAACTTATTACTATGTGGGCAAATGGCAAAGTACAATGTAATACCTCTCCCAGCATGCAGCCTCCAGGGTTTGGCTGACATGTGCCACAGATGTGCTACCTTGACTTGTAGGGCTACAAGCGGGGTGGGGGGGGGGGGGCTGTTGGGTTAGCAATCATCTTCATGATCCCCCAATATGTATGAGTAGTGAGGAAATTATGGATACAGTATATAGTTGGCTTAATATTAAGATATTTGTTGTTTTTGGTCCAAAGCCGACCACTTTGCACTGCTCTCACACATGCCATTAGCAAGACCTGTAGCAAATTGATGGTCAGTCAGATGAGTGGCTCAAGAGTTACACAGGGAGGCTACGCTGGATGCATGAAGTGAAAGCCACTTCTGCCGTAACAATTAACTTCCACTGTGATCAATGGAACTGGTTACACCACAGAAGGCAGTGCAGTGAACATCCTAAAAACAAAATAGACCACTTTTTCATGTGCTTATGATATAAATTGACTTAATGTCAATGTAAAGCATCCTGTGTCGCCCACGGGTTTTGCATGGAATAGACACACAGGGTAACAGACAGGCCTTCCATGCATTAATAGATAGATGTTGGCAAATGGCAAAGTACATTCTTTAATACCTTTCTCTGCTCAATGCTTCAAGGGTGGGACCAACATGTGTTAATGGCGAGGGCAAGAAAGGTGTTCCAGCTTGTTCTGTTGGGGTACAGAGAGAGAGAGAGAGAGAGAGAGAGAGAGAGAGGGTGAGGTTTAACTACCAGCTTCATGAGCAGCCAATATGAGCAGAGAGGAAAATACTCAAAATTTCTTTTGTATAACTTATTGCTATGTGGGCAAATGGTAAAGTACAATCTCTAATACTGTACCTCTCCATGCATGCGGCCTCCAGGGTTTGGCTGACAGGTGCCACAGATGCGTTACGTTGACCTGTAGGGCTACAGGAAAGGGGGGGGGGTAGTGGGAAAGGTATTGGGAACACCCAATATGTATGAGTAGTGAGGAAATTTTGAATACAGTATATAATACTTCAGTAGGGATCCCTGCAACAGCTGTTGGCACCACCACCTCCAAATAGACAACATATCAACCTGTACAGTAAAAAGATGAACTATGCATATGAATATTGCATATTCAATTTCTACGCCGAGAGGAGCTAGAGCGAGGCGAAGCGGTTATCAATCGACCTAAAAACTGCTGTACAATCACCACAATGACTCTTAAGCTGCTAAATAAAGGTAAATTGAACTAAAAATGTTAGTATAGTAGCGTAGCATAGTTCCCTTTTAAAGATCTCCATAGCTTTTTACAAGGTTATAGTACTGGCAATGTACAGAGATGTAGTCCTTTCCTTCAATAGCTAAGTGTATATGGTGAATGTTAACTGTAGGCTCCAAATAGGATGGCTGGAATATTAAAAAAACATATTCCACTACATATTCTTTTAAGATTCAGAAAACTCACCTCCCCAAAATCACACGTCTTTTCCAGTGTGGCGTACATTGCATACTGAAAGAAACAAACAAACAAACAAAAAACATCAGGACCTGTTAGTTGGTCTGCAAACGCAATATCAGTAATCATTTTGTAAAATATTGTAGGCTCTCTCACCATCAACATATATACCCCACAGCTGTTGCTTTGGTACTGGCAAGATGCACCCTGTAATTGAGAAAAAAGAACGCAATTTCTTAACAATGATTATCATTAAATGATGGCTGTATACAGATCTCCACCCTCAATAGCTTTGATTATGTCATCAAATCACAGTTAACAATCAAGACTGTAGCAGTGTAAGCAACTTGACTAAATGCAAAGATTTGCAGGCACACATTTTACCTCATCAGCCAAACAATTCATAACGTTAGCATACTTTCACAGTTCAGGTTTAATATCTGTGCACAGGTCCATGGCGCCGTTGTGCTTAACCACGTTAACCTTGCTTCTCAATCGTATCGTATTTCATGATGGCTGTATACAGATCTCCACCCTCAATAGCTTTGATTATGTCATCAAATCACAGTTAATAATCAAGACTGTAGCAGTGTAAGCAACTTGACTAAATGCAAAGATTTGCAGGCACACATTTTACCTCATCAGCCAAACAATTCATAACGTTAGCATACTTTCACAGTTCAGGTTTAATATCTGTGCACAGGTCCATGGCGCCGTTGTGCTTAACCACGTTAACCTTGCTTCTCAATCGTATCGTATTTCAAATAACAGTTTTGTTTAGCACTTATATTATGGGGTACTTTCTTTTAGGTAGCGTTAGCTGCTAAGTGTACACCACATACAGTAGGACGAGAGAAGAGAACACGACCCTAACGTTAGCTGCTAACGTTAACGTTATATCTGTCTGTCGAATTCGAATGCAATTAAGATTACAACCTTAATGTCAGTAACCTGACTCCCGCGCAGATGAATGAATACACGAGTGTCTGCGAAAGCTAGGCTACAATGTCAGTGCATGTTGTCGAAATAAAGAATATAGCCAACTTACCAACATAATCTTCCGAGCAAGATGTCACCATAGCTGACCACGAGTTAGAGCGGTGTGCGCCATAGCTTTCAGAAATGGATTTGAGAATGACATCATACCCAGTGTCCCTTGCGAAATTCTTCACGATTGGCCAATCTGCAAATTCTTGGAACGCCCATGGGCGTTCTGGCATTAAGGCGGAACCGTCAATACTGCAGCTGGACCCTTCTCATTCAACCAGCACAGCGCATCAGTACTGTCAGTGAAGGCATTACAGGTTTTGCACTTGATCATGTAATGCTGATATAAAAATAGTCAAATATGGTAAAGCTTTACAATAAGTGTACATAAATAAACATTCATTCATGCTTTAATTACTGTATTAATAATGATAACTTAACAATAAGTGTTCACATGAGTCATTATATAGTATTGTAGTGTTCAGGAACATGGGAACACAGAAGTGGGCCACATGTAGAGATTTAACTATTTATTACTCAGAATCATTACAATGGTGTCAGAAGTGGGATAATGTAATGAGTCTAAGTAATAAAAAGTCCAGGATGTCAGTTTCTCTCGATTTATTTATCAGAATAGCGAACACAGTAAAATCTCTACATGTGGCCCACGTCTGGCCCGGAACTCAGAGAGAGAGAAGAACTCAAACACACCCAGCTTAATACATTCTGGCGCCCCTAGTGGCACACCAGTTAGCCATGGGGCACCCAAGTTCCTGAACGTTACAGTATGTTATGCACTAATGTTTGACTCATATGGGTCCTATATGATTTACTATGAAATGAACGGTTAATAATAATTGAATATTACATTTTAATTAATGCAAAGTCAAAGGTGTTAATTAACTATACTTTCTTATTGAGGAATTTGTTTTTGAGAATCATCTGTTAATTAATGAATTAATGATAATAATTAATGAATTAGTTAACCAAAACTTTTGAGGGCGACAGAACAGTGCTTAGTAGGCAAAGGATTATGGATTTGGTCACCGTTGATGCAGCCCATGAGCAGGGAGGTGTGCTCGGCCCCAATGACTATGCCTATGCTCAGCCCAGGAACAGCTAGGCTACATTATCGAGAAAGTTCCATCGCTTCTCCACACCCAACTTACCAGGCTGGCATTAGCTCCTCCGTGGCTCCACTCAAACCGATAGCGAGCTGTTCATTATTCTACAGTAGTGCCAAAGAGTACCAAGTGTGAGGTTTATTTACAGTCATCTTTGCTCCATAGGATAGGCATCTGGCACTTATCAATCCATAGCTAACTATTAATGTGCCTTAGTTAAGAGTTATGTGCCACCCCAAGTAAAGTCATGACATAAATTCATGGACAAATTTGTAACTCATTAATTTCTCCCAAAAAACACGACATAAAGCTTTCCTTTTAAAACACATTTATTTCACTTTGGTTTCAGGACAAGCCGAGTCAACGGAATCTCCCACAACACCTTGCCCACAAAGCAGTCTCCAATCCTCTGTGTACCTTGGGTACGAGGTCTGAGAATGTAGAAATCTATAGTAAAATATAGAAACATAGTTTTGAAAGTGAAACCAAAAAAGCTCCACTTTGCCCGGACTTTTCAATTGCGGTGACTGAAACCTTGGTTTAAGTGAAGCACATAAATAAATGCAAAGCCTCTAACGTTGAAATCATAGTAGGCTAATAAAATAATTGTAATTCCCACATTAACTAATAAAATGGCAAAAGGGATGGTATGGGGGGATGGCCGTTTAAGAAGGGAGATGATTTGACATTTTTATTTCAGAAGTGGGATGCCATCCCCCCTCAACTCGAGTACTGGATTTACTGCAATTTTAGGATACGTCGTTTAGACCCAATAGTAAAGAACATAGATACTGTCTTACCAACATTCAGTGTAAGACATGATTCCTGTAACCAGTCACTAACCCTACTCATTACACTTGTTAGCTTATTTGCCACATCTGTTACGCTTCCTCAATGGACATGCAAAACAGTGTCATCGGCATACATAATGATATTCATGCCCTTGCAAACAGACGGTAGGTCATAATATGTAAACAAAAGAGCAGGGGCCCTAGAATTGACCCCTGTGGGACACCCATATTAGTGGCAAGTGATGAAGATAATGTGCCATGTACCTGCACACATTGTGTTCGGCTACTTAGATAGGATTTCATCCAAGTTTGGACATTTGTGGAGATATCATATGAGGTAAGTTTATGAATTAGTACTTCATGACTTACTGTGTCAAAGGCTTTGCGTAGATCAAGGAAGACTGCTCCCACCACTCCTCCTTGATCTAAGCTAGATTTAATTTCCTCTAAGAAGTAGCAGCAAGTTGTCTGAGTCGAGTGTTTTTTTTTTCCTGAGACTGAATTGCATAGGATGTAATTTCAGGGACTTAGAGTCTAGATGGGCAAGTACTTGTCCTGCTACTACCTTTACAAGTACACACATGTGCAGACTTTTCCTCTGATTGATTAGGGACGACACATACATTCAGTGTATGCCTGAGATATACATATAAGAGAGACGGGGTCAAAAAGTGCAATTTTTTTTTTTAAAGTTTGATTATTAACTGAAATCAGGAATATGAAAACTGAAATGTTTTCATGGTCTTGGTCTCGACTCTCGATTCGTAATGGACTCAGTCTCGACTCGGACTTGCTTCCTCAAAGGCTCAGTCTCGACTCAAACTCGACTGTATTTGAAAACCAGTGGTCTCGACCCTTCAAAGACTCAGTCTTGACTCGGCTGTATTTGAAAATCAGCGGTCTCGTCCCATCACTAGTGGTCAGTTGTTTGCAGAGGTGTTGTGGGGATTTTTTAAGTGGGGGTACGCAATATCATGTAAAATGGAATGCACAATATAAAATTGTTACATAAATGATCTGCTTAGAGAAGTGGGGGTACTCCGTACCCCCGCGTGCAACGCCCACTACACCCCTGGTTGTTTGGTAAAGTTCACTGGAAGGGGTAGGCTTCTTTTTCTTCTCTCTGCCACATAGTCATTTGCAAAGTTCAAGATGTAATTCAGTGCAAACAGCAGCAGCACGTCCATGTTGTTGTTCAAGTGAATCTCCTCGTGGTAATTCTTCACTGGTAAGATGCAATTCATGGGAACTCCCAGATTTTGGCTACAATTTTTCATCTGAGGAAATTAAATGACAATATAATGATATAAGGTCTACTGTACCACTTCATAATAATCATTCCCAATAAATGATTATTAAATAGCTTATTAACATCAGTAAGTAGTTAATTGGAAAGTTAGTGGTTTTAATTAGTTATAAGACTTAATTCCATGTAGTTGTTCCAACTTATCATTAAGTCATATCAAACAGCAAGTTAATGATTAATTGATTAACTGTTACATATTGTTTAATTTCTGTTAATTATTTTTACATAACTGTTATCTATAAACAATTAATTTACTACTTTTGTAGGAGATGGATGTCATAAAGTGAGTCTACTGAGTGACATATGAGTGACAAAATGATGATTTAAGTTGAAAAAGTTATTTTTTTATCTTATGAAGATGGGACAGTCCTAAATAAATCACATAAAAACACATACACTTTTACCCACCCACAGGCATGTCATTCACCTTTTTACGGAGTGTTTCGCTTTTGTAGATGTTTTTAATATCCTCTTTGCAGGCTAGATCAATTTTTGTCATGATAACGACTTGAGGGATTCCTGAAATTGAAAGCTTTAAGTTGAGTTTAAAGCCTGATTTGGATTCACAGTTCAAACAACACAAGGCATGCTATGTAACTATTTTTCGCTTTCAGATTTTTATTGTATTACAAGCAAAGACAAAGTTTGAATTTTAGTAGGCTAACAGGTTAACATAAGACCTATTGAAGATACGAGACAAAGCACAGTAATGACTCAAAATGATTACTGCTTCATGTGGGCCAACATTATATGAAATAACTTGCCTTTCTTGCTGGCATATTCTCTGATGTCTCTCATCTTACTGGTATGGTCATATGGACTGTCGGCATGATCGATACTCCACGTCAAGTTATCTGCCGCAACCACACTGACCAGGCAGTGAATCTTGTCTCTTAACGCAGGATCTGTATTGTAATACCTATCTTCTTTGGGACAGGCATTTACAGCATTGAACTGAGGGAAAGAGAATAACACAAAAAACTCTCTATTATTGTGTTTTCAGAATTTTCGAAAAGGAGGTAACTCTATTATACTCTCTCACTTTGTGTGTATGTGTGTGTCTGTGTGTGTGTGTGTCTGTGTGTCTGTTACCACATAACCGTCACGGATGTGTCCATCTAAGACATTTATGACGTCGTCTTTCAGAATTCCATTTAAATTCCCCTTTTCCAGCCCCATGACATCACACAGAACAAAGGGCAGATGGGAGTCATATGAGCCATTTCGAATTCTGTGGCACTTCAGCTGAAAATCATGAAAAACAATGAAATTTAATTATTGTGACCACAGGCTATAACATGTGTCCTGGCAAGTCACACTATAACGTAAAATGTCAGACCATGATTGATAGTCCCTTTGGTACGCCGACTACAACCAATCAGAGCAACAAATAAGCTGAATCAAACTTGCCAAATTAGCAACACTTCTTCACATTGGACTCAGTAGAGGCAAAACTACATAAATGTTGACATTCTTACACCCTTGGTAAAGCTGTAGTGAGCAAGCATGTCAGCAATGGCCCCACTGGTCATGCGCTCCTGGAAGATGGTGTCTATGGAGTTGATGAAGCTGGACTTCCCTGCTCCCACTGGACCATGGAGCAGGATACGGAGATGCTCCACCTCTGAGTTACTGACTTTAAGATTCCCGATTCCATTCTTCATTTCATTCCTATTCCTTTGTCACATATAGCACAGGATTATTATTATATGAAATTTTTCACTGCACTACATTAAACATTAGAGAAGTAGAAAATAACTTGATAACCCTAACCCATTGAAAGTTTCTTTTCTAAACCTCAGCTGTGGTTAATCGTCATGTTTTGTGTTTGTAATTAGTGCTGTCAAGCGATTAAAATATTTAATTGTGATTAATCACATTAATGCTGTAGTTAACTCATAAGTAATAGTGATTAATCACAATTTTTTGTCCCTTGATTTATTTTTTTGACCCATTTTTATTTATTAATTTTTATTTTAATGCTGTTATCAACATGGATTGGTTGGGGTGAATACCATTTGAAAATAAAAGAAATCCAAGTTACAGCTTGTTTGTATGTTTTTTATGTAGCTAGTTCACAAGTTTACAAAAAAAAAATAAAAAAATGGATGGTGGCCCTTTAAATCATCCTAATTTATAAGAGGCTCAATGAAAATATGGCATGATGGTCTACATCATGCCATAAACCTACATTGCATGATCATACCTTTAAAATGCATTTTGCCATATTGCCAATTGCCCTGCATGAAGCTCTCATTTTAGTGACGAGGTCATACGTTCAGAATCAGATATGTGTCTTGTCTGCACAAAGCTATTGCAATAATGATACTCAAAAACATCTCTCTCTCTCAGTTGTGCTCCGACTTGTTTCACCTCTCTCACTCGCGCTGCAAATTTGAAACTGATATTTGCGGTGTATTCAGTTCAAGAGAGGTTACTTCTAAGGGACAACATTATCCATTTAGCTAATTACCTACCTATAGAACATGCAAGTGAACGCCAATGATTGACGGCGTTAAAATGGGTTTGCGTTAATGCCGTTATAAACTGACTGTATTCATTCAATTAGCATTGCATTTTTTGATCTTTGTACCACCTGTTGTTACTTGTTTAAAGCCCCCACTTGCAACATCTAGGTAAAATGTTGACGTTTCCTATTCATTACACCTTTTCATACATTGCTTTGAACTCATAGGGATTGATTAACTAACAACATGTTCCAGAGTAAAGTGAGCCGCTTTGCGAGCTTGTCCATGCCTCTTAGAGGCAGATATCGCCCTTGCAAGATCTGTGGGAGGGTCCACCCCCATTTGTTTTGATTAGCAAGCAGTGACTTAGCCAGAGCTCTCTACTAAAGCTGAATTACAACGCAAATTGTGCCTTCCCAGCCCATTCAACTCTTGATACATTTTGTTAGCAGATTTCTCCTTCAAGCTCTCTACAATAACTGCTTTGTTTGGTTCTTAGCTTACTGGATGACGCCACTGGACATGGATAGGGTCTCTTTAATGTGGACCCTAGGGAGACTAGTGGCTACTTATGTGGAAGCTAATGGGGATCCGAATAAAGAATAAGAATCTATTTGAATTAAACCAACAAATTGAATAGATTTTCTAATTTATAAATTTAATGATCTCTGAGTTGAACTCACGTCCAATCCATTTCCCTCCAGGCTTCCTCCATCACTGTAAAAAAAAAAAAAGAAAAAAAAACAGTGAAACCAGTCACCTATAATCAACATCATAAACATCAATATCAACCCTGAAAATTAACACCCAACAGTTAAAGTACGTGTCCTATAGGTTTTAAGGTTGATGATGTGCTACATCATTACAGTAATACATTCCCCTTCTACTACAATGGTGGTCAATATTTTTTTTTGCTTGCCATATGCTGAAAAATTTTAAGCTGCCAAGGGCCTAGGTAAAATGAAGAGCATCAATTTTCAACCAATTACTTGTGAACTAAAGCTAATACTAAAATTAGACCAATGTAACAACAGGCCACATTATCCTTTTTTGGTCATCATGAGCCAGTCGCATGAAAGATAGCAAAGGGCTACAATTTTTGGGAATTATATGGTCAGTAAATTAGTAAAAACTATAGACACATATTTAAAATTTTAGTCGTCATTTTTGTTCATAATCTGTTTTTGTTGTCTTCCAAATGGCATTATCCATACACATAAATTGATCGGTAAACTAACCTGTAGGCCTACTAGGTGGAGGTGGAGGTGGAGGTGGAGGTGGTATGGGATCTGTTTTTTTTTGACAGGTTGACCCCATGCCTGAAGCTGAAAAGAAGGAATTCAATCAGTTCATCTGTGGAGGAGTTTCATATTCTCTTTAGAACAGGCCAGAAAAGATTTGAAACAAGATACGGGAACAGGTTTTTTTGTTTTTATCTCATGTCATTCTTCATGACAAGGAAACTGCGCCAGAGATTCCCCTCAAGCTATCCATTTGAATTTATTATTTTGGAAATGTATTGAAACCATATCAGCCTATAATTGCCTTAACACCTGCCTTAATATTTAACATACTGTATCCTTTTCAGCTTTTAGTTTTGTTTTACAGACATTTTTTTTCTTAAATATGCTAGCCTGTAACTGTACAAAAAGACGATATTTCAAGTCTTCCAGAAAGGCTTTAAAGCACAAATGAAATTACAGGAGATAACCTCATTTTCAATATTATTTTGCGTTCATCATTATCCAAATTTGATGAATCATTACAAGTGTAAACAAGACTATATTTTCTTAATCTTAAAGGTACCTATGTTTAATTCAAATTCTTCTAAAATAAAAGTCTCTTTTCTAGAGCCAACAAAAACATTGTAACTGGTGAATTGTTTAACTGACTTGTCAACAGGGAAATATCTTAATTCCACCTTCAAAGACCAACAATTTAACATGCAAATGTGTACATGTTCAGAGTGTGGATACGCCTAATATTACCTATTCCACAAACTTACACTACTTCAAGAGTTTAGCGTATTGAATTTTTGGAGTCTTACCTTTATGTTCTAAAGCCTACAATGGGGAGCCTCATAAATTCCGTTTTTTTAGGGTACTAGCTATATGTTGAACTAAGGTGCTCTTTTCCTTTCTGTTGTCTCTTTAATCCAGTTTCTTCTGTTAACACAGGCTCCACCTACACAGGGTTTAAGCTGGAGATCAGATGACATAGGCTATACCTTGTAGCCTGACTGCTTTTTTTCAGTGTATGAGATACACTTTCATTTTTGTCCTGCTTTGTTCCTAAAAAATATTACAAATAGAATGGAGTTTTTCTTTGCTCCTGTCATGTTTGAGCGATCCTTTTGAGTGATTATCTGAGGACTCCTTGTACTGTCCATGTCACGTTTTGTATATGGTGTGGACCCAAAAGCAGGATACAAGGAGTCAGGAATCCAAAACAACGAGTTTTACTGATAAAGCGCAGGAGATACAAGAACTGGAACGTGGCACATACATGGAGGCTTGACACACAATGACCGACAAAGACAGAACTGAGGCAGGGGCTTAAATACACAGGACAAACAAGGGAACAAGGAACAGGTGAACTAAGGCAGGGAGTAACAAGACTAATAATGAGGGAACGAGACTGGAGACAGGTGAGGGGCGGAGCTAGAGACACAAGGCAGGGATAAACAAAGGAGCACATGGAGGAAGCAAACAGGAAGTTACATAGAGGGCGAATTCAACAGGCGTAACGTTTTGTAACGTAACGTAACAGTTCCCATTCATCCCTATGGGTGACGTAGTAAACGTTTTGTAACGTTACGTCGTCTTGAAAACGCCAAGAGACTCATGACAAGGACTTGGAAGTAACACAAAGGCGGGGAACAGAACACAAGCGTGAAGCTACAAACTAAAAGTCCAACAGAAAAAGACAGAACAGACTGTGACAGTACATTACAGCTTGGTAAAAAGATGGTCATTTTGTGTAATAACTTGATAACAACTTATTATATAATTACTCACAGTCACATCACTGAGTAAAATTGAATAATAACTGAAAAATGACTTACTTTTTAATGAATTAAAAAATATATTGGATCTTGAATGGGTTCCCATTACTGTGATAGAAGCATGATAAGACAATTAAAAACCAAACATGCATAGGCTATATATGTCTCAATAGTATTTGAACCTGTAGAGCTCTGGTTGCACTGCAAGGGGTTGCCTCCCAAATTCCCTGGGGCGTTCCAGGGTGGCACACAAGATGTTTGGTTAAATTATACTGACACCTGTTTACTTGGAGTGCTCAGCAAAATTAGTAGCGACTTTGTTTTGATGAGTTATAGTGTGCATGGAATCAGAGCTGTAAAATGCATTATTGCCTGTTTTCAATTCAATTACAGTGTAATATCTACTCCAAAAATGAAATGCATCATATAAAAGTAGATCAGTTTATTGTGATGGAAATATGACAGGATCATGTCAAACCAAGCACAAATCATGACAATACAAAAGTAATTATGCATTTTGCAGATTAATTCAACAGAAATGGACTGTAGATCATAAAATGGCATAGGGTGGAGAACTGGTAGTTTACTACTTACTACTTACAACCTGCTAGAACACTCAAAATATTAAACTCCACTTCAACGTAAAGATAACATGTAGAAGTGCCTACAGTAATTTCTATAAAAGTCCACAGGTAATTACTAAAAAGGACTTTACCATATCATTACAGTCATACCATCAAATCTCATCATAATAAGAAAGTGATTCCTTATTATTAGCATTTTCTTATTGACTTATTACCCTCAAGAAATAGTGTTTATTGTTTAGAAATAACATGTAAATTATTCAGTAATTATTCCGTTATCTGTCAGTAACGTGAGTAGTTATGAGTTTTTACCAGAAATTAGCACATATAGTAACTACCCTCTTATTACCAAGCTCTAATGTAAAGTGTTGCCAGCTATGCAGTGCTGTGCTAGCGTAAAGCAACACTATGCAACTTTTACTGGTTCGTGAAACCAACACAGGCAGATTTATTATATAATCAGATTAGACTTATAGTTACATATATTATATGGGACTCTTATTTTCATACCATATACCAGGTTTTCTGGTGCTGTGATGGTTTGTGAGAAATGCAGTAATAATTACTACTAGGCTAATGAATTATAAATCTAGTTCTGTTCAATGTATTGATGAAAATATACTCCATACATAGAGATGAAGAAACCTTAACAAGTTTATTAATCAATATCACTCACTGCATACTAAGACATATGAATGTAAACTAGGGAAAATATAATAAAACAAAGTGAGAAAAAGCCCTCTGTCACAAATAAAAGCAAACAAGACCAGCAACAGCAGGCAAAGAAAATTGCTGTTGATATTTTTAGCTTTTTACTTTTTACGTCTACTCTCTGCAACGTAATCATTTGCAAAGTTCAGGATGTTTGTCAGGGCCGACAGCAGCAGCACGTCCATGTCGTTGTTCAGTTGAATCTCCTTGTGGTAGTTTTTCACTGGAAAGATACAGTTTATGGGGACGCCCAAGTGATTGCTACAACGCTCCATCTGAGGAAATATAATATAATGAATATATACTGTACTGACATTAACATGATGATTAAAGGAGAAGTTTCATGTTATGGAGATGGGGCATCCCAAATAATAATCAAACTATATATTTTTAATACACACACACACAAAAGCCCACAAACACGCCATTCACCTTGTTGTGAAACTTTTTGCTCTTGTAGATGTCTTTAATATCGGACACCTCCTCCCAGGCCTGATCAATTCTTGTCATGATGACCACCTGAGGAATACCTGCAATTACAAAGCTTTGAGATTAAAGCCTGGTTTTCCATAGTTCAAACCACACGAGGTATGAATTGTTTATTTTCATGAAATGAAATTTCACAGACTTAAATGAAAGTGGTGTCACTACAAATACAGGGAATTTTCTTGTTAGTGTGCTTTGTGTTGCTAATGCTGCAAACTCACATTAAAATGAGATGATTATTATTTCAATGGTACTTAAGCCCCCCTGGTTCCAAGACCCTCCATTTATTATATCTGTAATAACTTGCCTATCTTGCTGGCATAAGCCCTGATGTCTCTCATCTTTCTGGGATAGTCATATGGACTGTTATCGACACTCCACGTCGGGTTATCTGCCGCAACCACACTGACCAGACAGTGAATCTTGTCACCTAACTCAGGATTTTTATTGTAAAACGTATGTTCTCTGGGACAGGCGTTGATTGAATTGAACTGAGGGAGAGAGAAAGACACAGATAGAGAAAGGTTACTTTATTATTATGCGTGTGTGTGTGTGTGTGTGTGTGTGTGTGTGTGTGTGTGTGTGTGTGTGTGTGTGTGTGTGTGTGTGTTTTAATATGGAATATGGAACATGGGTATGTGTGTGTGTTGTGATACTGATAGGTCAATCTGAGATATTTTTAAGGGAAAAGTTACTCCATTACTCTAGCCTGACACGCCAGACATGAATGTATAGTCTGGAGACGAGTGATAGACCCCCGGGTAAAACTGCTAAAACTAATCAGCGCGACTAGCAACTAACAAGCAATTTAAACTACACTTAGCCCGTCCAAAAACTCCCTGTCCAGATATAACGTTGTGATTAGCTAAACACCACGATGTCTGAATACAACAAAGTAGTATAAACAGCTCAGAAACAGCTCAGACGCAATCAACGTCTAAGCTATGGCTCGTGCCTAGACTCACTCGCTGAGCAAATTCAGGGTTCTAGGCTACCATTACTCTGTGTTTCATGTGTATTAATGTATGTATTAAGTGTGTGTATCTGTGTACAGTATGTGTTACCACATAGCCAACATGGATGTGTCCATCTAAGATATTGATGAGGTCGTCTTTCAGCACTCCATCTGCATCCCCCTTTTCCAGCCCCATGACATCACAGAGAACGAACGGCAGATAGGATTCATATGAGCCATCTTTAATTCTGTGGCAGTTCAGCTGAAAAAAAATTAATCAAAGTATTTCATTATTGTCACAACAGGCTACAGTAGCTAATAGCATGTAAGTGACAAGATTATGATACTTACTTTAAAGGAGAAATCCAGTGTGATTTTGCAGTAAAATATGTTAAAACATGATACCAGAATGAACTTTTGGCAAATAGCACACTAACGTACTGTATGACTCCTGTTTTCAGCAATACAGTGCAAATAGCCCATTAGCTATGAACAGGCTTACAATTGAAGTGACCGAACATATTGCTAGCATGCAAATAATTCACTATTCTACACCATTGGAGGCTCAAAGTAGCTCAGTTGTAAGCCTGTTCATATTTCTGAATACTGGGGTCTTGCAGAGGTGGACTATTCGTCAAAAGTTCATACTGGTATCATGTTTTAACGTATTTTAAGACAAAATCACATCGGATTTCTCCTTTAAGTGAATTTAAGAAAAAAAATGATCATTGCCAAACTAACGACACACTTTGTGCTCATTGGATATTGTGTTGCTTAGATAAGGATACCCTCAAACTTATATCCCAACAAACTTTGTTATGAAGCAAAAATACAGACACATTGACATTCTTACACCCTTGGTAAAGCTGCGGTGAGTAGGTCTGTCAGCAATAGCCCCACAGGTCATGCGTTCCTGGAAGATGGAGTCTATGGAGTTGATGAAGCTGGACTTCCCAGATCCCACTGGGCCATGGACCAGGATACGGAGAGACTTAACATCTGAGTTACTGACTTTAAGTTTCTTGATCTTATTCTTCTCTTCATCTCTACTCGTTTTCCTGTGTCACATAGCACAGTGTTATTATTATCCACGTATTGTAGACAACTTGACATTGTTTGAGTTTCTTGATGAATAAAGATCTTGACATTAATTGAAGTGAAATTACTAGTATATATAGAGGTTGTTTTAATCAAGACATTTTGTCATGTCAGAAATTGACATTCAAGTTTTATTTGTGGTGACATTAAGAGAGGATTTCTTAGTCATGACAACTTGATACAAAGAAGATCCCAAGACTGTGTCATGTAACTTTTAATACAGTATAAAGTATTGAGAGAATAGGGAAAATGTAATAATGAGATTTTTAAAAAATAATATAATGATCTCTGAGTTGAACTCACGTCCAGTCCATATTCCTCCAGGGTTCTTCCATCACTGTAAAAGTGAATAAAAACCAACAATAACGACTAGTGATATCACCTAGATAATCACCATCATACAGGCCTAGGTGTCATATCAAACCCTTTGAAAATGTACACCCAGCACAGTGTCTTCAACAACATTTGCTCAAGACATTTTGGTTCAACTCATTCAGGTATAGGTGACATTTGGAGCATGTTAAGAAGTTAAAAACACAGTTGAAAGTTCTGTCCCTTTCAGGAATAATTCTCTATTCAAGGAAGCCTATATGAGTTGGACTAAAATTTCTTGCGTCTAATGACAAGTCTGAAGTAGCTTGAGCAAAGGGCTTATTTCACACCTGAACATTCCGAGATTCTAAAACATTCCATTTGGGCATGGACCACACCACAATTCAAATTTTTTGTCAAGTAATTTTGTTTATAATGGGTACAGTATTTGCAGTCTTCTAAGTGTCAGTACCGATAAGTATAAATTGATGTTGGTTCACTTACGTGGTGGAGGAGGTGCGGGAACAGGTTTTTTTTGACAGACTGACCCCATATTGTGACTGAAAAGAAAGAATGTAAGAATGTTTATCTGTGGAGGTATTTCATGATCTCTTTTCGAAGCCAAAAATACCGGAACAGGTTTTTTATCTCATGACATTCCTCATGACAAGGAAACTGTGCCAGAGATTACCCTCAAGCCATCCATTTGTATGTATTGTTATTGAAATAAACCTGTAATTGTTTTTATACCTGTTATATTTGATGAATCCTTTTCCAGTTTCTAGTTCAGTTTAGGCCAATAGACTTTTCCCCCTAAATATCTGTGATATTTCAAATCTTTTCAAAAAGACTTTAAGGAAATGAAATTACAGAAATTCTCAATATTATTTTCTATTCATCAGTATCCAAAAACTCATCACTGACATTGTAAGGAAGTAAACAGATGTTGTTAGTATTTCCGTTTATTAGTTGTACTGCAGATTGAAAATAAGTCCTATTTTTGTAAATTGTCTGATAAAGCAAAATTTATCAATGTAACCTTCCCTGAGATTAAGAGATTAACATCACAGAGAACATAAACTACATCAAAAGTTTATATATTTTATATCACAGGCCTTCAACTTAAGTGCCCATTTACATTGCATAGACCTAGTCCACATATGCTACTTAGAGACTGTATCCCATTTGACTTGAGTCTTACCTTTGAGAGGATCTTTCCAGTTGCAAAGAGAGCTTTGAAGATTCTGCTGTTTAGGCCCTTGGACTAAGGTTCATGTTGAACTAAGCTATTCCTTTTCTTTCCCTCTCTCTCTCTCTCTCTCTCTCTGAATAATTAGTCTAATTTCTTCAGTTCACACTGGCCCCGCCTACAAAGGGTGTAAGTTTTACAGTAAATGTTTTCAGACGGAGCTATCAGATCAGATGATCTGCATCTGTATTTGTCTTCATGGAAATTTTTGTCAGCTTGCATGCTGGAGATCTGACTTTTGACTTCATGACTTGTTACAGCCCATTACGTAATAACACCACATTATGTTGTAACCTGACAAAATACATGAGAATTTTTGTCAGCTTGCATGCTGGAGATGTAATAGCCAATTATGTAATAACACCACATTATGTTGTAACCTGACAAAATATTATACATTATCACTCCATTATGTAATAAATTACATATTTTGCAATTTAGTAAATACCGCATCTGCAGATGTGTGAGTTTGTGTCAACTTACATGTATGGAGCTGTTGTTAGAACTTTTTTTATCTAACAACTGTGTCTTGTTCATTTTGTGTGTTATTTATTCACAGTTCAAGAATATTTCCATTTAAATCCCAGCTATATACATTGTTTGCCTTGATCTTTAACTGAAGTCATATCAACTAAAAAAATCTCCAAAAACAATCTATCCCAAATAAAGTCCCCCCAGTGGCACAGTTGAAAGTGCAGTATTGTATGATATCTTTCAGTTTGTTGCACTAAACTAGACATGATTACAATATACTTTGTATATTTACACAACTAGGTATTTAAAATATCATCTTCACTGTAAGGTTTTATTGTGATTTGAAAGTGACAAGTGAAAGCAATATAAACATGTTCAAATAGCATGAAAACTATTTTTATTTGAGAAAATGTCAGAATGCACACATACTATGACACCATATTTTTTCTATACTATGATTTTTTTCTCCCCATACTTTAAAGGTATTAAAGTGCACATGTGGAAATTGAATTGAATGTGGAATGGAGAACCTTTTTGTCTTGGCTTTGAAAAATTAAGACAGGTTGTGCATGGCCAAAGAGCAGGTATGGTTGAAGATTGCGCACATCCCAACTAGGTGCAAGGCAAGGTTGATTGACTGAATTGAAGAGGGGGGGGTTAACTTGCATAAAACACTGTCCTGCGGCTTATACACAATGCGGCTTATATGCAGGAAATTACTGTATTCTTTTTGTACACATTAGTGTAGCCCATCTGGGTTTACACGTGAACGTGAAGAACAAGTGTTAGAGCTAAAATGGAGGGGAAGTGGTAGTAATGGGACAGAGCAGTAGTCTGCCTTGATTTAAGTTTACATTAACTTGCAATCAATGTGTAAGAAAGCTAGCAGTAGCCCATTTGTAATGTATTAGTACAACTTAATAGCATATGCACCTTCCTCTGGATCACTGTGCTTTGGTAGATCATTTTAACGTCTCCTTTGACATGAGGGCAAGCCTCATCCACTTTGGACAGGATTACAACTTGAGGGATGCCTGAAATAATAAAAACAAAACCAGGCATTGAAAACTTGGTAACAGATAGCTACTTAGCGCCAAGCTGGGAGCCCCCTGAAGCTACAACTAGCAAGTGGTCTTCTCCGGCCTGCACAAACGTATCAAAATTGTGATCCCCGGCAAACCTTTTTCTCCTTTCATAGAATATTTTTTTCTTCCCAGAAGTAATTTTGGGCAATACTGTACCCTTGTCCTTGATTATGGAATCACAAACTGAAATGAAGAAGACTTCATATTTGTTCTGAGCTTAAGAAACTTACCCAGCATGTTGGCACGTTCTCGGACAACTCTGAACTTATTGATGAATTCTTCATCTGCCTCCCTTGAGGAATAGTCAGGGGCTCTCTTCTTATCTGCACACCAGAGGAGACTGTCTGCTGGGATAACGCTGACCAGACAGTGGATCTTGTGCTTCAGACCTGGATCCTTGTTGTATCCCTTGTCCTTGTCTGAGCACGCACTTGTAGGATTGAACTGGACAGGGGAGTCAGAGAGAGCAATGAGCTACTGTAATAGTTACCGTAAGCCCATGAGTGAGTGAACTTATTAGTGACATGTCAGTACTATGGATACACGCCTGACATCAGGATGTTATGAGAAATATGAGGATATCTGTGGCCTCCTCCCAGTGTGTGTGTGTGTGTGTGTGTGTGTGTGTGTGTGTGTGTGTGTGTGTGAGTGAGTGTGTGTGTGTGTGTGTGTGTGAGTGTTTGAGGATGTCAGGTAATGTGGGGACATGGTGGATGTCCTCATATTACCCATGTCTTAATACGTCACACAAACCTCTAACAGAGTCCTGATACTGTATGTCTTACAAGCATTGGGTGTGTTCAGAAGGTCATGTCCTCATATGGTATGTTTGTGATGTTAGGTCCCCATATCGTCACGTTTGTTTGATTGTGTGTGTGTCTGTGTGTGTGTGTGTGTGTGTGTGTGTGTGTGTGTGTGTGTGTGTGTGTGTGTGTGTGTGTGTGTGTGTGTGTGGGAGTGAGAGAGAGAGAAAGAGAGAGGATTGTGTGTGTGTGTGAGAGAGAGAGAGAGGGTGTGTGTGTGTGTGTGTGTGTGTGTGTGTGTGTGTGTGTGTGTGTGTATGTTACCACATAATCGTCTTTGATGTGTCCCTCTAAGATACTCATGAGGTCTTCTATTTGCACCCCTGCTGAATCCCCTTTCTCCAGTCCCATGACATCACACATGACAAATGGTAAATGTGATTCATAATTTCCATCTTTAATCTTGTGAGACCTATACTAAAAATATAAAATATGAAATAGGTTTAAAACAATCTTCGGAAATTTGATGGTATTTTTTATTTATTTATTTATTTTTTTGTAAGTTTGAACTTATCATCCAGCAAAACACCCTTGTTCCACAAAATGATTACTACAATGTGGTGGTGGATGCACATCGTAACAATTAGACTTTCTAATTGTTTGGCTTTTTAAAATCTTTTTTCCAGGGTCTCCTGCCCTACCGTTAAAACTACTGCCCCTTACCATCCTAGTGCAACTGTGGCCTGCACAGGCCTCTGCAAGGGCCCTGCTGGTCATGCGCTCCTGGAAGATGTTGTCTATGGAGTTGATGAAGCTGGACTTCCCTGCTCCCACTGGACCATGGATCAAGATACGGAGACGCTTGACATCTGGAGCACTGATTTTATATTTCCTGACGTCCTGCTTCATCTCATTCCTTTTGCTGGGAAGATAAAAAAGTGTTTCTCAGAAAGAAAACTCATGCAGGAAAAACGTGGGTGTTGTCATGAATCGTGAGCTTTTACTCATGGGTGTCTATATAACTGTAAGACTGCCATGGGCTCGTTGTCTCATCTGAAATGTCTCATCTCAAAATGAAATATATTTGATGAGCCAAGGATCATTGCTTTTTATTCATATCATCTAAAACAAAATCATATAATGTGTAGACATTTTGTAATTGCTGCTGGATCTCCATTGGAGGTCAACTCACCCCCAGTCCACGTCCCTCCAGGGTTCAGGCAGCACTGTGAAACAGTTGTACTAAATGAATGAATTCACCAGATACTTGTATATTATATATTGTATATTATATCTCAAAAGATGAAAGTATAAAGCTACACTGTACCCTGCCTAAAGTGCACTACTATCCTAAAGTTAAGTACACTGGCTGCTTCATCACTTAATAAAACATAATAACTGTGTTGGCAGTTCTGATAACTGGATAGTTATGAGTTATACTATCCACTAGGGGGTGCTATTGGTCTATATACTTTAGGAGTCTGCTCTTACATTGGTGAAGATCAGGTTGCTCCTTAGATTGAGATCCTCCCATGCTTGCCTAGTTCTGGATGGGGAAAACAACAGATAAGAGGAATGATCGCTTCTCATTTTGATGCCGTAGTGTAGTGTATACGTTCTGTATAAATACCATCAAGAACAACATGCTGCTGTAGTTTCAGCTACTATCAGTTTTCTAACTGTGAGTCCATGTGCCGCTTTATATTTGATGCTTGTATAATGTATCACTGTATTTAAGCAGCCAAGAAAAACATGTCTAAATGGTATGCAGGGTCTACTCATCAGTTAGATGATTTGAACACAGCTCTGCTGCTCCAGCTCTTCTGTTATTCTGTTATTTCACAGAGCCCTCCTCTCTTTCCGGTTTTGAGTTTTTGTGTTTCAACCAATCATATTTTGGTTCCCACCTTTGGGGCGTTAACTTTTTTCTCAGGCATCCATAAAACTGAGTCATAAGTATTGTGGAAACCCCATTATACATGATATAAGATAAAACTAAATGCTGTGACTGATTTTTCTGGCAGTGATCTCTGGCAAAGACATGCACATATGCAGTAGTTTAGTCAATTACTACGCACACCCAGACCAATGCAGTCTCACATAAACATGTACGCACAAAGACTTCTATTTTGAAAAATGACATTTGTAAACTAGTGATTGATATAAATTGGTAGGCCTATGGTGATGCTGTTTGAAGGCCGCTAACAGGCATCATGTGTCTCTTTAGCTTTTTCCCCCAATTCTATTCCGTTTGTAATGCATTTCTTTCCCTTTCAAAGTTAGGGAAATTATCGCAATTGACTGTAGATACATATACAAGGAAACAAACAAACAAACAACAAAAAAAACTTGTGGTAAATATCTGTATATATCTAGGTCAAATACCCTTTCTGAATGAAAGCAAAACTAAACAACTATCAGAAGTCCTTTTTGAAAAATATTTACAATTTGCAGACGAATTGCAAAAGACGGGAGTAAAGTACTGTACATCTTACCTTTTTGCCTTTTCTACTAAAATCTGTCCTCACGTTGGTTAGTTTAAAAGCGTTGGATGTCTCTCCCAAAACACAAATCAACTCAAGCCCTTTTGTTATGGATTCCAGTTACCGCCATATTCACTTTAAAAGTCTTCACTGATCAATCTAAGCCCTAAAATTAAAAAATCCCCTTGTAACTTGCAAGTAAAGATCTTATTCTACCTTTGTGTCTCTCCGCAGAGGATGTGGTGAAATCTGTCCCAGAGCAACAACAATGTTTTATAAGCATGTCAGGGCCTGTCCTAAGTTCCCCTATCCCGAGGATTAAAAAAAAGAAAAGAAAAGAAAAGAAAAGAAAAAACAAGAACGGGAACATGGGGAAACCGAACAAAGCCTCCAGTCTCCATGGCTCCACTGATATTCTTCACAGATATGCTGATGACGTGTCGTGTCCTATATCAACATGATTAAGACACAGTCACATTTGGCATATACAGTACATGCACAAAATTAGTATGATTTTTGGCTGAACTGAATCAACTGAAATAATGAATGCATTTAGGAGAGGTGTTCTAGACCTCTGATTGCTGATGATTATGTGTTATATTTTACATTGACAGATTAAGGGACTGTCACATTTATATGCATTCAGGAGAGGTGATCTACATCTGATTGCTACCTATAAACATGCAATTGGATTGATAGAATAGTACATTTTCTGTCTGCACATGTGTAGGAGTAAATAGCTGCATAGTGACACATTCAGGTATACAAACAACAGCAACACAAAGCTATTGAGATGGTTTTGTATTTTACAGGATACAGTTACAGGAGAAATCTGTTGTGAATCAATTAAACTATGTGTATATCATCTCTGACTACATTCAGTACTCATACTGTTTGGTGTTAACCATGGTCAATCTATGCATCAGACTTTACGGATACTTTATTAGGCCCCAGGCAGGTAGGCTGAGTCCATGAGGCGTGGATCTGCCCAAGGTTTCTTCCTACATAACAAATTATTTACAAAGCGAGGGAGTTTTTCCTTGCCCCTGATTCTCTGATCCCGTACTGTCTGTAAAGTGCCGCGAAACAATGTACTGTATTTGTGCGCTCTACAAATAAAATTGAATTGAATTGAATTGAATTGAATCAATCAATCAGACTAGCTGTTCAAGGTCACTGGGTACTGTTGGTAGGAATAAGATCAAGAAGATTGGATACAAAATAGACTAAATAGTGAAGTGGCACTAACTGGAATGGCACAAAAACTTACTTTCAGTTTCAGTTTCCTACTCAGTAAACATTAGCAGCAGAGGTAGCCAGCCTGGCAGAGCTACGTCATGATCTGAAACCAAACACCTGATGACTCCACCTCAAACGTGTCAGGTAAAAACATTGTTTTTGATTGGACTCCTGACTCAAGCAAGCACAAACAATGCCCAATTAACTAAAAGACATGTACACATTAGTGGATAAAACTACAATATTTAAATTATGCATGAACCTAAGATGTTGCTCACACACACACACACACACACACACACACACACACACACACACACACACACACACACAATAAATGCCATCATGCTAAGGAGTGCAATTCCTTTGGTTAGAATTACTAGTGAGCGCTATGTCATTATTAGACCTGCCCTGGTTTCAGATTTCATGAGGAGGTTGGGGAGGAGGGGGTGAAAATTTCTCCTCTTTGCTCCTTTATGCATGTCAGGGCTTGTCTTCCTCCCCTACTAAACAGAGTAAAAGAAATTCCTCTCTCTCTCTCTCTCTCTCTCTAAAAGAAAAACAGAACTAAACCTCCATTCCCTATGCACAGAGGCTCTACATGGATAAATTAATGATTAGACACATAGCGCAACCTAGTGCTTCTGATGAATCAAATTTTGAGCATTATATCAGGGATCTCTCCAAAAGCATAGGTTTCCTCTAATATTTTTCATTTAGCTGGCCAATCACCAAACAGAGGACTCTGGCATACCCAATATTTTGCCACTGTTTGAGATATCAGACAATTTGTTTTGGTACCACCTTCAAATTAAAACTATAATTCGGAGTGACATTCTTTCTTTTATCAAGATTTAGGAGTTCTCTTAGCACTAATATTAATCATTCATTATTAAATCAGTCACTATTTGGACCCAGAAATAAAAATAAAGTGCAATCCAGGGCCGGCTCCTGGCATAGATGAACTAGGCAAGCGCCTAGGGCGCTAAATATCAAATGATCACAATGATCATGATTACAGTACTTTATTTTCACTCGTATTTCAAGTACAGAGGAGACAAATCTTAAATCTGGGCTTGGCAGCAGAATGGCTAGAGCTGGCCAGCTACTACTTCTGACATACCCCAACCCCAACCCTAACCATGACAAACCACGGGTGACACTTAATGACAGAAGTCATGACAGGTATATCAAGTTTATGACAGATTCATGTCAACGTCATGTCATAGTTGATGACAGTGTCATGTCAGTCTTATTACGGTACCTTCAAATAAAGTGTAACCGAAAAGTCCATAGGCTCTCCATTGTTGTTCCACTTACTCATGACCGCCCCCTAGTGGAACTGATATTGCAATTGCAGATTGAATGGTGTTAACTGACTCTAAATGGACTCTGGTGCTACTTAGACTCTTTTGAGACCTTTAGAGCGGTCAGTTTTGAGGTCACACAGCTTTGAAGATGTGTAATTGGCCCTTCTTTCTTCTTTTGGTCAGCCACAAAGTCGTTGGCAAAGTTCAGGATGTTTGTCAGTGCAGACAGCAGCAGCACGTCCATGTCACTGTTGAGGTGAATCTCCTCGTGGTAGTTCTTCACTGGGAACATGCAGTTTAAGGGAATTCCCACATTCGTGCTGCAGCGTTTTATCTGGACACACAAACATACACACAAAATTGGAGCAAACATGACAGAAACTAATTTAACAGACAAGACAGGGCTATCATCAAATAAACAAAACAGACAAAAACATGTATCTGATTCTGGACATTCATCATCTTCCAACGTTGTTTAATGGACTACCCTCCTTTTTTAAACATATTATACTAACTCCTCCTGTCTAATATGCTTTAGTGTAGCATACTGAAATACAAAATATCATCAATCTTATAGTGTACAATCTTACAGTACACTTGTGTATTAACAACAGTATGTACCTTATCTCTGATTGTTGTGCTGTTGTAGGTCTTTTGAATGTCTTTCATTACATGAGGGCAAGCGTCATCCACTTTGGACAGGATGAGAACTTGAGGGATGCCTGCAATAAAATTGAAAGGAGAAAAAAAAACAAATACTACTTAAGACTCTTCACCCAACAGTAACTTGAATAATCTGTTCCCCAGATTATGACAATCATCATTGTAATTCTGTTGTACCCGTTCCTCAATTAGTAGGCCTATATGACGATAAATTGAATTACAGTAATTAGCTACAGTATTCAGTTTATGAAACTTACCCAACATATTGGCACGTTCTCTGACAATTCTGAACTTGTTGATGAATTGTTCATCTGCTTCTCGTGCGGCATGGTCTGGAACTCTCTTTTTATCGGCACACCAGAGGAGAGTGTCCGCAGGGATGACACTGACCAGACAGTGGATCTTGTCCTTCAGTTTTGGGTCTTTGATGTATCCCTTGTCCTTATCTGAACACGCACCTGTGGGGTTGAACTGGCCAGGGGAATCAAAGGCAACAGTGTGAAAGCCCAAAGTTTCGGCAGTCATTTACGTGCAATAAAAACATAATCAGCAATATTTCAGTTCATTATTATTGCACAATTTAAAAAGGGCCCAGTAAAGTACTGTATCCAATGTTGTTTTGGCAAATTAACCAAAAGTTCTTTAGAAGCTTGCCATTACCAGACATTTTTTTTTGGCAAATCAATAGCATGTCATTGTTGCCAGATCCTGTTCTGGCAAACAATTCTGTCTGCAGCAAATTAACTACAAGTTTACAGCAAAGTTGTGTAATGTAAATCCTCACAATTATAACTGAGTTGGAAGCCTGGGCTTTTCAGCTCTGTGGTTAGAATGTTCGACTCCATGAGTTTGTTGACGGAGTGGCGGGATTCAAGACCCGTGTGATGATGTTCCAGCTGTCTAACTGTGTGTGTGTGTGTGTGTGTGTGTGTGTGTGTGTGTGTGTGTGTGTGTGTGTGTGTGTGTGTGTGTGTGTAAGACACTGTCTTACCACATAATCCTTTTTAATATGTCCCTCCAAGATGCTAATGAGATCTTCAGTGTTCACCCCTGCAGATTCCCCTTTCTCCAGGCCCATGACATCACACAAGACAAATGGCAAGTAGGAGTCATATCTTCCATCTTTAATTTTGTGGGATCTATACTAAAAAATTAGAAAAATGTGTTATATGAGAATATAATTCATTTTGAGAGTTATATTCTCATATAATCATCATGAGTCATTGTTAGAGTATATGAGAATATAAATTATTAGCAAACACATTCCTTAAATGTTAATGGAAAGGTTTTACTTTGTACCTTCCAGAACATTATCTACAGATTGTAGAGTACCTTCCCAGAATGTTCTCTTCAAGTTTTTTTTTTTTGTCCAACTTGAAAAAAACCTTTTGGAAATTTCTTATGAAATAATAATAACTTTTCTAATAACACCATAGTCTATGAATCAGTTAGGATATTACCATTTTACAGCTGAACTTAAAAACAAAGATATACAGTACCATACAGCTATTCCTCTATAAAGTAAATGCCTTCAGTAGATACCTGTATATGAAATGTGCTATAAATAACGTTGCCTTGCCTTATTACTTACCATCTTAGTGTGGCCTGCACAGGCCTCTGCAAAGGCCCTGATAGTCATGCGCTCCTGGAAAACGTTGTCTATGGAGTTGATGAAAGTGGACTTCCCTGCTTCCACTGGACCATGGATTAAGATACGGAGACGCTTGACATCTGGAGCGCTGATTTTAAACGTCTGCACTTTTTCCTTCATCTCATCCCTTTTGCTATGCAATTCCAAAATAATACGCAGATATATTTTGTATTTATCAGTAAGAGAACTCATGGAACAAACTGAGGTGTTGTCCTGGATTCTGAGCTCAATAAACATGTTTTAGATGTCATTGCCATAATTAATTGCCTCAGAATCTCCCAATGAAAGTTGTAATAGGTGAGTGCCAATTCATTAAAGACACAACGTTGAACTGAGGGGGCGGGGGTAGAAAAAGAAGAAGAGAAAAAACCTGGGAAAAAAATCAGATTTGTAATAATTCTAATGGAATAAATATGTCTATACCGCTAAACTGATATTCATTCTTTCAAATCAATGTACAACACTTCATGTTATTGCGGGCCCGCCAGAAATATTTCTGCCACATTTTGAGAACCTATGCTCTATTAGTTCAATGTCAACTCACCCCCAATCCATGATCCTCCAGGGTTCTAGCAGCACTGTGAGAGAGGATTACAATTGTGAGTTTACTTATCCATGCCACTGGGGGGGGGGGGGGTTATTACAGTGAATAATACTCACATGGTTGAAAACCAGGCTGCTCCTTGGATTCAGATCCCCCCATGCTTGTTTCTGAGGGGGGGGGGGGGATCATTTTTTAAATCATTTTTTAAATATAAATATAAATATAGCCTAGAATGGATAGAAGTAGCACTATAATAGGCCTATATGACTCTGAAGCTGAGTATGAGTTTTTTATGCAACATTTTAATAATAATGTATGAGATGCATGTACTGTAAGCAAGGACCAACTCTAATCACTCTAATCACAAAAGCATGTCTGACCAGTATGCAGGCAATTAAATGATATAAAAAGGTGATACACATGCAGCGAGTTAAAGCTCCAGGCTATATTAGAATGGGTAAAACAAAAAGATCAGACCACGCTATTTTTAGGTCTTTCAAAAAATGATAAAGAACAAGGTTTACAGTAATCTTGCTAATCAAAAGGGCTGATGTTGCATTATCGAATTCAAATGCTCTCTATTCGTCAGACAGAGAAATAAACTCAAACACAGTCACTCATGCCCGCTCTCTGTTACGTGTGCAAGCCTGCAGTGCACTCTCATGCCTTACGCCTGTGCATGCTGCATCTACTTTATTGTGGTCTAGTGGTCTATGCCAGCTAAGACAGAGACAAAACATTCCCACGGCCACACATCATGACAAAAATACCTAGTGGTAGGCCATATAGCAATGTACCCAGATACACTGAAAGACTTCTTTCTGAGCAGAGAATGTAATATTTAACATTTTTGTCCTAAAATTTCCAAAAGGCCTACACAGCATAACATGTGAAGTGTATGTTTGCCAAAATAGACTGTTCTTGTCTCTATCGAGTGTCTACTGCCAAACACAAATTTATGGTGATAATAGGCCTATCTTTTTAACTTATTTTGCAGATTTGGCTATGTACAGTCTCCTTTTTTTCCTTGTCAATTTCCACAAGAATAAGAAACCAACAGTGGCAAATTCTATTGGCTTGATATTAAACCCAGCAAAAACAAAGAAACAGCAGCGGTTGATGTTCAGACTAATGCAAAGTGTCTGACATATGAAAGGCCATATATCGCAGTGAGTAGCCTCATCGTAGATGGTAAGACCAATAAATAACATTTGCTAATATAGACAGAAGTAAATGTATACACAATATGTATAAGAATTTAACAACATGCAAAGTGTCTCACATTTGCAAGGCCATTTTTCCAGAGAACGGAACAATATATATTCATTTGCTAATGGTGACAGATTTGGATACATTACATTACATTTGAAAGTGTCTTACATTTGGAAGGCCACTTTTGCAGTGAGCAGATGGTAAGATCTAATCAAATGATTAATGTTGAGTAAGTAAGTAAATTTGTGAAGTAAGTAAATTTGTGGACATTACCTGTTCTGTGATCCACTAAGTAGATGGCTCACATTCACCTCTGTATGTTCTGCTGCCGTTGTTGCTGACTATCGCTCCATCTACAAGGGAAGGTGTAGGAGGGTCACATGACCTCCAGCTTCAAGAACTGCAGACTTGTGGTCTGTCACCCTGGCGACAACTAAAACCAACTCTACTTGGGCATGGATGATTGAGGTCGAATACTGCAAAAACATGAGCAAACATTATGCAACTAATGGTTCAAATATATAATCTGTGATGGCTTGAGTGGATGATTGGTGTTTTTAGTGTTTTTGGTGTTTTGGTTTTGCTGTCTCGTGTTCTGTTGTTGATAAGATTTCTGATGTTGCCAATGTGCCCCTCATCTGTAAACAGGATGTGGGCAGGATTTTCACCTCACAGAATTAAAAAAAAAACAAAAAAAAAACAATGCTAGGTGAGAGGAACAGCAATCAAAGAGCCATTTGTTTATACGTTCTTATATATTCATTTATACAGTATATATTATTATTTATTTCCAGACCACACACACTCAGGAGGCGCCTGTGACAAAAAGGACCAAATCATTCATCATGCAGAACATAGTTACAGTTGGATTGAATTGCACTGCTTCAGATCTTCCACACTTTCTCCACTAGATGGCAGCAGAGCCCCTAATCTCAACTATGCAGATTGTCTCATGGTATTTGGTGCAGATGCAAGAATGGTAGGCTATGTATGTGTCTTTACCAGAGACACTATCTTTGCTAGGGTTGCTTCACCAATGTTCCCTCTGATTTTTTTCAGCACAGAGAAAATTCAAATGTGTCTGAGTGGCATGCTTTAATACGATAATTAATGATTAATTAATTTACACATTCTACCTCCACCTCACTACCTCCTCTTAATTTAGTATAGCCACTGCTATAGTACAAGTCCACCAAATACTTTCAAGGATTATATAAAAAAAAATCGGGCCATAAAGACACCAGGCATTATTCAAGTGAACAACTTTAATTGCAAAAAATAATAATTTCTGAGCAATGCATTTGGGTTTTTCAGCAGCCTTCCAGACAAATGTTTGTACTCTTATTAGAATGGTTTCTGCCCCATTTAGTAAATGGCATTAAAAAATCAAAATAAACAGCAATGCTTTCAAATCCATTATAACTGGGAGCCACAAAGTATTGTTTTCAGTCCAGATCTTGAGGAAAGTTCACTAGATTGGGGAGGCTTGTTATTTTTCTTCTCTCAGCCACAAAGTCGTTGGCAAAATTCAAGATATGTGTCAGGGCAGACAGCAGCAGCACGTCCATGTTGTTGTTGAGGTGAATCTCTTGATGGTAGTTCTTCACTGGGAAGATGCAGTTCAGAGGAACGCCCACGTTAGTACTGCAATGGTTTATCTGAGACAAAGAAATCAAGGGCTTGTTTATACATACTGTAGGTATATATTTTTATAAGTGGAAATTTGTAGCTGTACCTTTTTTTACCTATCCGAATCCAATAAATATCCATTATACATCTATTTAAAGTGGTCAACAAGCCTGAAAATAAAGGTGCATACATGTACATACACACACACACACACAGAGAGAGAGAGAGAGCAGACCTCCACCACCAGTGATGTATGGTAAGGTGTTCGCCCAGGGCACCAAAGAGGGTAGGACCGCCCCTGACTATACTAATCTGTTTCTTGTCCGAAAATGGACTCGAAATGTCATCAAAATCCACTTTGTTTGTTTTGAGAGATTTTGCAAATGTAACGGAGGGCAGCTAGCTCGGCTAGCTTGGCGGAAGTACGTGTAAATCCTCATCACCCAATTCCTAGGGCGATTCTAACGGCTGAGTTAGAAGCTTGGGCTTTAGCTAACTGATTAGAGCTTGCAGGGTGGTGGGTTCGAGACCCGCGTATGGTGCAGACCGGCTACATTGGTGGCGTTGTGAGAACTAACTAAGTGTTACTTTAAAATGTTTAGTCAGCCATGCCTTTAAATTGCGGCAAAAGGAATCGGCACAATTGCATGTCCACCTGTGCTGACCAAGTTCCTGGATGTTGCGGAACCAAGTCCTGAGAAATACGCTGTCGCAGCATCCAAAATGACGGTCATAAAAGCACGCACAAAAGGCCCAAAGAAAGTTCCGCTTCCTATCCTGTTTTTGTTCAGTCTGTTTGCAATGTTTATGGTTTGTCCATATGTTTAATGAGGGGCAATTTGTGTACAGATAAATGTCTGACTGTTTCTACGTTCGGGGAGTTCGAATTTGTCTGCTTGCCTGTGTGCATTGCTTCTGTTGAGCTCCCGGTTTCGGAACTGTGTTGCATTAAACTCGAGTTGTCTCTCAACTACTTTTTGTCGGGCCGTCTCTACTGTTTCGTGGTTATTATTTACCACACCGTGACCCAGATGGGAGTGAGGATTTGGAGGGTGAGTGTAACGAAGGCCGGCTAGCTTAGCAACAGTACTTGTAAGTCTCCATCACCCAATTACTTGGGCGCTTCTAAAAGCTGACTTAGAAGCTCTGGCTTTTAACTCAGTGGTTAGAGCGCCCGACTCCCAAGACGGGATTTGTAGCTTGCGGGGTGGCGGGTTCGAGACCCGTGTCCGGCGCATACCGCCACGGGCTACACCCAGAAACAGACATGCAAATAAACTAATGAAAACATAACCTCCTTTGTGGTGGTAATTATCCTTCAAGGAACAAACAGCGAAATCACACCTTCTTTTGTATCAAGGTGCTGTTGTAGACCCTCACAACATCTTCTGTGACTGTAGGGCAAGCTTTGTCCACTTTGGACAAGATGATAACTTGAGGGATTCCTGAAACAGTTAGAAAACATCAGTGAATCAACATGTAACCCTGCTGTTTTACAATGTTGAGAGCTATTAAAAGCCACCCCAATGACGAATTTTGTCAGCTTAGGTTTCGTTTTGACATGACCCCCATTCTGTTAGCGTTAGCTGACGTTTTTCTATCTCGGTCTGTGTTGCTCGAAATTCCATCATTTTGGTGGCTATTAATAGCACTTAGCACTAGGGTTGGGTATCGGGAACCAATTCCAAACGTTATCAATTCTCTTATCAATTCTTTAGTTTCTCTGCCCGCACGTCGCTGTGCATTAGCACCACGTGCTAACGGCAATTTTCATAGCAAGCTATCACATTAACTCCAGTGATTCACATAACCTACCATTTTGAGGAGACAGAGACACGTAGCTGTTCTCAAGCCTATAAAGACTGCCTTTTTTTGGTATGAACTAGGCTACTCGGGAATCGATAAGAGTATTGGAATTGGATTGATAGGCAGAATTGATAATGGCATTGATATTGATAAAATCTTATCAATACCCATCCCTACTTAGCACTGATTTACTTATACTGTCTGCTTAAAAACTTGCCCAAGATGTTGGCATGTTCTTTGATAATTCTGAACTTTTTGATGATATCTTCGTCTGTGCCCCATGTGTCATAGGAAGGAGCATTCTTCTTCTCAGCACACCAAAGAATATTATCTGCTGGGATTACGCTAACCAGACAATGGATCTTGTCCTTCAGTTCTGGGTCTTTGATGTATCCCTTGTCCTTATCTGAGCATGCGCCACTAGGGTTGAACTGGCCAGGGGAATCAGAGGCAAAGAGCCAAAGAGAGATGTAGTTAGAGTATGAATGAGACTGTAGTAAACTTGAATGTTTTTATGTGTTTTGTTTGTTTTACCAGATAATCTTCTTTGATGTGTCCCTCCAAGATGCTAATGAGGTCTTCTGTTTGCACCCCTGCAGATTTCTCCAGTCCCATGACATCACACAAGACAAATGGCAAGTAGGAGTCATATCTTCCATCTTTAATTTTGTGGGATCTATACTGTAAATGACAACAAGTGAACATTTTAATTAATTTGGTGTTTTTTTGTTTTTCCTTTTGTAATTGCTTAGTCTTCCTATGAACTGATGCACCTGAAATCACCCATCCACCTGTATGAAATGGGCACCAAGAACAGGCATGGTTTGGTAAAGGTATGGGCATAGCAAAAACTGTTTAGTTGATGGAATCAATATTCAATGGATTAAATTAAGTTGCAGTGTTATTCAATGACTAACTGTACAATTACGATGAGTAATCATTTTGCTACATATGCCTATGTATCAGGCTCGTAGTGAGCAGTTTGACAGGCACGGGCTGGGCAGGTCACAAAATTAGCTGATCGCCTCATCAAGCCTAGTAGGACATTCATAAATGTAACCAACCCATAATGGATGATTAATTATGAAATCGTTTACATTTTGCAGCAGTCTTCCTGTTGATAGATAGACTCCTTTCTTGTTTAGCACTGCGGAATAATAATTCCAAAGAATGAACAGGTCTTCCACTTTCTTCAGCCAAACTTGGCATAGTTTATTGCTACCGAACACATATTGCTCCTGTGAGCAGCCAGTACACAGAGAGAGAGAAATGGTAACATCCCCCTTATATATCCCTGCGTAAATCCATCCTATATATGGCGCAACAGCGCCACCTCTTGGATAACTCATTATATGCATTCATACACCACTCTCAACACTCCCACTTATGAATGACATATTCACTGTTCAACCTTTGTACAGCCAAATAAACAAATAAAACAAATACAAACAATAAAAAAAAATGTGTGTTATCATATGCATGACAAAAGCTTCAACATGTTACACACCAAACATGACCTCAGCAAATTTCTGCAGTTTAAGCCTAGAGGCAGGTTTTGTCATAACGTCTGCCACCATGTCATCTGTGGGACAGTAAACAAGTGTCATTTTATCTTCCCTTATGATAGACCTGATGAAATGGTATTTTACATCCACATGCTTACACCTTTGCCTACACACGGGATTCTTAGTGAGTGCAATTGCCCCCTGGTTATCCTCATAGACAACAGTTTTCTTGTACACATAGGTATCTATGCCCCCCAGTAGTTGTTCCAGATGGATACACTCCTGTATTGTTAGTGCTAGGGCCATGTATTCGGCCTCGCATGTAGATAGCGCTACAGTGGGTTGTTTCTTGGTTCTCCAAGAGACTAAAGCGCTGTCTTTGCTCATCCTCACACAATACCCTGAGGTACTACGCCTGTCGCTAGCATCCCCAGCCCAGTCTGCATCGCTATGTGCTTGTAGTCCTAGGCCATCTTCGCTCTTTCTGAAACAGAGCTGTTTGTCTGTAGTACCTTTAAGATAGCGCAAAACATGTTTCACTGTACCCCAATGTTCATCAGTAGGATCAGCAAAATGCTGTGATAACTTGCTCACTACAAAACATAGGTCAGGGCGCGTACAGGTTGTCAAGTAAATTAAGCTACCAACAGCTTCCCTGTACTTCTTCACATCAGACATTTTAAGTGAATCTTCAGAGAAGTCTAGCTTTTGGTCACATGGTGTTTCTCTGATCCTACACTCATGCATGCCAAAACGTTCCAGTATCTTTTCAACATATCTTTTCTGGGACACTTTCACACAGCCGTCAGACTGGCTGAAGTCCATGCCCAGAAAGCACTTCAAACTCCCTAGATCTTTCATTTTAACAGTCGGGGGTCCAGGGCCTTTCAGGCAGTTTGAGGCAGTCTGCTACACTTTGACATTTTTAAGTATTTCATCTAACTAAAACCTTTTATGCAAAAGTGACATATATTATTACATTCTATAAGATATCAATAAAAACAATATAAGAGTAAAGTGACTGTAATGAAAATAGTTTTTATTAAAATTAACTGTAAACACAACTACACAAAAACCTATTTTCGAATGTCTTCACACACTGTAAAAAAACACACTATAAATATACCGAGCCAGAGCTTTTGAGGTTTGAACCTGGTAAGCCTAAGTATTGGCTACATAAAAGTAAAAAAGAGCTTTCAGAAATTACATGTGGTTTCTGTATAAAATGTAAAAAAAGTAAAGATAAATGCCAGTCAGTGGCTTTGTGAACTGAATACAAATGAGATAGGTGTGACACCTCTGATAGCCCCCACCCCCCTGTCACCATGTGCTTGTGGTCCTTTGTCCTGTCAACACACAGGACAAAGGGCCACAGAGAACTCAGACAAACCAGTGGCACAGATAACCCAGTTCCAAATCTAAAAATCATCTTCAAATGTAAGAAATTCAATAAATTGTTCAATAGAGGCCATGGCCTGTGGGGAAGTGATTATTTCCTGTGTATACAGAAAACGGTGTAACCTTTGTTGGAGTCTGCAAAAACAAACTATTTGAAAGACCCTCTTGGCTGTTTTGTCCTTCATAATATGCTGTATCCTATTATATCCTATCATTATCCTTCAAGCTAATAGATTCATTCAGATGTCTAATAACAAGCTATGGCTATGCATTGTATTGCATATTGCATTGCAATTCTACGCTCAGTGTTGACTAAACACAATTCATTTTACTGTGGTGTAGTTTAGTAACTGAAATATGTCTTCAAAAGCTAAGAATAGCCTAAGCAACGTATTACATGCCAACTATAGCATAATAGTGTAATAAAGATGTTATTACACGGTTATGCTAGCTTCCATATAATATTTTTATAATTTGGGCATCTTCCAAAGGCAAAGACAAACACATGACCCAACTGGGTTTCAAAAACAAAGAACCATGTGCTCGTACAAAGGGGTGTGTCCCCACCTCGTGTCCCCAGGCAGCAAGCCTATGATGGCCCAGCAGTTAGCATCTCAATAGGCAGGGGCGTGTGTCTGTAACAGCCTGAGAGTCTCAAAACACTCTAAAACTTTGCATTTTGTTTTATGATTTGTATAAAGCAGAAACAATGCATTTCTATCATGAAACCTATATATTTGAAAACTAGAAGATCCAAGGTTTCTAGTGGTGCTACTCATATATTTGTAGGACAAAAACTCACTGAGCTACAGACATGAGTTTGGAATAGTCCAAACCGTATCCCCTCAGGGGGCCCCGGACCCCACAGTGTTAAACCTGGTAGAGAGCATGTTTTTCACTTTCTCTAGATTGTGTTTGTCGCTGGCTGCGATAATAAGATCATCCACCCAGATGACTACAATTATCTTCCCTGCCTCCTCAGACTCTTTGGTATAGACACAGTGGTCTGTCAAATTCTGAATGAAGTTGTCATCCACAAGACATGTATGGAGCATCTCATTCCAATTACGCCCTGACTGCTTTAGGCCGTAAATGGACTTCTCTAGTTTACAAACTAGCTTCTCTCCCCCCTTTCTGTAACCCTCAGGCTGTTCCATGTATATGTCTCTGTCAATGGGTGCGTGCAGATAAGCTGTTTTCACATCCATTTGATGTAATATAAGATTATCTTGGGCTGCTTTCTGCATCACTACACGTATACTTGTAAAGTTGGCTGTTGGAGAGAATGTCTCACCATAATCTATCCCTGCTCTCTGACTATATCCTTTTGCTACAAACCTAGCTTTGTACTGGTCATGTCCATCAATGTCCCCCTTGATTGAGTACACCCACTTCCCTCCCACTGTCTTACTGCCCTCTGGCAACTTAATCAGGGTAAAGGTCTCGTTGTCCTCTAAGGACTTCATTTCCTCGTCCATCGCCTTCCTCCACTTTTCTGACTCAAGTGATGCCATGGCCTCTTTAAAGGTCAGAGGTACACCACTAACTGCTCGGTAACAACAGTCTACACTTGTAAGTGTACTGTCATCATCAGTATCATCTGAAGTGTAATCCCTGAGATATGCAGGGGGTTTACGTTCTCTGTTGGGATATCTCCCACTGTCTAGTGCAGGTGACGCCGCCCTAGGCAGGTTTTCTCCATCATTCTCTGATGCTGACTGTGGGCCATCAGTCTGTACATCTGTGCTCAATATCCTAGGCTGTGTGTTCTCTACTCTCTCATCACAACCCACTTTGGTGTCAGGCCCTAGCTCCTGTGTCTGAGTCTCGTTCTCACATGTTGTCTTGCTAACAAATTTTACAAGTCTGTGCTTCTGCACCTTTCCCTTACTGGGGAAGTAGACTAGGTATGCAGGACTGCCTTTGTCATGCCCTACAAAAAGCCCCCTCTCACATCTAGGATCTAGTTTTCCTCTGTCTTGTTGATAGGCATAGCACACCGATCCGAATTTATGCATCTTAGAAAGATCACACTTCTTACCCGTCAGTGCTGTGTACGGGGTAGTGCCTGTGTGCTTGTTAAAGCATCGGTTCCTAGTATAGGCTGCTTCCTGCACGGCATAGTGCCAAAGACTCTTGGGTAGACCACTGTCTATAAGTTTACACCTGGCCATCTCGAAAAGAGTACGCCCTTCTCTCTCAGCGACCCCATTCTGGTGTGGAGCATAAGGGCAGGAAGTCTCATGCCTGATTTTGTTCTTTCTCAGTAGTGCCTGAAACTCTCTGCTAGTGAACTCTGTTCCATTATCGGATCGGATGCATTTTACAGTGCCATACGGCGCAATATCTGCAAGATACTTTTCAGTAGCCTGGACGGCATCGCTTTTAGCTTTCAGGAAGTAAACAGACACTGCCCCTGTGTGTACATCTGTGAAAGATTGCATATACTTGTAACCATCTATGGACTCATTGTTTACTGGACCAGCTAGATCAGTGTTCACCAGCTCAAGTGGTGTCTTTACCTTATCAGTTGGGTTTCTGTTTCTAGTTTGAGTGAATTTCCCCTCTATGCATACAACACATTCTTTATCAGGCCTACGCTTTGCACCTTTAATGTGCATGCCCTCTGTTACATCCTGCAGCTTCAAGATATCCTCGTAATTACAATGACCCATCACCTCATGCCAGGTCTGGATATCGTAACTAACATGACATACATCTACTTCACACTCAGTTTGTAAGTAGTACATTCTCTTGTGCACATACATATTGAACCTTGTGCCATTTGGTAACACTATGGCATCTTTACCTTCCTCAAAGAACACTTTGGCTCCGTGATCAGTGGCAGATTTCACAGAAAAAAGTTCTTGAGGGTAGGAGGGGATGTATAGGGCATTCCTTAAAGTCACTACACACCGGTGGCCTTCACTGTTTATGAGACATACCTGTGCGTCTCCCTTGCCTTGTGCCACTCCAACAGTACGCTTCCCATCGGCCAGTTCCATGCAATGTCTATCAGGTTTGAATGTACTGTCAAAGTTTTTGAACTTGCTTTTGTCATTGATGATATGGGACGTCGCCCCCGTGTCCACTATCAGTCCCTTTCTCTGAATCTGCAATCGCTGTCCTGAGGGGCTGGTATCTGCTGTTTGTGCACTGAAAGTGTAGTCTTCTCCTCCTGTGACTCCTCGAGCGCCATCCGGTCCTCGATCTGCTCTACATCCACCGCCATCGCCATCTTGGACACACGCACACCTGGTGTTCCCTTTAAGTTCCTTCTTCGTGCACGCCTTGTCAGCGTGCCCTCTGCTTTTGCAAAAACTACACCAAACTTTTTCTGCGCAGTCATCTCTTCTATGGCCCTTTTCTCCGCAACGCCAACACACCATCTCTGCTGGCCCGGTTTTCTCCTTGGCGCCACTTGTGCTCTCAGCACCCTTTCTCCCGCCTCTGCAACGACTGGCTCCAAATCTTCCGAGGCTTCAAAATTTCGCAACTTTGCCTTGAACTCTCCTAATGACATGTCCGCTGAACTATGCGTCACCATCAGCGTGAACGGCTTATATTTCTCTGGTAAACCTCTCATAATCATCGCCATCATTAGCCCTTCGCTAGGTGCTTCACCCGCACTTTTGAGAGCAGTAATAATCTGCTCTGCTCGGATAACATATTCGGTTACAGTCTCATTGTCAGCTTTCTTAAGCGCAGTCATTGTTATGTACAGTGAGACAATTCGGGGCCTACCTTTCCCAATGTAGTGTTCTCTCAACACTTTGAGACTCTCTCGACCATTGTCCTTTGTATCTCTGAATATCAGTCCCAAGCTCGTATTGTCGAGTAGCGGCGCCAATGCACAATAGGCGTCTGCATTCAGTTTATCGTCTTTAGCCTTTTCCTCCACCGTCAGTGGTCCCGCTGGCTCTGTGAGGATTGTCTGCTTCAGCCCAACTCCATGCATGCAGCACAGCATTCTTTCTTCCCAGAGCTCATATTCCTCTGCTCTTCCGTCGAACTTTGGCCATTCCGTCTTGTTTCTGTTCGCCATGACTTCTTCTATTTTAGCACCTCAGCTTTTCTTCTTTTAGCCTAGTTTTAGCTTCCCGGTTCTCCCGATGCTAAACTAGCTCTACTTCTATGCTAACGTAGTCTTGCTAGCTGCCTAAACATGTGCCCGTCAAACTTTAGATTTATTTTCGGTACCTGGGCCCATAACCTGTTGATAGATAGACTCCTTTCTTGTTTAGCACTGCGGAATAATAATTCCAAAGAATGAACAGGTCTTCCACTTTCTTCAGCCAAACTTGGCATAGTTTATTGCTACCGAACACATATTGCTCCTGTGAGCAGCCAGTACACAGAGAGAGAGAAATGGTAACATCCCCCTTATATATCCCTGCGTAAATCCATCCTATATATGGCGCAACAGCGCCACCTCTTGGATAACTCATTATTATTCATACACCACTCTCAACACTTCCTCAGTGTGCCCATCATCACAATCACACGAGGCTACTAACATTTTTGTTATGTAGCGAATTGGGACTTTCAGCACCAACAACTGAGCAGAAGTCGATTTATGATGATTAGATAGCATGAAGTCTCAGAAATTCTTGTTTAGAATGTAAACATCTCAGTAGCCAAGATCCCAGACCCTCGTACAAAGAGAAGCGTAGACCCAGGGGCTGGTCAATTCTTAAATGTCAACCGGTTCCAGCCATTCGAGGTCTTTTTTGTCTGAGCCCCATTCATTTAGTGTTAGCTGCAGGTTTGCTATTCTGGTTTGTGGTGGTGTAATTCAAAGGGTAAATAAATATCAGGGGAGTATTGTATAAGCTGCTCGGCACAATGCAGGTTACGTTTACGCTGCAAATTCATAATTAGAACGATCATATCTCTCCTATTTTTGTGCATTCTCACCGTCTTTGTGCAGCTTTGGCTGGTCAGTGCCTCAACTATGGCTCCACTGGTCATGCGCTCTTGGAAGACGGAATCTATTGAGTTGATGAAGCTGGACCTCCCTGCTCCCACTGGACCATGGACCAGGATGCGAAGATATTCGACTTCTGGATTGCTGATTTGGAATGTCTTCAAATGTTCCTTCATCTCATCCCTTTTGCTGGGTATGTATAAAATAATATGGATGAATATTGCACTTATTTGGTTGTAGTGTTGTTGTTGCATCATTTTAATGAGAGAGAGATATATTGAAAACAATCTTGGCACTCAGTCTCATTGGGGTTTTCTTGATTGAGTTTTGGCTGCAAGCTGCGTTCTTACAGAATTGTCAACTCACCTCCAGTCCACGACCCTCCAGGGTTCTAGCAGTACTGCAAAATGATGAACAAATGACTTAATATAATGACCTTAAGA
Organism: Sardinella longiceps; assembly: GCA_027497455.2. Classification (NCBI taxonomy): domain Eukaryota; kingdom Metazoa; phylum Chordata; class Actinopteri; order Clupeiformes; family Clupeidae; genus Sardinella; species Sardinella longiceps. Next base: position 80,689 of record JAODXP020004617.1, on the reverse strand, counting down.
AGTATACACAGATCATATCACAAAACAAATTTAAATAAACTGATATTCACCCTCATACCTAGAGTTACAAAATGTGGGCCAAAGCATTTATAGTATTTGACTCATAGTAGCCAAAGAGTTGCTATGTGGCTATTTTCCAGCGTCTCTGCTAAGCTAGAATAATGCTAAAATTGGGTTTGCCAGACAGGGAAAACACATGAAGTGAGAGTAAGAGGGTGACCAATCTTCATAAAACATTGAAGTATCCCTTCAAATACAATTCTGAGCACATGTTGATGTACTGTACAAGTTCAAATAATCCCTTACTAGTAAGACACATTGGTCCAATAATAGTGATATTGGTTTCAGCTCAAACAGCGTTTAAAAACACTCAAAAAGCTTTTTTTTTTTTTAGTTTTTAATAAAACTTAGAAAACATTTCATTTGAAGAGATTGTAACCTGACATTGCATTAACGTCTCAAAGCTTTCTGGATAAAAGGTGACCTCATCTGATTGTCATTTGTTGTTGCAAGAGTATACAGTAGTTCATCATACATTTACATGTATGCATTTAGCAGACGCTTTTATCCAAAGCAACTTACAAAAGAGAGATATCAAGCTACAACAACACAATACAAGTAAATGCTTACTGGGAGTGCCATTTGCTAAGAGGAGAGCAAGTTCAAGAGTTAAGAAGTGCTGATCAAGTTGGGAAGTGACTATTAATCATATACAGGACCTGCAACCCTGATATCCAGGGCATACAGTATTTTATATTACATTCATTACTTTGAGATGTGGGAGGAAGAGCCATGCAGCAAATTAATATCAAATAACAGGATTTCTAGATGAGAGAGTTATTAACTTTCTTTTCAAAATGTCGTGTACCAGTTTTGTTGGCCCATAGTCAATTTTTAAATGTCAATTTAAATCTTTTTTCCTCTCTGCAATGTCTGCTACATAGTCGTTAGCAACATTTAGGATGTGAGTCAGGGCAGACAGCAGCAGCACGTCCATGTCATCGTACAGCTGAATTTCCTGATGGTAGTTCTTCACTGGGAAGATGCAGTTCAGGGGAACTCCCACGTTATTACTGCAATGTTCAAACTGGACACACAAACACAAATTTAGCAAACAAATCAGCATTGGAAATACATGTGTGCTGGGTAACAAAAATAACCGTATAACAGAATATAATCCAGAATCTTATTCTGCATTACATGTTAAGTCAAGCAAAGATAAACCTTGAAAATAACAATTGCATAGGTTTATTTATGGCTTGGTATTTATACAAACATCAAAACACATTTCCAAAGTCTTCCGTTTTACTCGCTATCAGTAGACAATGGGGCTATGATTGGATGAAGCTTGTGTTTGTTTAAAGATACAGTATCAATGGTATTTACCCTATTTTGCACCACTGTGCTTCTGTAGACCATTTTAACGTTTTCCTTGACTTTAGGGCAAGCCTCGTCCACTTTGGACAAGATCACAACTTGAGGGATGCCTGAGATAAAACAAAAAATAATCAGTCAAAAATAATTGATTACATTGAGTGTGTGTGTGTGTGTGTGTGTGTGTGTGTGTGTGTGTGTGTGTGTGTGTGTGTGTGTGTGTGTATGTATGTGTGTATGTGTGAGACTTGCCCAAAGAGTTTGCATGCTCTCTGACAGCTTTGAACTTCTTAATGTATGCTTCATCCAGCTCCTGAGTGTCATAATATGCAACTCTCCCCTTATCTGCGCACCAGAGGAGAGCCTCCGCTGGAATGACGCTGACCAGACAGTGAACCTTGTGCTTCAGATCTGGCTTTTTGTTGTATCCTTTGTCTTTCTCTGAGCATGCACCTGTAGGATTAAACTGGCCAGAGATACACATGCTATTAGCCCTCATAATCATTAAGAGAGACATAAGTAGACTACAAATTGCTGATGACACTGATGTCCTTCTATACTGGAAAATTGGTGAACCAGTTACTCAGCTCTGAACCTGGAGCTGAAAACGATAAACTGGCAACATGCGGTGGTGTTATCTAAGTAAACAAAATAAACATATTGACATGAACACGTTTGCATCTTCTCTCCCTCAGTTTACCCAAATTTCTGTCAAAAAGTTGCAACAAATTGTCTTCAGTAAGGACATTCAAAATGGAACAAAATTGAATATAGAAAATAGAAAATTGAAATTGAAAATAGAACTGATTTTGTTACTGGTAGACTGGTATGACTGGTATGACCACAAAAATATTTTGCTACTTCACAGGTGACTACACATTACTGCCATTCTGTCAGATGTCTGAATTCTGATAGTACAGAAGCAAGTCAAGTCAAGTCAATTGTATTTATATAGCGCATCTTAACACAACTCAGTTGATCCAAAGCGCTTTACAGTGGAAGGGGGGACCTCACTAACCACCAACAATGTGTAGCACCCACCTGAGTGATGCACAGCAGCCATCACAGTCGGCGCCAGAACGCTCACCACACATCAGCTTGAGGTGGAGAGTGAGGGAAGGGACAGGAGAGAAGGGATGAATGAGCCAATTACAGTGGGGGGATGATTAGGGGGCCAGATTGAATGAGCCAGGTTGGGACTTTAGCCAGGACACCGGGAAACTTCCTACTCTTTGCGACAAGTGTCATGGGATCTTTTATGACCACTGAGAGTCAGGACCTCGGTTTAACGTCTCATCCGAAAGACGGCAAGATTCAGTCATATTTTAGTAGGATGTTTCATTCTGTCCCTAGTGGCCATGCCAGTGCAGCCGTGTGTGTGTGTGTGTGTGTGTTTGTGTGTGTGTGTGTGCATTTTACCACATAATCATCTTTGATGTGTCCCTCTAAGATGTTCTTGAGGTCATCGGGGTGCACCCCTGCTAGATCCCCTGCCTCCAAGCCCATGATGTCACTCAGGACGAACGGCAGGTAGGATCCATATTCTCCATCTTTAATTTTGTGGACTCTAAACTAAAACATAGGAGAAAACATTAATTTAATTAATTTAAGCCATTAAAGGGAGGTTCAGAATTTTGTATACAGGACCTCATTTTAAAGTAAGCTAGAATATACTGTATATCAGTGGAGATTGATCACTGTGTACTGTGGAGTTGGCTAGCGAGGTCCACTGGCTTATGTTGGCTTATCACTAGCAAGATCGGCAGATAGTAGGACTGGCTGAAATGTGTCGAAAACAGTCTCCACGCTCCATGGCTCACTTGGAAATAAGGTTCTTTGTCCTAAATTCTGAACCCTCGCTGTAATGTCCATAAAAACAGCATACGTCTTGCTTCAAATGTCAATTCAAAGTTTAAGTTAATTGCACTTAGTAGGCTTCAAGTTTTACCTGCACTTGGAAAGAAAAAAGGAAGGAATTTGACTAATTCAGGTGATGCAGTAAGCAGGCTATTTGGAAATCACTAAGGGTGGAGGTAAAATGTGTGCATTTACAATCGTGGCTCATGAGCCATCTACCATGAGACTATTCCATCTCCTAAAGTAAACGTAAACTCTTAAGTACTGTCTTTGTGCAGCTGCGGTCGGTCGCTGCTTCAGCTATTGCAGCACTGGTCATACGATCCTGGAAGATGGAGTCTATGGAATTGATGAAGCTGGATTTCCCAGCTCCCATGGGACCACATATGAGGATACGGAGATGCTTCACATCAGGTGTGCTGATTTGAAATTTTCTGATGTGTTCCTTCATTTCATTTCTTTTGCTGTGATAATAAAAAGATAAGCATTTATTGTTATTATTATTATTATTATCATTATTATTATTATTATTATTATATTTATTACTGTGTGTGTTTTTTTCTTTAAATTATAATAATAAAAACGTTAGGACACTGGACAATAAAGTAATTTGTTATGACCAATTTGAGGTACCAGAGAGGCGTGAGTGTCGTTAAAATCAAATGACACTTATGCCCCTCTGGTTCCAAGTCCTTGAATTATGGGAGTGAATAATTTCCAGTCAAGATTACTCTAAATAAAAGTGAAGGCTCAGTGTAATTCATGTGGCTTTACAAATACAGCATAGGCTGATAGTAATATAAAGTTATATTGTGCAATTTAATACTATGTACATGTAAGATGTACATAGTATTAAATTGCACAATATAACTTTTCCAATGGTAATAGGTCTCTGACACCAGCCAACACCCCAGGCATGCACGCACGCTCACAATTTTTTTTTTTCTTCACGAAACACTGGAGTGACAAACTCACCCCCACTCAAGTATCCTCCAGGGTTCTGATCGCACTGTGAAAGAGATGAATACATGAATTAATTCATAAAATTTGCTCTATAACCAATATTAGGCCTACAACATCATACAAAAGTGGCGGCTAGTTTTCTGAAGTAGGCTAGGCTACAGCAAGCTGACATAAAATTTGCAATTTGTAAAATTAAAATTCTTGACATTTTTTTAATAGTGTGTCCTTTTGGCTCACGTTACCCTTTAAGATCGCCAAAATTTACAGGCCTAGGCTATTATCTTTTGCCGACACTTCACAGCACTTTTACGTCACCCAGTTGATGTTCTAATAAAGTTCTAAAATGCATTTTACACATCATATTGATAGCTGTCATTCTATGTACCTTAAACGCATTATGCTTCCCTGTCACTAAGTTAAATTCAGGGCACTTGCCTTGCTGTCAGCTGACAGTCTCTGTTTGCAACCTAAAGCAACTCTCATTAAGGAATGTCTCTGATTAACCTACTGAAAAGTATAACGGAAGCAGAAGACAAACAATATTTTCCATTTTATTTACAGCAGACTATGAGCAAAAGGTGACAGGAGGCTACCTGCTGGCAAAGAATTGTATAGCTGTATCTTGCATGCATCTTGACTTCTTCGTCAACATAGAAATTTCCAATTAATCAAAAATGAAGTCCGGCCAGTGAAGTTTGTCCAATGAATGCCAAGGTTTACTAGACTGAAAAAACACTGCAGTCCAAAGATCGTAGATACTGTAGGTGGAGCAACATTTTTCATGGTGATTCACGTCTATAGATCTCCGCAGTGACATCGGCAAAATGCAAAGTCTGTCCCTGACACTAAAGAGCCTATCAAATATCCTCTTTTCTTTTCTTTCATTCATTTTTTTTTATTATTTTTTTTTAACAAATGCTGTTTTCAAATTTTGTAAGTCCTGGAGAAGGTTTGATGCATTTTTTCCCTGCACATTTTTTGACATTTTTCTTTCATTCTTTGTAGCCTGATAATTTTGCTAATCTGGACCTACAGCCTCTCATCAAATAAGGACACTGACTGGTTATGCCCAGGCTAACTTAGTAAACAGTCATAAAAAAATATTTGTTTTAATTATATTTTAAACAATCAATTTATGCCCTTGCTGAACATCATCATTCAGCAATATTGATAGTATCAATTTTATGTAATAAGCACACCAATTAGTATAATATATTGACAAACCTTCTGGTGACATTTGAGGCGAAGCTGAGTTTCCCTTGTAGCATAGGCTAATCTGAACTTCAGCCAACACTCATAGTATGAACCAACATTTATGCATTAAAACCTCTGTGTGTTCACTTTGTTAGAAGTAGAAATACACTTTAGTTTATCTTTTCTAAGTGTTGGCAATTGATCCTGAAAGGATTATGGTCATAAGCTATTCATTCCACTAGGGGGCGCTGTTGTTTTAGTGAAATTGGGAGTGCGCTCTTACATGGTGGAGGACGCTGCTCAGGGGACTTGGACTCAGATGCTCCCATGTTTGTCTGTTTCTGAAAGGGCAAAGTGAGGTGGATCATCTGCTAAAAGAATGGTTACTTCTCATTTTTATACCAAAAACATTAAAACATTTTACAGTTGAGAGCTACCATAGATACAAGCCTACTGTATGGACACATGTTTGACCAGTACAGCTAGTTAAATAATATGAAAAACTAATAACATATCCATACATACATCTTGAAAAAAAAAAGAAATCCCTTTATGTCAAGCTGAATGCAAAAATTGTTGCCTAGCAAGGAAAAGTAAATAGACCTGTGCAGTACTTTGTAGGTTATCCATACATAGGCTACATGCATGCTGCATTCATACACACGTACCCAGTTACACAATCTTGCGCTTTTATAATCCAACATTCAAGAAGTCACAGAGAAAAAGATACACACACATACATACACACAAACACACATGCCCTCATTCGAAATGTGCAAGGCTGCACTCTTATGCATCTCGCGGCTGCAAGACTGTAGCCGACAGTGAAAGTGTGTTGTGGTTAACCATGGTTAAGGGTGTTGTGTAAGCTGCTGATGCCAGCCAAGCCTGAGACAAAACATTCCCACAGTGTATGGTCCCACAGTCTATTTTTGTTTACAAGTTCAGTACTGTAGACACGCTAATTGTAGTCATATGTTGAAAGTTGCCATTTTTAATACATTTTAAGGGTTTAGACAACATTTTACAGTTCTTTTTTTTTTTTTTTTTTGCATTGAGGCCTATTACCAAATGTTTTCTTCATATAGATTAGCAGAAATAAATAAAGAAATAATTTTCTTATTTGCTTATTCAGTTATACACACTGTATTTGCCATTATTCTTGCCATTTTCTCAAAACAGTTTATATGAAATCCAGCAAAAGTATTACATAAAACTAATACAAAGTCTTAATACAATACTGTTCAACATTTGGAAGGGGGATTTTACATGTAAATCGTTTGCTAATGGTGACAAATGGTGACAGTAATATGATATAGAGTAGATTGGTGGACCTTACCTGATCTGTGATCAGTCCAGTCGATGGTTGAACTTCACCTCTGTGCGTCCTATTGCTACTGTTGCTGATGTAGCATCATTACCGCCCCAAACTACAAGAGAAGGTGTGGGGAGGTCACATGACCAAGACAGGAAACAGGCGTCTTCAAGAGAGGTAGATTCTTGGCAACCTTTATTTATTTATTTTACTTTGGCTTGGATGATTGATGTCAAATCATAAGCAAACATTATGCATTTTGCAAATGAGTGTCTAAATGTCTATTGTGTAATCTGCGATGTCTTCAGTGGATTAATGGTGTTTAATGTTCTGTTGTTGCCAGTGACTTTGATGTTGTTGTTGTGCCAGTCATATATAATAACAGGATGTGGGGAAATTCTAAGTTCACTTGCATGTCAGGATATGAACCCTGAGAGAAATCATCTGTTCATAGAATCAGCAAAAATATGAGAAGGATTCTCACAATACAATCAAACAATAACATGGGAAGGTGAAAAAAACACCAGCAGTTCCATTGCAGTGTGTACTAAATGTAGCTTACAGTACATTATACCTTCCATTTCCCTAATTTGTACAGCCCTTGATAGGGCTACCGGGAACACCAGGAAAATCGGTTATAAAGTGATGATGATGACGATGATGATGATGATGATTATTATTATTAATATTATTATTATTATTATTATTATTATTATTAATTTATTCAGAACTTTTACTATAAATCTGCAAAGTTCTCACAAATACCTGATGAAACAGTGTTAATCATTTCTTCAAGAATTATGTTGACAAACAAGGTATTTCAAAATGCTGTTTAATGAAGCTCACATGTGAGGCATTTTTCATCTATAAACGGCGCAGTGTTGCCATCTTGCAAATTCAGACAGAGGCACTAGGGGGAGCTGAGAGAGCTTTCATTCACCCCACAATGACACCAAACTGACTACACAGCTGGTGAATTAACCCACAGTAAACAGCAAAATATTTCACAATATAATATAATATACCTTAGTCTCATCATTGCTGATGATATGAGTGATGACAGAGGTATAAATGTGTATACATACGAGTATGCAACACAGGGGCGCTGCTAGAAATTTTGGGCCCTATGACAAAAAAATTTTTTGGGCCCCTCAAATATTGATTTTAATATTAAAATTTTCTCTGGGCCCCCCTGTCTGTGCTGGGCCCTTAGAATCATCCTAACTTTTCCCCCCCTAGCGGCGCCCCTGATGCAACATTTGGGTGTACTGTATGAGTTACTTTTATTACTGCTTTTTTAAAATTTGTTTAAATCTTTTTTGGTGTGCGTGCTATACATCCGGAAGCTATAACTATACTGTATGTCTCCTTTAAGGGCCGTTCAGACCTGGAACAATAACTATAAAAAAAACTGTAACGATATCAGGATTTCTGTCCGTACTGACGAACAATAATGTAGGTCTGTCTTCATGCGATCCCCAACGATATAGTTGAACATTTCATTGTCGTTATAGTTGTGGTGTGAACATTGTCATTCATAAGAGCAAAATTTATTTGTCATCATAGTTATAGTTCCAGGTGTGAACGGCCCTTTATTCTTGGATTCTAAGTAGATAGCGACTATACGTCGTTGCAACTCTTCAGGTTGGCTGGAGGAGCAGGATTCTTATCCTCCACATGATCATTGGCAAGACTCAGGATGCGCGTCAGTGCAGCCAGAAGAAGCACATTCACATCAGGGATCAGGTCAATCTCCTCGTGGTAGTTCTTCACCGGGAAGATCCAGTTCATAGTGACCCCCAGTTTGTTACTGCACTTCTGCATCTGAGGAGATGAATACAAGAGATGTTGATATTTGCAAAGCGCTTGTGCACACAAGAAAGTTATTTGCCGCTGCGCATAATATATTTACCTTATCCTTAATCTTCTTGCTTTTGTAGATCTTTTGTATGTCCTTCTCGACCTCTGGACATGCCTTATCCACTTTTGTTAGCATCGTAATCTGAGGTATTCCTGAGGAAAATACCTACATTTAGATTGTCGTTCGATATGCTACTCATTTCCTTATGACCTATAAAGCACAGTTTTGTTTACAATTGCTAACAAGCAGTAACTTATACAACTGAATAACTTTTTCTAAACTCAGCAAACAACACACAGCACACAAGCCAAGCAGTTTCTTACCAAAACCACGTTTGGTTAACAAAACAATGAGTCTGCATCTCAAAGCGCAAAGAATTTCTCTCTATTATGTGAACACCACAAAAAGGCTAACACATTTGTTCAAAAATCAAGCCATTTTATCAAACAGCAACACGTGTTCTCTTTACACAGTGAGCATGCAGTCAGTCCCAATACACCAACTAAAGAAATTCTCATGCAATATGCCATTTTGATATCCATCACTTCATGAACTCCACTGACTTTAATCCTGTTCTTAACCCTTAAAAGAATGTATTTTACAAAATAGTCATCAGTCAGTTGTCAACAAACACTTGTCATTTTTTTCTAATGGCATTTAGAGTACTTCAGTAAGTTGTTTGGTGTGGAAGTGAAATGTAGTGGAAGATGAATTTACATGTTAAAAAAAAGAGGGTGATGGTTGTGGGTGGGTCTGGACAATTGGCTAATATAGCCAGCCATATAGCCAAATAGTTTTGTATTTTTTCCTCCTTTTCTCCGTGTTCCCCTTCTGCTTAGTTTGTTTTCCATTCCATATTTTCAGAAGACCTATTCATTCAAGAATTATCATATGGAACCATTGTTCTACTGCCAAACTAAAGGTTTTGTACTGTATTTAAGGTTTTGGTCATTACAATGTGTTTAAGCATTTGCAAATAAGACATAAAGACACATCGTTTTGATTCACTGATCATCCTAAATGTAAAAAATATAAGCACTTTAGAAATGCATTCATTGACTGCATTTTGTGTGAAAACAGCGAGAAATGTGTGAAGTGCATAGCTACAAAAGATCCATGATGTTGACTGTACTTAGAGTTTTGAAAATGTGGTCAAGGATTGGACAAACGCTTGTTAGCAATTGAAAAAATAAACTGTAATGGCCTAGCTCATGTGACCTACTTATTCCCTACTGTCCTGGAAGATCTGTGAAATCTAGTGCTCGTGCAAAAGGGCTATGCTTAAACTTACTCCGGAGCTGCACTTTAATATCATGTAGTTATTTCATGAAAAACTAATAGTAACATGATCATTAATTACCCAAGTCACTAGCCTGTTCTCTAATCTGCTTCATTTTCTTGAAGTCATCTTCCGTCATCAAATTGACAATGTCTGCTGGAATGACGCTGACGAGGCAGTGGATCCGCTCATTAAGAGTGGGCTTGATGTTGAAATCCAGGTCGTTTTCTGCGCAAGCACTTCTAGGGTTGCACTAGGGAGAGAAGTTCTATAACATTGGGCTAGAAACAGGCCATGCAAAATCATAACATTACACTATTAATTAATAATGAAGATTTTGATAGTGTAAGTACAAGGTAGTGTGCTTGATCGTCGTATTCTAGTTCTGCTCAAGATGCTGCTCTAAAGCTGAAAGCTGCCAAACTGAAGCTGCATAGAATACAAGTCACACTGAAAATTGCTGCCACAAGAAAATGCCCCCATCGTCCAGATGCCAGACATGCCCTGCCCTATGTTTCAGTGACATATTAATCATCAGCCCAATAGGACAATTGGCCATGTAATTTTTCAGTGTTTTTGGGAAATAAGAAAAAAAATGTAAAGATAAAAAAGTTTTTTTGATGAGCACCCTTTTTTACTAGATTTGGATAAGTGACCCAGTGAAGCATTCCCTTTTCTCGATTTGGTTAGGAAAAAAATGTGATCATGGTGTGGCATCTGCAGGAAGCAAACGTTTCAATGTGTGCTACATCTTCGTCAGAGTCCTTGGACACACATATTGAAAGGTTGCTTGAGCAATAGAGCTCTTGTTGAAATTGACTGAATTTGCCCTTTAAGGGTGGCAGGCGGTAGGTTAGGTCTACAACTGGTGCCAAATTCTGAAGAAGAGAGGAAGGATTATCTTCGCCTGCTGGACTTTTCTTCTATGGGTTTTGAATTAGGCCGTCTCTTGATTCCCTGGCAGAAGCAAAATAATCTGTCTCCTTGTTTTCTGGATGGAGCATGGAAACAAGCAATAGAAATGGACACATGGAGCAAGGAAACAAGCAATAGAAATGGCAATGTAATGCAATAAAAGGCGGACGAGTCTCTTGGAAATCATTAAAGAAATAAAAAACTAGCATAGTGTTTGGGAGCAAAAGCTGATGTTGCAACCAACTAACAGCATCACTCATTTTTCTTTATGAACTTGGTCATTTTGTAATATATACAGAAACGAATAATGTATCATGACAGAACTCTCCTATTCTATGTAAAAAAGATTATTAGTTTTCCATTTAACATCCCCTTTAAAGATGCATGAGATAACTGAGTCATAAATTCCTAGCCTGATTTCCATCAACTTTCACAGCTCTAGACTTTGGTCTGACCAAGAGCCGTACAACAAACGTTTCCCAAAGTGCATGGTTGACCCGCCTCCCTCTAATGCCTCGGTTTGTTATAGGTCGACGTCAGAAAATGCTGTGCCGAAGATTAAACCAATCACACTACTCTTTCCTCTGACGTACAGTATGTGACGCGAATGGAACTACTTCACTGCCTTGAACACGCCTCTAGCCAGGGCTGATGGAGCTGCTCAAAGTTGATTTGCTCCCGTCAAAGTGGGTGGAGTTCCTGATCTTTCTGGAGCTCAGAAACGCTGTTGAGATTAGTAGCAGGCCAGACCAGTGACAGCAACTCTGAAAGTGTCACTGGGTGGGTGTGCCAGGCTAATAAATTCCAGCCCACTGTCCAATGGTTTAATAAAGAAGAAGAAGATGCCCGCTCTTATTCAAGGGAAACAACATGGCAAGGTGTGTGTGTGTGTGTGTGTGTGTGTGTGTGTGTGTGTGTGTGTGTGTGTGTGTGAGAGAGAGAGAGAGAGAGAGAGAGAGAGAGAGAGAGAGAGAGAGAGAGAGTGTGTTATTACCTTATGTTCATCTTTTATTTGACCTTTTAGAATACTGATGAGGTCTTCAGGATGCATCCCTTCATAATCACCTTTTTCCAGACCCATGATGTCACACAGTGCAAAAGGCAAGTGTTCTCTGGTTTTACCATCTCTAATGCGGTGGACTTTAAACTGAAATCAAAACAAGCCAAGATCCATTTGTTTTACATTTACATTGACACTTACATCAATACCAAAAGTGTCAATGTGTGCATATGGTTTTAGTTAACAGATAAGTGTAGTGTAGTGATGGGGATGAGATCGTCTATGCCAAGTCCAAGTCAAGACCAAATCTTTGAAGGGTCAAGACCGAGTCTATTATGAGTCGGGTATTCCATCAAAGTTGTTAATGATAGCGGCGCTTACATGATTAAGCCTCATTTGAAGAAGCGTCAACTTTGACATGTCACTACAGCCATTCCACTAACGCAAAATAGTTGTGTGTGCCTCTTGTTAACTTAAAGGATAGCTTTGGAGTGGATTCAAGCACAGCCCTGTCAAAGGAGCATGCGTAATTTCGAACAGCATAGACCGAACAGGGACGCAGAAGCGAACAAGCTTCGAAACCGAAAGAGTCAGGTGCCTTTGACTCAATGTAACATGTTTCGTGCTTGTGTTAGGTCTATGCTGTTCAAAATTATTTCATTCCATGCGAAATATATTGCTGTTAGAAGGCTTGTGCAACAGGGCTATGCTTAAACTTACTTCGGAGCTACATTTTAAACAAGGCTTATATCAGATGCCCTAGACCTACATAGGTGATCTAGGAATACCTGATGTACTGTCGTAACATTGGGGCAGAACTAATAGAATTACAAGAAAGAAACCTTGATATGCATACGTCATCTGTTGGATTTTGTGCAAATATATATATATATTAGTGCTGGCAAAATTAACTGATTAATCATGTGATTAATCCAAAAAATTTAACTCGGATTAAAAAAATTAACTCAGATTAATCCTGGTGGATATGGTTCCACTTTCATGGTATGTATTATGTTCAATTTCAGATAGAAAATGGCTCGGCTATCAAGTCAAACTATACAAAGATTAGGGCTTAGCTCCTGACTGTCCAACAACATGTTTGGGGAATCCTTGGGGGTAGGGGACAGGTGTGAAATGCCCCATTTGAGAAGAACAAAGCCAGCTATTTAGTATCAGGGCCTTTACAGGGCAAAATAAGGATCCAACATACCCTGGCATCCAAATTATTTCTGGAGGAAATGAGTTGTGATTAAAAGTGATTAATCATGATTAATCATTGCAAAATTTTGTGATTAATCTGATTATTTTTTTTAATCGTTTGACAGCACTAATATATATATATTAGTAGTGGGCATAGATTTTTTTTTATCTAGATCAATCTCACTGTAAATGTGAAATTAATTTAGATTAATCTAGATTTAAATGGCACATTTGCACTTTATGATACAGTATGTGTGATCTAGGAATACCTGATGTCGTAACATTGGGGCAGAACTAATAGAATTACAAGAAAGAAACCTTGATATGCATACGTCATCTGTTGGATTTTGTGCAAATATATTAGTAGTGGGCGTAGATTCATTTTTTTGATCTATTTTAATCTCACTGTAAATTAGAAATGAATCTAGATTAAAATGACATTTGCATTCTGTCGAAGGCATTTATGATATGTGTGTGCTGCTTAAATAATGACTTAAAGTAAGTCTTTGAGAGCGGGTCTCTCAAGCCAGGTGGCACATTAGAGTAATTCTCAACTTAAAAATAATAAACCACCAAGTATTTGTGCTAAGGGCACCCAAATGGCTAGCCCCGGCCCTGCCAATGACGGTTACCCCCAGAAAACTCATGCGAGTCTAGGAAGTGCTATGAGGGCAGTACTGTGGGGCCAGTGCTTTGATGATGAAAGGAAGGCTCACCAAGGCACTCTTTTCAGGCCCAAAGTGAACTAATTTTCCAACGTTAATTTGCTCTGTATTATGAAAACGATGTTCTCAATGTATTTTCAACAGCAAGGGTGTAAACTGGCCTGTCATTATGATGGTCAAATAACCGGAAGACACGCCTACTTCCTAAGCTCTGTAGGACACTACCAGAACCACTATCACTGTGACACATCATATTCTTATGGATACATCATTTCTCTACTGCCCCTACAGTCTATACATATCTCCCATCTCCCATCTAAAGTGACACTGCAACTGATGGGATATTTCCTTGAGTTTTCCATTGGAAACAGGGACTATTTCTTCTGTGCCAATGCAACCATTTACGACCATTGATGTCTAAACATTAATTATGTTTTTCAATAGGGTGGGCTGGAGAAAGGTCTGGCAAACCTTGTCCATAAGGCTTTTAATAGAGAATGAAATGGACAACCTGAACGAGGTCTGATCACCTTAACTTACCTATGTGCACCAATTTTAAAAATGTACAAATGCTAAATTTCTCTCACCGTCTTGGTAAAACTGCGGTCAGTTGCTGCTTCAGCAATGGCTCCACTGGTCATGTGCTCCTGGAATATGGAGGCTATGGAGTTGATGAAGCTGGACTTCCTGCTCCCACTGGACCATGGACCAGGATACGGAGACACTCAACCTTTGGGTTTCTCACTTTAATCTTTTTCAGCTCTTTTATCATTTGTTCTTCCGCACTGTCAAAAATCAGTTGAATGGTTGGTCAAGAGGACAGGTCAAGACAAAATAATACTACTACTACTACTACTACTACTACTACTAATAATAATAATAATAATTAGCCTAGTAATCTAGAAACCCCTAGCGGCAGCAAATTTAATTTCCTGCTTGGGTAGTCTAGCCAGGCTAAGCTGACCTGGAGGCGGGACGATATACAGTAAGTTGTATCGGGCCAATCAAATCGTCTTGAGGGGCAAGTGACAAGTGACGAAAGAGAGTTGCAGAGATCTCAAAAGTTGCAAAGTTGGAAAGTGAGTGGAAATTAGTGGAATGGTAGGTACCAATAAATTGGGTCGTTATCGTTTTATGAAGTTATTGAAGTTATATTCCCCAACTGGTTGTCATCATTTCAAGCCTAATGGAGTAAGTTGTTACTGTTTGTTTTTGTAGCAGATGAACTTAATATTAGATCAGGCTATGCCAATAATTACAAGTTATTAGCCAGCTAACAATGGCAAGCTAACGTTAGTTTAGAAGTAGCAGACTGTAATGGTTGAAGAGCCCAAAACTTGGCACATAATGTTTAACTTACCCCCAGTCAATGGTTCGCCATGCCTCTGCCATTACTGTGAATCAAATTCATGAAGATAAACGTTACTGTATATGCTGTGCTGTTCCAGTGTCTCAGTGTGTGTGAGCATACTATATGTGTGAATGTATACTCACCTGAATTGTCAGCAGGAGGCTGAGATGCTTTAAAGAGTTGTTTAAAGGCTATCCATTTTCCATTGTCCATTTTGTCTGTCTGGGAAAAGACAGACACAAAATATGAGAGTTCCCCCTCCTGCCAAATCCCACTTTAACCACTGCACACACACACACACACACACACACACACACACACACACACACACACAAACACACAAACATACACACACTCACACTCCACACACACATACACTAATGTGATATGCAAGCTTGCACTCTTCTTGCAGCAGAAGACTGAAACTGTGATGTGGTTAGGACTAGTGGTCTATACCATCTACGGCAAAACGAGACAAAACATTCCCACGGCCTGCCACACCAAACGGCAGGTGAAAATACCAACTCTAACACACCACCACTAACTAGATTAACTAAGAATAACAATTTGTCATAGTAAAACAAACTCATCTGAGAAGGACTGACTAATACGTATAACAGAATTAGTCATCCCGCATTTGCCATGGGTTTTACTATCATTCCCCAATTCAAGAGGTGCATTCGGAGTTTACCAGCCCCATCTGTCTTCCATCGACCAAGAAAATTTCAAAATAAGGCAGATAACATTTTGCCCCCAGATTACATATATATCTACATTCTCCTCCCACATACCCTAAATCATACCTGACTGTTGGTTATCAATTAATAATCAATAAAGAAAGGTAAGGGGCATAAGCATTACATAATATAAGCATTACATTCAAATAAATTGCAGTTTAGGAAAACGTTCACTAGAATATTAAGTGAAAGTGAGACCAACAGTAACAAACTCTACTATTATCTTAAAATGAAGTTCAGCAAAAGCATTTACCAGATGTTGCTATTGAGATAAATGCAAAGTGTCTTACTTTTCCAGTGAGCAGATGGTAAGGCCTATGCAAATGATTTCTAGTGTTGATAGAAAATGGAATATGCAGATATGTAGATTACCTGATCAGTGATCCGTCCAGTAGTGGTTGATCTTCACCTTTGTGTCTTCTGTTGCTGATGCTCTAACTACCACTCCATCTACAAGGGAACGTGTAGGAGGGTCACATGACTTATAGGAAGAAATGGGCCCTCCAGCTTCAAGGTAGAACTGCAGACTCATGTGGTTAACAGTCTGTCACCCTGGCAACAACTAACACCAACTCTACTTGGGCATGGATGATTGAGGTCAAATACTGCAAAAACATGCTGTAAGCAAACATTGTGCAACTGATGGTTCAGATCTATGTTCTAGCCAAGAACAATGCAATAGAGGATTAATCTGTGATGGTTTAAGTGGATCATTGGTGTATGATATGATTTGGTGTTTCATGTTCTTTTGCTGCCAAGGTTGCGTATGTTGTTATTGGGCCACTTGCCTGCTACAACAGGATGTGGGCGAATGTTGCCTTCACTACAGTACATGTCAGGGCATTTTACTGAAAGTAAAAAAAATATCCCACCAAACCAAAGAGACACTTTATTCACATTCAATGTGTTTCCTTTAGGGTTTTTCATATACACATATTTATATATAATGCGGGGTACTCTATAATTTGTTTTGAGCAGCCTAGTGAGTGCACTGTATTATAAATATGTAGGCCTATGTGAAAACACCTGAAAGGAAATGCATGAATGAAAAGCTTTTTTGGCTGTACTGTACAGTATGTTTATATTTTTTTAAAAGTTACATGCATGGTATATTATTTATGGGTCTTCTTATTTAAAATTATATTTATTTCCACATTACCCCTTTCACAGTCAACAACAACTTTGGATCTGGAAAGAGAGTGTGACAGAAAACATAGCATACGTCAGTCATTTTCCTCATACGCCCTCCTCTGTATCCCTCTGACACACACCCTTCCTCTCTTTCTCCTGAAGATGGCAGCACAGTCCATACACAGTCACGAGCCTTCTAACAGCAATATATTTCGCAAGGATATTCACACTTTGACAACAACCAATGAATTCAATGTTCCTAAACAAAAATAAAATATTAGTCCTGTGTGTTCCTCCCAAGTCTCTCTCTAACCCTGAATCTCTCTCTCTCTCTCTCTCTAAATCAACACCAAAGCGTCAACAAATAAATCAGGACGCTGTTTGTCTGTTTTCTGTGCACCCAGCATGCTCTGCTCGAACAGGCACACAAGCATCGTTCCATCAAGCACTGTATCTGTCTCTTTACCTCACTCACGTCAGATCATGCGCTACGTAACTTTCGTAAGGCACTTCCGCGCAACGATCTGATGTTGAAGCCCATCAGAGAGATATCAAGCCATTATTCTCTAACCGGACCAATCAGGGCCGCTGGCTGCTGTAGAGGGTGTGACGTAGCGAAGAAGCAACTGTTTTGAATCCAACCAATCCAACAAACGTAACGAGCGTCTTCGGTTGGTTTCGATGTGGTTGGCTGCAGTGTACGTCAATTAAATTGATGGACAAGCCGTTTGCCCAGTTAGATTCAAGGATTTCTGGCTCCTGAAATAATTCGTCTATCGCTGAATATCAGATGAACGCGCGTAGCGCTACATCTGACGTGAGTGAGGTAATCTGTCTGTCCCCCTCGCTCACTAATGCACCCATTCTGAGATGTGGATGTAGACATAAATGTTTCGTGTGCACACTCTTGCTCGCTTGCTCTAGATTCCGGGAAATATTCAATTAGCGGGCATCCGGGAGGCACTGTCATTATCAGGGAGACTCCCAGAACTTCCGTGAGACTTGAGATGTCTGCAAGGTGGTAACAGGACCTGCAGTGAAGCTAAAGGGTAACACTTTGTATGAATGTATGGAATATTAAGACGAAAATGTTCTGAAGAAGTCCAGCCATCCCTGCCATCACTTTCCCCCTCCAAACAGTACACTACTTGATTTTCAGTCCGCAACATACTTACAGGGCACTGCCTAATAATGGTCTTGAGACATTCAACTCTACTCTCAATTCTCCTTTTGATCTACTCAATGATCTGAAGCAAAGTCCTTCCTCCTAAATGGCCTCTCAGAGTAAATGTTAACCTGCTGAACGCACAGAGCGTCCCAGATAATAGGAAGGACACAAATCTTCCTGCTTAGATAATGTCAACACCTTTAATGTACACACACACACACACACACATTCCATTTTATTTTTTTTTTTTTGTTTTTGAGTTCCTACAAGGACTTAATAATGGATAAAAAATGCAGGACAGGTTTATGTTTGATTGAGACTTCAAATAATTCAGCAAAACAATGTACATTATCCTACAGTACAGTATACTATACAGTGTACAGTATCCTTATGCAACAATGGTTACATAAGGATACTAATAAAATGTATGCACACCGCTTGCTGTGACTGAGGCCTTGAACAATAAATGTTTTGAGAGGAAAATAATCTATAGCTACTTATGTTTCACTCACATCTTTTTATGATTCTGAACTAGTTGTGATAGCAACTATTGTAGGTTATATGCAGATGGCTGTTAATTGCTGCTGCTTGTTTTCATGTCAGCAGGAAGAGGTGCCATATCTTCCACAAAGTCATTTGCGGAGTCCAGGATGCGTGTCATTGCGGACAACAAAAGCACATTTACGTGAGGGTTCAGATCGATCTCCTCATGGTAGCACTTCACTGGGTAGATGGAGTCCATGGTCACTCCCAGTCCGTTACTGCACATTTGCATCTGAGAAAATGTGTTCAAAGGGATAGGATGTTGACAACATAACATAGAACACTGGAAAAAAAGTTGCCTGGCCATCGCCCCCCTATGCTATTCCACTTCATTCATCTCTCTTCATCTTCCTGGGATTCTGGCCATTTTCCTTGTTTGCTGAAGATGCATCCTATCCTGGCCAATCAGTGAACTTTGAGTTTTCAGCCTGAGTATAGACGAATCCAACGAGCGTTTTGTGTAGGCTGCCATCTTGTGACGATGCCATTGTTGGACTGTCAAACTTTTTTGACAATGCATAGTCAATGACAGCTAACAACAAAGACCATGGAATACTCTGACCTTATACAAGTAGTAGTGAATCTCGTGAATCATGGTATTATTTGGTGTGCTATTACGTCATCCCTATGGATAGATTGGTGATCTAGGCAGCTCAACAATGGCGTCGGATTCGTGTACAGGTCAGGGCAGATCCAGTTTTTTTCTATTCAAACATCCCAAGCAAGCAATCATTAATATAGCCGCAATCCCAGACCCTTGTACAAATTTCCCGACAGAAATGCTTACTTACCCTCTCCTTAATCCTCTTGCTCATGTAGACAAGTTTGATATCCTTCTTGACTTCTGGGCAGGCCAGATCCACTTTAGTCAGTAGCGTAAGTTGAGGAATATCTGTAGGAAAAAATCTGTGATTTTAGTTACATTCTGACCCCAGATTTCCTTAAGGAATCTAGTTCAGTGTTTGTTTTGATATGTAATGTGTCATTTGCCATGTTCGGAAATGCGTACTGGATACTACTTATATACTGATCCTGCCATGAAGTACTATGTCGTATGCAATATGTGGAAAATATGATTTTACTAGTATGCAGAAGACTCCCGGATGTTATACTGATGGCATACTGATGGTGGCCAAATCGCCAGTATTCAAGAGGTGCTCAGATACTTCAATCCCATAATTCAACGCATTCTCGCAATTCCCATGATCTTTCCCCACACCGGTTTTCCTTAATAGGCATAATTAACACAGAAACCATTTTAACTTGCAAAATGTGCATATCTCTTGGACATACGTATGACTGTTATAGTTGTGCTTTGTTTGTTTGTTTGTTGTTTGAGCAACTGAGCATGGCTTTACATTAAAATGACAGCCTAAGGAAGCTAGATTGATTGCTAACCATTCACTTCAATTGAGGGAGCAAGCTTCTAAGTTGAGCTTAAAGCTGATAAGTCTTTGTTGGTCACATGGTTGTGTAGTATATTACAAGAAAAATATCACTTTTGGATTAATACACTGTATACTATGGTGGGTGTAGCATCCAGTAGAATGTAGTATGACAGTCCGAACGCAGCTATATCCTGGGGCCTACGTAAGGCATAATTAAATATATTCGACTAGAAAAGCGCTCAGAGAGCGCAGACCTCCGCCAAGGCAATGTGGTTACAGACACAATATAAATTCCAGATCTTGTTCTGTACCACCGATCGCCACCAAAATCGAATCAGTTCTTGCTTGTCCAACTATACATATTGTCCGAAAATTTCATCCAAATCCGTACAGTACAGACAGACCTAATGCGACTGAAAACATACAGTAACCTCCTTGGCGGAGGTAATTTTATATAAACAGCTGAATTGAATTGAAGATGAAGGCAGATGATCTCATTTCACTTTCAACGAATCTCAATTTCTATAACTGAATGATCTCTACTTCAGGAATTATGCAGATATGAATGTGAAGCAAAAAGGTTGTTGCCATGGATACAGTATGTAGTGTATAACAACCACTTTTCTTAGTTCAGAGGTTATTATTAAACTGTAAGTTGTAGGTTAATTGCTGGGTTTCACTTGAAATCACTAACGTATTTTTCTAAGCACGCTAACCTCAGCTGATAGGCAACCTGGAGCTACAGCCATTAAAAGCACTGTGTTTTGTCTGTGACTTTTTGTACAAAATTCCAGTTTTGTGCCGTTTTTGGATGTTATAAACCATGGGTCCCCAAACTACGGCCCGCCACGTCAATTTAAGTGGCCCTCCAAAATATTTCCTAATGTATTTTTCACCGTACATTCTCTATGGCGATTCTAAGCAATTACATGTAATTCCGGTTTTGGCCACCGGACAATTTTGGCGCTGTTGTGCGCTTTTTAAAGCCGGTTTGATACAGTAAATGCAGCATTACCTCTTATGACAACTGTAGGCTACTTATATTAGATTCCTTGCGTGTTTATGTATTATTTTAAAATTTCTCTTTTAGCCTACCTGTTGGAATGCAAAATAAGTTCTGTAGTAGGACATTAATTCACTTCAAAAACCAAGTTGGCATATCATTCTATTCTGGTAATTTAAAAATGTTGGAATAAAATCAGATTCTAATAATGCTTAGGCTTTCATATATTGCTCATATGTTATTCATAATATTAATATTTTAATTGTAATTTACAAGGTAGATCGTTGGCCTCCGGCCCTCTGAAAGAGCCACGCAGAGCAATCCGGCCCTCTTCAGAAAAAGTTTGGGGACCACTGTTATAAACGGTCTAAAACCTCACAGAACAACGCTGTAGTTCGTAATGCCCACAGCCTAGATTGTCGGCAAATCTTTCCGCTCTTGAGACAATTCTGACGTTTTCATCAAGTACGAGTCACGTCCGATGTACAGTATTTCCCTACTACAAGTAACTTGTTGTATCTTTCCCTACATACCGGCTCCAAACCACCACAATATGCACTTTTCTCCGTGCCCTCCATTGCTGTTGTTATGCTTGCCTGCACTTCCTGCCCATCAGTTCGAATTTTTCACGCTCCTGTGATCACGTCACTGAAACCTATTATTCTTTTTTACAAATTAAGGGACATGAAGGGACAAAATAGTCAGTAGTGATTTGTCTTGAAGAAATCAACGTTTCATACAATTAGGAGTAGCAATTACATTGAACACCTTCTTATAAATTCCATCAAATAATTTGATAAATATGATGGCTTTAAAAAATGATGACATGTTGATTGACTGTCACTGCCTTTATCAGCTGTTTTTGATGGTTGTGTAAACACGATTGTTTTCTTACTCAGGGGAGGAGAATAGGACCAGTTTCATGAAGACCCAGATACGCGTAAACTGACATGAAGGGGACCTATGCATGTCTACTGCCAGCTTTCTTGTTGTTTTTCAGGCTTGCTTGCTGTGCTGTACCTGTCTGCCCCATCTGCGTGCTGTGCTGTTTACCCTATTGTCTGCCTGCCTCTTGCCTGCCTGTGTTGCAACTACTCGCCTGTTGTCAGAGTTGTGGCGGTTAGCTTTAGCAGCTAGCTCTCACACAATGCTCTTGATATGAGTGGGATTGTTGCTGTTCCTGTGCTACTATCGCATCACCCTTCTGAATTGTGGGCTAATAATTTATTTAATCCTTTGTCTTTGGATCGTTCCTCTGTCAACACAACCTCAAGTGTTTTATGCCTGGTCACGGGCAAGTTGTTTTAAAGGGTCAGTAGACCCGTGTCACACAAAGAAGGGAGAGATCTGTTGATGACGATTTTCACCAGTAAAACAGCCCTCTTTTTCAATTGCTAGTGTCCCCCTGCGAAAAAACATTGCCTCCCTGGTAAATCTGATCTAGAACCACCCTTAATGAATGGCATCAGGGGCGTATTTCACAAAACCAGAGTAAGTAGATCCAAGATAAGTGACGAAGACGGGGCTTGACCAAGCCTCTCCTAGGTAAACAAGCTCAAAACGTTTCATGAACGTCAATCATGGATGAGTTGAGGTGTCTAGGTCAAGCCGGGTCTAAGTAATTCTACATGCATGTGTAGCCGGTGGCGGTCCGCACCGCACACGGGTCTCGAACCCGCCACCCCGCAAGCTACAAACTCCCGGCGTGGGAGTGGAACGCTCTAACCAACTGAGCCAAAAGCCCGAGCTTCTAACTCAGTGTGTTAGAAGCGCCCATGGAATTGGGTGATGAGGATTTACACACTACCACTGAGCTAGCCTCGCTAGCTGGCCTCCGTTACACATGCGCGTGCTCGTTTTTCAACAAACTCACTCGCGGTGTGAATTTAAAACACGCATGTAATATAATAGTTTGCGTGAAGAAAAGAATTGTAATTGCCTGACGCTTACTAGAAAACAAAACTATTTATATTAAAGAAGGGAAATGCAACAACATCTGCAAACTTAAGAGAGAAGGCGTGGCAGGCAGCTGACTGCACAAATACGTATGCTCCCACCTGTGATTGCGTCCTCATCTTGCAACGCGACATAAGTTTGTTTGTTTTAAAAGCACGCCACTGAAACAGTAAAACTTTACATCGACTTTCTCAACGAATCTATGACAGATATTTTAGCCAATATGTCCCACATTTCTACTTTGGCAGCTTTCTTCTTATCATATGGATATTAACAATAAGGAAGCAATGGTTAACATGATAAATAATTATTGTAAAATAAAATAATTGTAAAACGAACTGCCATTTTGCAAAATGGTGATTTTCTGACAGCTTTTCGAGTTAATACAATGGTGAGAAGTTTACAGACTGTTGAATCCTTCTAACACGTGAGGGTCTGTTTGGAGTGACAACAGAGTGAACCAATGAAATACCAGAATTATCATCAGAATAAACTAAGCCTGGCACTTAGCCTGGTCAGGAGCAGGCTAGCTTCCAAGTATAAATTCCCATGGTAACTTATATGTGATCTCTTCTGTGAAACTAAGTCAAGGCTATGTTCATCCAGGATAACCCAGTAAGCCTGCCTAAATCCCCTATCTTGGTTTTGTGAAATACCCCCCAGGAGCCCACTTGTGTGTTACAGAACAGTTTACATTAGTGTGAGTATGTGGTTACTTACTGATATCACTAGCCTTTTTTCTGATTTCTCTCATCTTTTTGAAGTCATCATAATCCATCAGGCTAACATTGTCTGCAGGAATAATACTAATAAGGCAGTGAATTTGGTCATTTAGAGTGAGTTTTTTGATAAATTCTTCGTCAGTAGAACAGGGGCTTCCAGGTTGAAACTACAAATAGAAGAATAACTTTCTGATTCACAACAGTAACAGACAAACATGAGCAGAATACCATGTTAATGTTTGTGTCATCGTATTACCTTATATCCATCCTTTATGTGACCTTTTAAAATATTGATAATGTCCTCAGGAAGCACTCCAGAATCTTTCTTTTCCAGACCCATGACATCACATATGGCAAATGGGAGTAAGTGTCTGGATTGAGAATCTCTAATTCTGTGGATTCGTAACTGAAATAGTAAAAGAAAATCCAGTAAGAACTGGTTCAACCCCAAGGAGTTTATTATATGTTGAGTCGGATGTCGGACCTCTTGATATCAATTGATTTTTTTTTTTCTTGAAAATTGCACTCACAGTAAAAGAATGGCCATGGCATTTACTGTGGTCTCACCCATTTATTATGGTCCTGTGATGGAGTACTTTATGTTCTAGCTTTACTTTGTAAAATAGAGTAATTTAAGGTCAATTATGAGTGTGTGACAATGCAAACTGCAGTTGCTTGTGTTGGACTTAGGGTGTTTTCACATTAAGTTAACCAATCTCAGTCCTTTAAAAGAGAACTAAAGAGGGGAACCAAACAAAAAGAGCTCAGTTCTGTTTGTGTTCACATTATCAAAGAGGTCCTGACCTCTTTCTGGTCTGCTGTTTTGAGTGCTTTGGGTTATGGGGGCTGTAGTGGCATATATTTTTCATCAGGCTATCCATTGCCAGTTTCATAATTATGATTTATAAAACCTTGCGCAGATGTATGCCAGAAGATGGCATATGCATAGAACTCAGAATGTGCATGCGCACAGAAAACCTTGCACACTTGTCTGATTTCTCTTTATAAATCACAACCCGCTCACCCAGACCAACCCAGACACACTTATAACTGCTATAAATATTCAGCAAAACGCCCTCAACATAACAAGCAATACGTGTTACAAGCCTAATGATCAGCAAGCTTAAATTAAAAATTAAAAATGACAGTTGGACAGTAAATGAAAGTTGGAATGCTGAACAGTTTTACAATTGTGTAGTAAACATAGTAAAATCATTTAACATCAGTTATGATAGTGAGGACTTTTATTTTGAAACTGTAGTCTAGTGTGGCTGACTATAAAAGGTAAAAAAAGTGGTTAAAACTATCTGTTGATGCAAGCAGTGTTTATGCAAATAGTTTTGTAAGCACTGCATAAAAACACTGTTTTACCCACCATTTGTCATACACACCTCAGTGCTCTGTTGTAATATGTCTGGGGATGGTACATAGTTTTTGGAGTGACACTTGGAGCATGTTAACATGTAAAAACACAGTTCAAAATTCTGCCCCCATGGGTTAGTTGTTATAGCCTTAAAAGCCAGGCTATCACATAAATGTATATTCTGACGACGAGTGATAGACCCCTGGGTAAAAAGGCTAAAACTAATCAGCGCAACTAGCAACGGACAAGAGATTCAAACAACGCTAAGCCCGCCCCAATAACTCCCTCTCCAGATATATAACGTTGTAATTGGCTAAACACCACAATGTCTGAATGCAACCTAGCGCATAAACAACTCAGAAGGTCTGACCATGGCTCATCTCTAGACGTACTCGCTGACCAA
The DNA here is from genome assembly GCA_027497455.2 of Sardinella longiceps. NCBI lineage: Eukaryota > Metazoa > Chordata > Actinopteri > Clupeiformes > Clupeidae > Sardinella > Sardinella longiceps. The sequence continues at coordinate 55,301 of JAODXP020004617.1, read as the reverse complement.
ATTCAGTTTGCTACCGCTAGAGTGCGCCTAGAGTTCTAGCTTTAGTTGTTAGTGCTAATTCTCTGTTCAAGGAAACCTATTTTGTATTTGTATTTAACATTTATTATACAGGATTTTTTAAAATAGTAACATGGCAGTTACATTTTACAATGGGCCTGACTCAGCATGTGCTGGTTTACAGCAAGTTCCTGTTCTGCAGCACATTAAACACAGAACAAGTTACAGAATAGATATAGACCAAAATGGGGCACATCACAATAACAAGCCCATTTGACAGCAACAAATTATATCAGAAATAAAAACGAATAAACAACACTGAAAAAAACATAAATAATGTATGCATGTGTAGTGTTTTGTAATGGATATTAGTGTTTGCATATGTAGCTGTTCAATTGAAATGACTTGTAAGTGTTTTTAAAGTGTGAAATGGATGTTATTGTTCTGATGTGGTAGGATGTCGTTCCAAATTTTTTGTATATGAGGAAAAATTATCTCTGGCCATATGTGTTTTTGAAAGCTGGTACAGGAAGTTGTGCTTGTGTTATTGATCTTGTAGTCCGCCCATGTGTGATTGGTAGTAATGCGGCAAGAGAAGGTATAGTGCAGTGTGATTGTAACTGAAAGTAAAATGATATAGCGTGGTTAATGATGTAATTCTGAAAAGTCAGTGCATTTCAATGAGTGAGAGCTGTGCAGTGATGTGTCCAACTAGGAAGTTTATGGTGAATCTTGTATGCTCTGTTGTATACTCTAGCTATTGGTTCAGTGACTTCTTTTGTGGTTTTGGACATCCAGTTTCTGATTAAATTTGTTCAATAGCTTACGGGTGTGATCATGGTAGGTGAGATATGAATCAAGTGTCACACCAAGATATTTATAGGCGTTTGTGGTCACATGTGGTTGGTTTGAAAGGGTAATAGGGTCAGTGATGGATAAGCTTTTCCTCTGAGAATGGAAGTACATGCATTCACATGTCTTGTGTCTTCAGTATTGGCTAGTTTCGAGTTTCGAGGTTGAGCAGATATCTCGTTGACATTTGACTGAAGTTGTCCTGCATTATTGGGTACTAACCTGATAATGTAATAACTTCCCCTTAATGTAACATTTTATTTCATTATCAGTATTCCGATTTCTATATTTATTACATTATCAATTTTTATTATATGTTTTAAGGACAGATGTTTTACTCTATATTATCGAGAGTCATTACATTACTGGAAAAGAAATATTACATTATCAGGTTCTACATGTCCTTTAAGGGTTGTTTTAGGGACAGAATTCCAAATCCACAAAGCTAGCCATTCTGAGTAGGTCAGGGTAGCCAAGACAGGAGCAATCGTCCTTTATTTGACATATTTCCCATCTTAATGACTGCCAGCCGTTTTCAGAATAGAGAGTTCCATACTGCCACAGGTTTTGGGGAATTTTGACTGTTTTTTAAAGAGCCACAGAATATTATGTGTTACGACTACATAAACAATGAAACTACCACAAGAAAGAGCAGACTCTCTTCTTTCACCAGAAAAAAAAGTTCGTTTCTACCCCTTTCCATTGCTTAGAAATCAGCAGGCGAACATAAGCTACTTTCTCCAAACACGCCCGTTTTTTATCAAAAAAGGGAGAAAATTAGCGTTTCGTTTGACAACGTTAGTGTCTTGGATGCGCGTTTTTTTCGGTCTATTAGCACGTCAAACATCGGGAAAATGTCTTCCTTTGAAAAGACCACAAAAACAACAGTAACAGGGGGCTTTTGGTAATAAAATAGACATTGTTGTAACAAGGTAAATATATGCTATTTACAGGCTGTGACAGCGAAAATTCAGTGATCAACAACTGGCTCGCAAATTCTTACCTGACCCGGTGTAACAAGCCGTCTGGTTTCACCACCTACTGGTTTCCTAGCTTGCCCAGATGTCATGAATACACATTAGCCGCATGGCCATTAGCAGATTCGTTACAATGTCATCATGATTTACTTATGTTTCCTTGGTGCATGTCAATAAAATCAAATTGTATTAAATAGTATGGTGATTAGTGTGTCGTGATGAAGCTTAGAGAGGGTATGTGGTATTTTCTTTCTTTGATTCATACATAAAAAAAAACGTCTCTCACTGGATTCGAACTCAGGATTCAAAAGACAAGAAGGTGTCCTAGCGCAATTTTTTAACCATTGCACCACGCATATATCTAATATATTAGTAACAATAACAACACTTCACCCAAGTAGAGGTCCTGTATAGGCCTATAGCCTGATGTGTTTCAAGTTTTGTGCAACAACGTTCAACTATGTTACCATGTTTGCTCAAGGAGATACGACTGACCATTATTGTCAACTGCATCACTCATGTCCAACGGAAACATGGATATAAATCTGCCTACAAGTGCTCACTGAAGTATTTTGTAGACATTTTTCATAACGTGACAGTGGGTCACCAGTTGTTTTGGAATTACTTTACCGAAAGAAGATACGCTACCAGACCACAGGTGCGCGCGATTGCGCTATGATAGACAGCAAAGTGCATAACTGGGTACAACCACTGAAGAATATTATCGCTAATACGACAAAAGTCATGGTAGCAAGTTGTTGCACAACTTGAAAAAACATCAGGTGGCTTATGCAGGACATAGACTACTTGGGGTAAGTCTTGTTACTGTCTCTAAAACTGAGAGGCAAGAGCGTGGCACAATGGTCACAGACTTACGCTCAGGACAACGTTTGACTTTTGAATCCTAAGTTCAAATCCAGTGAGACGTGTTTTTTTTAATGTTTGAAATAAAGAAAGAAAATACCATGTAACATCTCTAAGCTTCGTCACAACACACTAATCACTATACTATTTAATACAATTCGATTTTATTGACATGCACCAAGGAAACACAAGTAAATCATGATGATATTGTAACGAATCTGCTAATGGCCATGCGGTTAATGTGTATTCATGACATCTGGGCAAGCTAGGAAACCAGTAGGTGGTGAAACCAGACGGCTTGTTACACCGGAACTGTGAGCTAGCTGGGCACTGAAACAAGTCACAACTGCTATTTCCGTTTGCCCAAGGTTGATCTCCTTCATCTCCCACGATCGGAACACTACTCGAACTACTATGGCAGTGACACATACTCTGATCGAGTGTGAACTGCCTAAATTTCTCCGATTTACGTCTGCACTTTGCTAGCGGCATATTTAGCCATGTCATTAGCTTTCTCTACTTCTCCCTTGGCCATACCTATGAATCTATGCTCATCTCACATCCAAAGTGACACACTGCCACCCTCAGGATCAATTTGGAACAACAATTTTCGACGGAGAATTCTGATATTTACAGACAAGGTTCCCTAGGTCTTTCTGCAGCCCTCCCCATTAAAAAACGCAGTTGACGTCTAAAGACGTCATTGGCAGTGAACGGCAGTATTTCAGTTGACGTCTAAAGACGTCATTGGCAGTCAATGAGTTAAACTGGTGAAAATGAAGCTGCATTCCTTATGTTATAGAATTATTGTTAACATGAAATTTCTCTTACTCTTGAAGTGAAACTGGAATCACTCCCTACTTCAGCAATGGCTCTACTTGTTATCCGTCCCTCAAACATGCTGTTGATGGATTTGATGAAGCTGGACTTCCCTGCTCCCACTGGACCATGGACCAGGATGCGGAGACACTTAACATCTCGGTGTCTAACTTTGAGGTCTTTCAGTTTATTTTCCAGCCCTCCTTGATCTCTATCACACATAATTTGAATGGTTAGCCATAACAAAACAAAATTCTCTCATGAGAATATGCTGATGTCCTGTCCTAAGTTCTTTGACATCATTTTCATTTTCATAGCTCACAGAATTTTGTTACATTCTTCAAAGACTTTGTTCTGCAGCATGCAATATAAGTTGTATAACAACTTTTTAACTTAGCTGTATCTCAAAACTCGTAGTGAGACTTATAGTGTTGTCTTGCAGTGGCATCTCAAAATAATGATTTAAACATTTTTCTCTTGTGGCATTTTTCTCTTGTGCAGGTGGATTACCGAGTTGATGAAATTTAAACTTACTCCCAGTTCAGTATCCTCCAGGGTTCCTCTAGCACTGTAGAACATATAAGAGAATAATGATTTGGAAGTTATTTCCATCTAAAGCGTATAAAGTCTATACCAAGCTTCAATAAAAGTTTACTAAAATACAGTAACTGTGCATTACAAATGACTTTGAAAAGATAAATACAGGCCTACATCTGGAAGCCCATGTGGAGGAACTGTTGAGATTTGGTCTGACTGTTATTGTGTTAATTATAGAACAGGTGTCTTACAAGGAGGAGGAGGTGGTGGCACTTCTATGGACTCGGATCCTCTCATGCCTGAATGAAAAAGAAAGAATGCAGTCAGGTCACCTGGCGTGTTTGTTGCATTTTTATGTCAAATTAGGCCACTACGTCTTTTTCTAAAGTAAGAAGACAGAATATCAAAGTATTTTCAGTGCTTTATTGGTTGCATCACTTAAAAGAGAAAGTCCTTCTGAATTAGTAAAGGACTATCTTTGATATATATTTGCTCATAGGATGGAAGATGGAAATACTGAATTAAGCTAGACAAACAGGTAAAGGGTAGCCGGTAATACAGGTAAATGTTGATTTGGTGGTGGCGGTGGTGGTAGCAGAGATGGTTATTGCCCAGGGCACTTCCTCTCTGTTAGCAGGGCACCAGCAGACAAACGGTTATGTCTTTTCTCCTTAACTTTTAAAGACGGATAAAAGTGAAACAAATAGAGGCACACACTTGAATGACCACATATACAGTGCAGGCACAATTAGGGTGTGGTGTGTCCTTAGACATAGTGTTTTAGAACCAGCCTATTTATAGGAAACTGGTAGGTACTTGGCTGCAACCAAGGCAACTCTTAGGTTAAAATAAAAAGTGTGTTGCTATGGTTGACGTCAGCTCTCATGCACAAGCCTGCTTGCATTTACATCGGTGATTGGTTGATGAGTGACAGGTGGGCATAATCTGCACTGTGCAGCATGAGGGCGACTGGGAGCGCATATCACAAGCCAAAAATGAAACGGTAACGAGATTCGCAGTGGAATAATAAATTATCTTTTCATTGTTTTTACTGCACTGTTGAGAGCACATTTACAAAGAGAGGAAGTACACAAATTAAACTTGAATGTGCATATACTTTAACACAGGTTTTGGTGGCATTTTTGCATTCCTTTTAAGCTGCATAACCATTCCTTAATGATACATGCTCGAATAAATGATACTTCATGTGCGTTTCGAAAGATTAAGGACGTAATACATACAATCACGATGTGAGTTGGTCTTAGTGACTTAGAAGTCCTCTGGACTACCCCTAAGCTGTCCAAGACTTTGACAGAAATTGTTTTGTGAATTACTCTTATCCCAAAAAGTTAGGTGTCCTAAAGTTACAGCTGACATGCCCATTTTTTTTAAGAGTTTCTCCTACATTTGCTAGACAAAGTGAGAAATAAAAAAAGGATATGTATGAGATGCTTTTGAAAAATGGAGACAGCTAAAAGCAACTCAAAATATTGTTCTTAATCTCGAATGAAGGGAGAGTACACACTTAAACAACTACATATTTTCTGAAAGCCTGATCTCATGTGACAAGCGTTTGGTGTTGGTTTTGTGAAGAAGTGGGGGAATGCACTCTGACTCTATTTGGCCCGTGGCCTACTGTATCTATCATGACAGATATGATTTAAATAACACACTGAGAGACTTCATTAGCATGTCAGACACATCTAGTGCAAATTATTGTTTTTGAAAATGTCATACTTATGCAGCATCTGCCCTGTAAATGAAGATATAGGTTAGAATGTGAGGACTATTCTAACTATTACGACATTTTCTAAACATGACGGAGGTTACCGACAGTAGTCTATTCCATTGGTTCACAAAGTCTTTCCAACCAAGGGCCAAAGATGTATCTCGATCTAGTTTTTTTTTTTTTTTAAAGGAGAAATCCAGTGTGATAATCCAGCAAAAGCACAAGACTAATGCAAATTTACATGGGGTACATATTTTGCTCATTTTGATTGAATTATGTAGATTTGTGGACATTACCTGATCTGTGATCCGTCCAGTAGATTGTTGATCTTCACCTTGGTGTGTTCTGTTGCTTATGTTGATTAACTATCACTGTATCTACAAAAAAGGTGTGGGGAGGTCACATGACCAAGACAGGAAATGAGGTAGAACTGCAGATTCCTGTGGTCAACAGTCTGTCACCCTGGCAACGACTAAAACCTGCTGCTCTTGGTCTGTGTACCTTCTGTTCATTTGATTTTCTGCTCGGAAACAAAAATCCAAAAAGAAAAAAGGCTGCCTTTTCAATGCGTAAAAATGGGAAAAGGACTGTTTTCCATTTTTTGTTGTCATTTTCTGTGAATCGTTTTTCGTGTAGCAGGTAAAACAGCAAAAGTCTAGTTTCCATTTCAACAAAATAGATAATTGAGAGGATTATGCGATTTCCTAATAAACTTTTAAAAAGCAAGCAGTTCTGTTGTAAACACTGTATTTATATTGGTATAACATAGGCCTATGCTTACCCCATTCAATTAGCAGATTAGTTATTGTGCATATTTTAGAAAGTTGCAGGTCTAACCAAGATTGTTTTAAAATGAATGCAATACTTTAGCCTATGCATCGTCATGTGGCTCTGATGGGGCTTTAAATTTCAGGTGTGAGCTCCTCCCCTGTCATACTGCCCATATATCTTGCAGTTAGCCTACTCAAATAATCTATATTGTCTGTATATCCTGCTAGGCAAAATTCTCTGCCTCCCAAATCATGAGTGACATGGCCTACAAACAGCACGCAGTAGGTAAGACAAATAAAAGGTGAACAGGCTACAGCGGCCCTAAGGGATCAGTGAGCCCTATGTGATTTGTCAAGGGGACTTCAACCGTGGTGGTCTCGGCAACCCTTCGGTTCCAAGGTCGAAGCGAAGCCCCGATCAGTGGGCCCCATTTAAGGTCTCAGTTCCCAATTAACCACATCAATTTAATCTGATCAAAGTGCCACAATGTGTAATGCCACCGCGACCCACGCCTGATACTGTGGTGCTCACGCTTGTGGCCCGAGTGATAAGATCTGCTTTGGGCTACTGGCAGGAGAGGAGGGACCATAGCCTACAGTAGCCTATATGTGGCAAAACAAAAATTATTGTGCATCTCAATTTAAAGCCCATGGATCTGCTTCCGCGACTGCCATGCTCAAGAAATGGGAAAATGAAAATTGCAAATATTAAAATAGAATTTCAGGCCCTTTTCAGAAAGTTAAATTTGTCAGCAAAAGACCCATTTTTTGATTCCTGATTTTCGTTTTCGAGCAGAAAATCAAATGAACAGAAGGTATACGGTCCGTGTACTTTTTCGTTCATTCATTATTCTATTTTGGAATGAAAGATGAAATTGAAAAAAAGGGTGCAACTTCTTGTCTTGTTTAAAGCCATACACGCAGAAATGGCTGTATTTGGTTTTCTGCATGTGTTGTCTCATGCCATAATAGTATTATAAGAAATTACAACATATTTGATCGTTTTCCAATGTGTGATATTTGTTTATTCATTTATTGAAATTCATTTAACTGACCCTTCCGTTTACCCGGAAGGAAAGTTTGCAGCCTGAGTCGCACCCACTGACCTGGGGTCAGTGGTCGCACCAGAAAAGGTCCAGCTAGCGACCATACGAGGCGCAAAGACGCTCCAGACGTAGCCGGAGCCAGAAACATATTGAGAAAAATAATAGTGTATTATTTAGCTGGCAAGTTTATTAATGAGCTGAAGCAACCATTTGTCCAGGTAAAGGCTTGAGATGAGCGAAGCTGATGGAAGATGCTGATAATCAGAGCTGTCAAAATCCTTTCTCAATCACAGTTGGTCTACCCTTCCCGTCCTCTCAATATTGTGGTGGCGCTTGCATGCACTTGCTTGTCAACTTTCAACTACACAAGTTAATGTGTGTGTGTGTGTGTGGGTGCTCACATGGTGGTGGTGATGGAGGTGGAGGAACAGAGACTTTAGATGATCTAGAGAACCACCTGGTCATTTTCTCCTGTGTTATAACAAAAGGAAATAGAATAAATGATGGAAATATCCTGAACTGTTGGTCGACACATTCTCTTTCTCACAAGTAAGACAAGTACTATGTGTTTTTCTTAAAGCGGTGCTCCGGAGTGAATTCAAGCCTGTTGAACGAGCCTGCTAAATGCACTTGTTAGCAAATGGGATGAAGGTGAACAAACACTTTACACTTAATCAATGGAAACTGATTATTCAAAACCGAAAGTAATATCTGAGGTACTGTTGTCTCAATGTAAAGTGCTTCGCGTTCGGGCTATGCTATTCCAAATTATTTTGTTCCACTCGTTAATTGGTGCATTTAGAAGGCTCTTTCAACAGGGCTACACTTGAATTCACTCTGGGCTATAGAACCAGAAAAAAATCTGTGCTGTGCGTACGCTCAGACATGCTTAAACACAGCCTAAAGAAGAATGTTCTGAAAATTCTGTTAGGCTATAGAGATAGCTATGCGACAGCTACAATGACACAATGATGAAGGATTTAAATCCAACTGCAACGACCAATTTGTCAAATGAAAATGTAAGAACTAAAAACATTTTCAAGTAGGCTTGAGGGATTCTGTCCCCAAAAATTCATTTTAAGTACAGACGCAATCCAGCGCGATTTCAGACAGAGTGATTTGAAAGACAAAAACAAAGCTCCCATACTGCATTCTATTTATTAACTACGGGGCTGATTGGAGGTTTTCTTCTCTAATGTTGGTCAATGATAATTTTTTTTCTGGATGCTGGTAGACGTCGCGCACACATGACATGAGATCCTCAACGCACCTTACCTCACTCACGTCAGATCATGCGCTACGTAACTTTCGTAAGGCCTCCGCGCAACGATCTGATGTTGATGCCATTAGGAGGGATTTCAAGCCCAATATTTCCTAACCGGACCAATCAGGGCTGCTGGCTGCTGTAGAGGGTGTGAAGCAACTGTTTTGAATTCAACCAATCCAACAAACGTAACCAGCGTCATCGGTTGGTTTCGATGTGGTTGGCTGAAGTGTATGTCAATTAAATTGATGGACAAGCCGTTTGTCCAGTTAGATTCAAGGATTTCTGGCTCCTGAAATAAATCGTCTATCGCGGAAGATCAGATGTTCGCGCGTAGCGCTACATCTGACGTGAGTGAGGTAACAACGCACCTCCTGCCGCCTCTCATTGTCAACCCATCAGTCCTATATTGACTTGCCTGAAATAACAGTGAAATAGCAGTCAAGATCCACAGAAATGAATTGTATTCCTTATATAGTGCGCATGATCATTCTCACAATAATGCATCCATGCACGAAGCAAAATCTCCTTGCGTTATGCTTTACAAATCGGTCTGCTCACTCATCCGCCTGTTTGCGACCCCACTGTATGCGCTTTAAACGAAAATGAAAGCGCCCAGGAGCAGTTTGCGGTTCACTCTGTCACCGGGGTACCACTAGCACCTCAACACCCATCAAAAAATAAAATGAAATAAATAATTATAATAAAACATTAACAATAACATAATAATAATAATTGTAACATAATAACAACATTATCAACCTAAAGGACACAAGTACAACTAGGCCAGTGGTTCTCAAACTTTTTCTGTCATTCCCCACTTTGGAAGGCAGAAAATTTTCATCTGGAAGGCTCAATTTGCGCCTAATATCTCTGTGAGGAATACTTAGCTACAGGATTGTCGTCAATGTTAGGATTTTCATGTTACTAATTCAAAGCCAAATTTCTCTTGAACCCCTCATCACAGCAACTAGCAAATAACATCACTGGAAAGCTCAATTTACTGTCATATATGCATATCTGATGAATTTGGGGGGCATGGTGCGGCCGTCGGTCGATTGCGCCCCACCTGTCATGTGTCTGCGCCCCACTAGTGGGGCCCGCCCCACAGTTTGAGAAACACTGCTATACACCAAGTCCATTTTTACTTTATATCGGGACACCTCGAAGACCATTATCCAGCTTTTCACCGTTTGCAACTAAAACACCTAAGTAAGTGTTTAAAACATAAAGGAAACAAGTGGCTCCGTTTTGAAAGAAGTTAACCTGTTCGGTTGGGGACTATTTTCATATGAAACAAGATCCACAAGGCTGCATCCTGAAGTAAAGATGGCAAAGCAAGGCTTCATGAGTTAATGAGGCTTTCCAGCGCAAAGGCTCACCAAAAGGCTCATTACCCGAGAGCTCATGAGATCTTTCTCTCTAGTGTCACCTGCTGTCCAAAGGGAAATATAACAGCCTAAATTAGCCTCATAGATGTAGGCTCTGGTTTGTGTAAATGTGGTCACGCTTCGCTAACCTTTTCTTGTTCAGCACTTTGGCTTGACTGCAGTTGTTTTTAGATGTTCTGTATAAATAAATGTATACTCAAACCAGTTGAAGACTAAACCAATGAATGATTATAGAAGTGTGAGAGTGTGTGCATGTGTGTATCTGGAAATAATATTATTTTAGCCTAATACTTATCAATCAAATTAAATGAACGCAAGACTTCTTATGAAACTAGTGTAAGTGCATATGGAACAAACTGCAACAGACCAGTATACTAATATAATTTGTACTACTACTAGGCTACTACAATAATAATAATAGCCTAATAATAATAATAATAATAATAATAATAATAATAATATAATATCAGGGTAATTAATCAGAGAGCGTGTAGGCCTGCATTTGTGTATGTGTGTGGATACACGTTTTCTGTAAATAATAAATAACAAATGTTTAATACTGTGTTGTGAAATAATCTGTTCATAATAAACACTGTAAACCTATGAATCAATCAAATAGATACATCTGTATGTACATAATTAGTAAATAACTTAGCCTACTTACACATACAGCATTAACAATAGCGATAAATTGCAGTTCAAAGCATTAAATATCACTCTTCTGTAATGCTCTGCTATTGAGACTAATGTAAAAAAAAAAAAAAAAAAAAAAAAAAACACTGCTGTTACACAGCTTGGCCACAGGAGGGCGCTCTAAGACCACAAATGGCAGAGCCGTATATACGGCTCTGACAAATGGGAACACTATCTCTGAAGCCTACAGAAACCAATGCCGCGCGAACAGCACGGTAAATTGCACTTCAGAGTTCTCAATAGAAACTCGATTACGAGCATAAGATTTGGATTAAAGAACCCCTCCGGCAAAAAATACATTTTACTTTCCCTTTTTAACATATTTATTTTGTGTATACCATGTTTAATGAATTAAATAATGGTCTGAAATTACTGATAACACCATCTCTAGAAATATTTTGATTGAATTCTCAGCTCTGCCGTTTATGTCTCAAACATTCTATTCAGAGATTCCCGTAGGCTTTAGTTGTCATAAATACGGTCCACCAATCAATCTGACATTACATACAAAATGTGCAATCATTAGTATGAAATGTTGTCTAAGTATCTCTCATTTATTTGCTACGTTTGCAACATTTGCTGTAACAACCAGCATCACAAGCCAACGCACGCACAACCTGCCTCTCACAAACACCAAACGTCAACTCAATACGCAGGCGAGGATCTGACGCCTTATCAGCGGGAGCAACACTCGAAATGAGCCACTGACGTGTACACAGAATGTGAGGTCTCACATTTGGTTGGTCACATGCTTTTTAAGGAAAGGAGACAGACCTCGAACGAGGTTCCATGAGGAACGCCCCCTTTTTGCTCGGAATCTCGTTCGTAGCTCGCTTCAAAGGCCACATCATTATCCTAAAGAGCATTGATAAGGAACGCTGGTGAAACTTTTCTACCTGACAAACGTCACAGGTGTCCATGTTTTATAGAAATAACGGACACCTTGACAGCCAATCAGAAAACAGTATTCCATTCCACCAGGTGATGATGTGTTTTACCGTCTTTGTAAAAGTGAGACTTGAAAGTGTTGAAGTTAGAGCCGTATCTGCCATCCGTTCCTGGAAGATACTGTTGATGGAGTTGATGAAGCTGGATTTCCCAGTTCCCACGTGACCACAAACCAGGATACGGAGATACTTGACATCTGGGTTTCTCACTTCTGTTTTTTTCACAATCTTCTTCATTGCTTCCTCCTCACTGTTACAGAAAACTCACATTTTCTTGCATAGTGACTACATTCATACAACAAGCAATGCAGGGCAGGTGTAACAGGTTGAAAGGTCCCCCTTTCTATGAATATATAATTGCACAAGATCTGGTCTAAATAGTTTCTATGGTACCCTGATACAGTTAGGGGTTCCTGGTAGCCCCTCCTTTCCCCCTTGTCTTATGTTTCCCTATCTCCTCTTCCTCCTTCCTGTTGCGTTTTGGTTTGGATTGAGGAGTGGAGGGAGCCAGCTAACAGGGACAACGTTTGTATGTGTGCCTTTCTGTGTACAGGCAATAAAACATCTTTGCAGCGGTAATTCTGGGTCGTCAACTTAATTCAACACAACGCAGAAGTTATCACCCGTTACAATGGTGCCGTGACCCTTGGTTCGTCAGGTCCACGCTCGCTGGATCGCCGGGACCGCTGCTGCTGAACTTGCCGCTGCCACCTCGCTGCTAATCCCTCTCCTCGACTGGCTGCTGGATGAGATCGCGCAGCTGTGTTATATGCGGTTTGTGCGTAGGTTAGGAGGACATTCTACGCCTTTAGCGTAATTGACGTTTCTAAGCAATTTGAACATACTAAGTCTAGCGCTGTTTTGACAAGCGCGGTGTTTATTATATTGAATATTTCACGGGCTATTCTGTGAAAGTATTTCTATAGCCTATTGATGCCAAGTATCAGTGTGTAGCGTTTTCATTTAAGAAGTGAGGTTATTCCTAACTGTTTACTGATATTTTTAAGTTTCACTTTCACTTTTGCATTACGTATTTTTTTTCTGAGTTTGCATAATCACTCCATTTGAAATGTCACTGTCCAAGATGAATGGTGTTTATGTTTCTCATGGGTTTGGGAGAGGTTGCTCTATGGGTTTAGACGGTGAGGCCAGTTATCAGAGAGTAGGCCAGTCAGCTCTGAGTCCCGTAGCGTGTTCAACCCCCATTACACATGTAGTTAGACACACAGAGGGGCAGGTAGGCACTAATGCTATTGATTATCTTAATACTACACATAGAGAACAGGCACATGACATTAACAATACCCCACATGTTATGCATAACAGTCATGCAGCCCCAGTACATGCCACACAGACCTGCTCAGGGGGTGCTTTGATGCTTCAAGGCTGAATGTGGTTGTCCAGTCAGATGTTAAACCTCCCCCGTTCTTCAGAGGCGACCAGACTGACACATGCACTGTCCATGAGTGGGAAGATTTGATGCAGAGTTACCTGCGCAGACGTAAGTGCAGCACTGCTGAGATGTATGATGTGATAGCAAGCAGACTGATGGGGAAAGCCAGGGACATAGTGAGAGTTTCACTGCGTAGCAGCCCAGATGTTGACCCCTATGCCCGTCCTGCAGCTGTTTTCGACATACTGAAGCAGAATTTCAGTGAGCTTCCTTACTCTGGCATGCCTATGGCAGACTTTTATTGCACACTTCCGAAGACAAGTGAGAGTGCTCTTGACTACTGGGTGCGATTAAACAAGGCCATTGATGTTGCTGATGAGTGCCTCCGCAGGCGGGGTAAATGTGTTGAAGACGTGAGTGCTGAAGTTGTGATGATGTTTGTTACTCACTGCCCAGACCCTCACCTCGCCCTGTCTTTCAAAAGCAAGCCAGCTGGGAAATGGACAGCCTCAGAGGTCCAGGAGCGTTTGGATGACCACCAGAGAGATCTACGTCGTGGGGCTTCAGTGAGTCAGCTCTCTCCCCCCTTTTCTCCAGTCCGTGTGGCGGTCACTCAGTCGACGCAGCTCAACCACTCCAATGTAGAGTCAGAGGCTACACGTCATCCCCTCCTTCACCAGCCACCCACAGCTGTGCCACTCACTGTGCATCGTGCAGAGGAAGAGCCAAGTATGCGAGAAGTGGTAAGCATGCTGAGTAAGGTCATCACACTCTGCTCTGCCCCCCAGTCAGTGTCACGTCAGACGCAGCCTCAACAGCGTCAGCAGCGCCAGCAACCACGTCAGCCACCAGTGTTCTCTCCTTGCCGTGTGTGCAGCAGCGCTGACCACTCCACCTTCAGCCACTGCAGGCTACTGAAACTCTGCCGCCACTGCTTCCAGCCTGGCCATTTCAAGAATGACTGTCCCAATGTGTCTCGTCCAGCGTCCGCACAGCCCAACACCATGCCGTCAAACTAGAGGCCCCACGCTGTGAGAGGGCAAGCGTGGGTGATGGTACAGAAGCCCTCAATGGAGAACCAGATTTGCTTTCAATCTACAGTAACAACTGCCAGCTTTTGCCAGCGGGACAGGTGCCGATTCTCATCAGTTCACAGAGACTTGAAGGGTCAAGCGAGCTGTTTTACACACCAGTGCTGGTAGGTGGCAATGTCACTTTGAGAGGAATGCTAGACTCTGGCTCCATGTCTTGTACATTCAGTGAAGAGGCAGAGAAGAAACTTCAGTCTGCTGGTGTCTTGCCCAGTGCTCAGTTAATCCCCGGGAATGTGGTGCTTGTGGGCTGTGGCGGTAAGACAACGTACCCGAAGTGTTTCTATGACCTTGAAATTGAAGTGTATGAGTCTAAGTTTATTGTACCTACTCTAGTTGTTCCAGGCCAGCGAGATGACTTCATAATTGGCACAAACGTGATAAAGTCTGTTCTTCAAGGCATGAGAAGCAAGAAGGAATACTGGGAGCTGATTTCCTCCAAGAGCGATGACCCTGACTGTGAGCGTTTTCTGGAGCTGCTGAGCTGTGTGTCGCGATGGGAAGGCCCAGGTGAGTGTGACAAAGTCGGAACAGTGAAGCTGATGCACAGTGTAACACTCCTCCCTCAACGTGAACACCTGGTGTGGGGCAGACTTCCCAGTGATGTTCCTGTGTCACCTGGCAGCACCGTCATTGTTGAGCCCACCTCTGCTCGCTCTGCTCCAAGAAACATTTTAGTCGGAAAGCTTGTGACTGCCATGTGGGGTGATCGCTGGGTCCCGATGAAGATTTTAAATCCAACACTGAAGCCCATCACTCTACGACGTAATGCTAAGATAGCTGATGTGTCGTCATGTCTAGCGATGGAGGACTTGAACGTTTCCCAGGGACTGTGTCAGACCCAGGACACCGCTCCCAGCTCAGCACCACGTATCAGCATGCCCACTGACATTGCCCAGGCGATGAATGAGGCTGGCTTGAATCACATTGACTTGGACGGCTGTGAGGTTTCTCCTGCTGACAAAGCTAAGTTGGCGAACCTGCTTTTAGAGTACAGTGACATCTTCTCAAAAGACTCTCTTGACTGCGGAAAGGCCAAAGACTTTGTTCACAGGATTCATCTCTCAGACGACCGTCCCTTCCGTCTCCCCTATCGGCGCGTCCCACCAGCGCATTATCAGCAGCTGAGGCAAGTACTGAATGACATGGAGGAGCGTGAAATCATCAGAAAGTCTGTGAGTGACTATGCATCCCCTCTAGTTATGGTCTGGAAAAAGAACGGCGACCTGCGTATCTGCACAGACTTCAGGTGGTTGAACGCGCGGACCGTTAAAGATGCCCATCCTCTTCCCCATCAGTCTGACTGCCTCGCTGCGCTCGGAGGCAATGCTGTTTTCAGTACAATGGACTTGACATCCGGCTTCTACAATGTCCCCTTGAATGAAGCTGATAGGAAGTTCACTGCCTTTACCACTCCGCTGGGATTGTATGAGTACAACCGTTTGCCTCAGGGCCTATGTAACAGTCCAGCCTCCTTCATGAGGATGATGCTCAGTATCTTCGGTGACTTGAATTTTTCCAGCCTTCTCTGCTACCTTGATGATCTTCTGTCTTTTGCACCATCTGTTAATGACGGACTAGAGCGTTTGAGAACTGTTTTCAGCCGGCTGAGAGCCAACAACCTCAAGCTGTCACAGAAGAAGTGCTACTTCCTGAGGCGGTCAGTCAAGTTTTTGGGCCACATTGTAGACAGCAGTGGAGTCTCTGTGGATCAAGAGAAAGTTGCCGTGATTTCGTCCTTTGAGAAAACAGACCTGATGGAAGCTGATGGTTGCACACCGTCCCAGAAGAGGATACGTTCGTTTTTGGGCATGGTCCTGTATTATCAGCATTTCATTCCCAACTGTTCCTCCATTGCCAGGCCTCTGTTTTGTCTGACTGCAGGTGCCAAGCGTAGGGGCAGGACAGCGAAGACTGGAAAGAGTGGCACGTTTCGCAAGCTAACTCCACAAGACTGGACGGCAGTGTGTGACAAAGCTTTTGCGGAACTGAAGAGCGCTTTGGTCAGCTGCGTGGTCCTTGCACATCCAGACTTCGACAAGCCCTTTATCCTTTCCACCGACGCGTCTCTTGACGGATTAGGAGCTGTTCTCTCACAAGTCCAGGAAGGTGACAACAGAGCGAGGCCTGTGGCGTTTGCAAGTAAGTCACTCAGTCGTAGTCAAGCCAACTATCCTGCACACAGACTGGAATTTCTGGCACTGAAATGGGCAGTGTGTGACAAGTTCAGCCATTGGCTCAAAGGCAACCAGTTCACAGTGTGGACAGACAACAATCCCCTCACATACATCATGACTAAGCCGAAGCTGGATGCCTGTGAGCAGCGCTGGGTGGCGAAGTTGGCTCCGTATAACTTCAAAATCAAGCATGTTCCAGGCAGGTTGAACGTTGTAGCTGACGCCCTGAGCAGAGACCCCTTTGTCAAGCCACTGAGCCAGCGTCTGCTTTCAGAGCCGTACACAGAACTGCTTAAGTGTGCCAGTGATGTTGAGGGTGGATTCGTCCAGGATGTTTTCCGTTTAACCAGCCAGCCCCAAGCACTGTCCTGTATGTCTGAGTCTTCAGCCAGCTCCCGTGCGTCTCTCTCTGAGGATGAGGTGTCGACGCTGCTTGAGAGTCACAGTGACTGGGAATCTGCTTCACAGCTGAGGGCTATGTCTGTGGTGGACCGCCTGTCCGATGTGGTTCCTGTTGGCCAGCCTGCTCTGCCTGCCATGTCACTTGAAGAGCTGCAGTCTCATCAGCGGCGTGACCCGTCCATCGCAGCCGCTTTGCCCTACGTAGAGAGGAAGCGGAGGCCATCTTCCCGTGAACGCTGTAAGGAGAGTCAGTCCACTCTACAGCTGTTGAGACACTGGGACAAGCTGACCCTGCTGAATGGTGTCCTGTATAGAGTCTGCAAAGACCCCCTGACAAACCACAAGCGATTTCAGTATGTGCTGCCTGGAGCGCTGAAATGTGACGCTTTAGCTGGAGTCCATGATCACGCTGGTCATCAAGGTCAAGCCCGCACGCTCCACCTAGCCCGCCAACGGTTCTTCTGGTGTGACATGGAGAGGGAGGTCCGTGACTATGTCAAGAAGTGCGAGAGGTGCGTACTGAGTAAAACACCTGAGCCAGCTGCCAGAGCCCCGCTGGAGAGCATAAAGACAACTGCTCCACTGGAATTAGTCTGCATTGACTTTTGGTCTGCAGAGGATCACAACAACAAGTCTGTTGATGTTCTTGTAATCACGGACCACTTCACAAAGTTAGCCCAAGCGTTTCCCTGTCGGGACCAGACAGCAAGAAAAGTAGCTAAGACGTTGTGGGACAAGTTCTTTTGTGTCTATGGATTCCCTGAACGCATCCACTCTGACCAGGGAACAAGCTTTGAGAGTGAGCTGATTACAGAACTTCTTCATCTTGCCGGTGTCTCCAAGTCTCACACCACTCCTTACCATCCTATGGGGAATGGTGGAACAGAGAGATTCAACAGGACTCTGGGTAGCATGCTCCGCTCCTTGCCGCCTAGACAGAAACACAAGTGGCCTCAGATGGTCCAGACAATGACGTTTGTTTACAACTGTACAGCCCATGAGACCACTGGCTTTGCCCCCTTTTATCTCATGTTTGGCCGTGTCCCGAGACTCCCAGTGGACTTGATGTTCCACAGTGTTCTGTTGGACGACACAGTCAGTGACTATGACGCCTTTGTGAACTCTCTATTGAAAGATCTCAAGTCTGCCATGTCTGTTGCTCAGAAACACACAGAGTCGGAGCAGAGACACCAGTCAGATCAGTACAACAAGAGGGTCAAAGGTCAGTCATTGTCTGTAGGAGACAGAGTGCTGGTGGCGAACAAGGCCTGCCGAGGAAAACGTAAACTAGCGGACAGGTGGGGAGACGCCATCTACACCGTCATTGCTGCCAAGCCAGCGCTTCACGTTTACAGGATTCGAGACAGCCAAGGGAACGAGAAAGTAGTGCACCGAAACCTACTGTTTGAGGTCAACTTCCTCCCTCTGAGTGAGAGACTGGATGAAGGCTCCACGGATGAGGATGAGGCGGAATCTGAGTCTGCCCAGGATGAGCCTCACTCTGAGCATGCAGCTCCCAGTGATGGGGTGTCCGTTCCCCCCTCGGACGAAGTTTCTCTGGATGCAGTTGTAGGAGATCGTACGTCGTCATGGGTCTCACAGCACTCAGACATCACTCCAGGGCCTGCGGAAGATGTGACCGAAGATCCTGTCATGGCTGAGCCTCCCTCAGAGTCCCCTCTCGAGCATGGTCTGATTGATGCTTCCAGTCACACTCCACCCAGTACACACACACAGCCACAAGCTCCTGTTCCACACACTTCACACACACCACACGCACCCCACACTTCTAGATTTGGTCGAGTTATTAGGCCAGTGTGTAGGTTGATTGAATCTATGGTTCAGCTTCAGTCCGTCCTTAGTGATGATGTCCCTGACAGGCATGTCATCCATGTTTAATAGAAAGAGTATTTTTCATTACTGTTTATTGACCCTTTTTGAATTTGGGGTTGTATAATGTAGTGAGTTTCTCTTGGAAGTGCCTTATTTTATTATGTAATTTTCTGTCACTGTAGGCAGTAGGCATTAGTCTATGGGGTGTATACGGCATCCCTGTTTCCTTTAGAGGATTCTGAGACTTGATCAACCTCAGTTTTCTTTTAGCCTTGTGAGGAAGGTAGCTTTTAAAGCTGGAGAGATTCTAATGGCCAGTATACAGTGCAGGTTAGATGTTTGCGGATCTTTGTGCAATTCTGAAGGGGTGAGTGTAACAGGTTGAAAGGTCCCCCTTTCTATGAATATATAATTGCACAAGATCTGGTCTAAATAGTTTCTATGGTACCCTGATACAGTTAGGGGTTCCTGGTAGCCCCTCCTTTCCCCCCTTGTCTTATGTTTCCCTATCTCCTCTTCCTCCTTCCTGTTGCGTTTTGGTTTGGATTGAGGAGTGGAGGGAGCCAGCTAACAGGGACAACGTTTGTATGTGTGCCTTTCTGTGTACAGGCAATAAAACATCTTTGCAGCGGTAATTCTGGGTCGTCAACTTAATTCAACACAACGCAGAAGTTATCACCCGTTACACAGGCAACAAGAACAACGGAAACTGACTTTGTATGGACACAATCAACAAAAGCAAAAAGTATGGCAAGCGATGAAACTTTGGCGTCTTGAATGATGGCAGAAAGTTAAACTTCAGTTAACTTTATGCAATGAGCTATGGCACAGTTCAACAACTATCAATCAGAATGTTGATGTACTGGGGTGGCTAAGCAGAAACAAACTTTCAGATGTCTAATGTTGTGGCCTACATTGCCGCTTTTGTTGCTGTGTCAAGAGAGGTTTCTTTGGACTCTCTGGTAATTGTTGGGACATTTATCATGGTTTTAACATGCAGTAAGGGATGAAGATTGAATACAAGGGTAACTTGAATAAATGTTTCACTTACTCCCATACAATATCTCGCCAACTCCTGTCCATCACTGTGAGACACACATGAGACATAAACACTTCATAATTATCTGCTTGCATGTGTCAATTGTATAGCCTGACATAGCCCACTCATAATACTGCTGTTCATCCATATTCATGATCATGAGGTTCTTTAACCTGATGCGATTATAGGGCGGGGGCGGGGTCTAATCAGCCTCGCTTATTGGCTGGTTGTCTCTTTACCGATGTAACTCCTACCCAGAAGACAGTCCCCTGACCATGAACAAGGATGAATATCTGTATTATGGGCGGGCTATGCCAGGCTATCAATTGTATGTGTGTATTTCTTTTTGTGCTTATGGCTCATGTGTATTTAACTGTACGTGCATGTGCACTCACAAGAACTGCTTGTGTGTGTGTGTGCTTGTGTCTAAGTATGTTTTGTGTCTGGTTCGTATGTGTGTGTGTGTGTGTGTGTGTGTGTGTGTCTTAGGGTCAGTTAGGGCTGTTAGCTTATATATAATTTAGATTTTTTTTGGTCCAATATCGGGATGTTTTCCCTCAACATGTCACACTATGAATATAGCCTAAAACACACAGAACATTTATCAAAACATTTCAGTAACACAGTAACACTAATTGTAACACAGTAACACTAACTGAACTAATTGAACCTTCGCTTCAAAGTTACAACTTTGATATTGCAGCATTTTTAACTTGAGATAACATATATTTGATTATCATCAAATTTGGTGATACGAATTCTGTATCAGTTCTGTATCAGAACGTAGCTTGTGTGTGTATGTGTGTGTGTGTGTGTGTGTGTGTGTGTGTGTGTGCCAGGTGCACATGTGTGGATGCTCACATGGTGGTGGAGGTGGTGGTGGTGGAGGATCAGAGGACTTAGATGATCTAGAGAACCAGCTCATTTTCTCCTGCAGGACAACAAAACGGAATAGAAGAAATAACAATCTATGACTCAAATAATCTGAACTGTGGTTATTTTGGATCTTTTTGTGAGAAAAAAAAGTTGTGGAAACTATTGTAGCCCTTAGGAGACAAAAGCAGTTTGCATAGACATTTGCCTCAGGTCATGAGACTGGCAACAAATGTAAACAGTCAAGTAAACATTAGGCCTACTTGTTTTTTTTTCACAGAAAACCCAAATATTGTGTTGAACATATTGTCTTTCTCACATTTATTTTATTGCCATTGCCAATTTATTGCCATTGCACAAAGTACAGACATAACATACAATTATCGGTGCAAATACAAGCCTTCATATATTACTAGATGGCCAATCCTAATTTCTAATTTAAGTCCTATGAGTAATGAGTGTGTGTAAATGTAGCAAGAAAGAAAGGTATTGTAATGTTCTGACTGCGCCACTAGATTTACCTAGACCAATTTCCCTTTTTATAGGTGTAAATTACTACCCATAGATTGTTTTAAAACACAGATTTGTTGAACCCTCAAGACAAGAAGCATGTTTCCATATATGAAATTCATTTATTGACAAAAAGATATGACAATATATACGTAGAAAATGCACACAGAAACACACAAATATGCGTACTACCTCAATGGAAATGGAAGGGGAAGAGAGGGGGAAAGTCTGGGCTGGGGGCCTACCGCAGGGAGAGCGAGTCTTTAGCCTAGGACAGGTCCCAGGAATACACACCCACTCACACGTGAACACAACCACAGCAAAGATATCCAACTTGAAAAGGCAATCACACGTGACCACGGCACTCCGGAAGGGAAACCACCACCTCTGCCTCCCCACAGTCAGCCCTCAGCACCTGGAAGGAAGACAGGGAGAATTATAGGTAAAACACTAACACACACACACACACACACACACACACAGACACACACGGACAGCCACACGCCACGCAGACAAACCACACAGACAGAACAACGCTGTGCAAGCGCAGCAAACAGGTAACAGGAAAATCAGGGCCAAGCAAAACAGCTGGAGGCACCCCAAAGAATGCCCACAATTCCTAAAATACATTATAAAATGTCACGTAATAAACAGAAGTGAAACAACCAGTTAAAGCATTAGAATGATCACGCTACATAGGCCTACAAATGGAGCTGTATCAGGTTTCTTGCCACACTGAATTATAATAGTTCAGTCAGGATTCTTCAATAGGCCTACTACAGAAAGTTTCTTGGTTAAGCTACAATGGACACAGAACAGGCTGCCAACATAAACAAACTGAACGTGGACCTACCAGTGCAGATTCAAATGCAGATTCAAACTTAACAGAGCCTATGCAGATTCAGATAGCCCACCAATGAACGCTGTAGAGAGTAGCAAACATTGCCCACACTGCGAGAAATACGGCAGAACAAAGAACAGCGAGAAAATAAAAAAAAACATATTAAAAGAATTAAGAAACCAATTCAGCAAAGATACAGTATGTACCGTAGGCCTGTGTCCAATAAAACCTGATTGTCACTGATGTCACCTCACCTGACTCTTAGCCGCTGCAGAACTGTTTCATTTCATTTCTTTTGTTTGCACTTGTACTCAGACACACCCTGACACCAGTAACGGTCTGACATTCAGCCAGAGCAAATAGAGTGCGGCATGATTATTTTTCAATTAATACAATCAAGGGACCCAATCATCTTACATGTTAGCCTCGAGGTTGTAACTTCACCGCCCACAATTGAGCACCCATATTAATAAAGTAACATGTTCGTTTTTATCCAAATTTACACTTTTTTTCTGCATCTGATCATATTTATTCACATATGCAGTTCAAAACCAAAGACAACTTGTAATTGTGCTGGTATGATGCTTAATCTAAACCATGGAAAATTTGTCTTATCACTAAGCTAACTACTTGTAGTCCAACTAAGGGAGTTTCTGTCCATGTCTCTCTTGGGTGCACCCTCGTCTGTAAATAGCTGCGAGGCAATTGTTTTGTTTATGGCACTCTACAAATAAAATAAAATTGAAGTGAAGAAACAGTGTCTAAAATGAATCAAGGCAAATGATACATAGAGGGAACAAAAACAATATGTACTCATACAGTTATGGGGAATGAGGAATTTTTAACATGCTAGTATGACTGAAGAAACGAGTGTGTGAGAGAACAGACACAATTCTGAAACAAGACCAGATAATAAAGATAATCAAACATTCTGTCTGACAAACCTGTTTGACTGGTCTGTGACTGCAAACACGGATGTAGCAATGGCTAAATGCCAGTGCACACAATTTACCCACAGCCACATTTTGGAAACAGTTTAACCACCTCTTCATACAGTTTATGCAGCATATTTAACAAAATCCCCCCTGCACCTAATATAAAACACCGCAAGGTGATAATCTTCCATTATCAAACATATTCTACATGTCCTTATCATTTATTCCACTTGTCCTACACATCTGATTCTGCATGGTGCAGTCCACTTCACAACTCCCTTCTTTACTGAAATCATCTTGAGGTTTGTCTACTGCTGTCAAGTAAATCAGCTGTCCACACCTGTGTGTAGTTGGTGGAAATGTGAGAGTGTGTCTGGTGTATTGTGTGTGTGTGTGCTGCCTGCATGAGTAGAGATACTGAGTGAGTTAGAGCTCCAAGGAAGAAAGGTTAGTGAGATGCTGACTGTGTAAAATCAAGTGCAGCTTAACTTTCAGAAAATGTTCATTACTGCATTACATTACATTACTATATTACAACCCAAAAAAATAAGCCTTGGACCCTGGAAACATTGGAAATTTGGTGAGTGGACCTTTTCAGTTTGTAGTTGAGTACCCCTGCTTTAGATTGTCACAAAACTACGATAAGACTGCTGCCCACATTACTTTATTTCTCCTTTATTTTACAAGGGTAGTCACATTGAGGCAGTTACAAAGATTAGTCGAAGACCAAACATGCCAATATTACATTCAGCCAATACATTTATAGATAAGAGGTCAATCACAGCCAGACTTTAATTAGGTCAGCTTTGCCACCCTTGATAGCAGATCAATTCTGGATGGATGATTTCAGCCTAATGACATCAGCATCTCCTTTAAGTTTTTCGTTCTATACATGTATTTACAGTATATAATCTTGTGTCTTTATATCTGTTTAGAAATAATCCCCCTCTAGTTTGCATTAGGGGACGGCATCATCTCCACGTGGTCATTGGCTGCGTCTAGGATGCGTTTCAGTGCAGATAGCAAAAGCACATTCATGTGAGGGTTCAAACCGATCTCCTCATGGTAGTTCTTCACTGGGAAGATGCAGGTCATGGGAATCCCCAGTTGATTACTGCACTTCTGCATCTGAGGAGTATGCATAAAGTTAATGGTACATTTGGGTATACACAGACATACAGGCAGATTGTTTGATAAATGCTTACGTTGTCCGTAATCTTTTTGCTTCTGTAGACCATTCGGATATCCTTCAGGACCTCTGGACATGCCAGATCCACTTTTGTTAGGATTATAACCTGAGGAATCTCTGAAAGACAAATTTACTTTCCCATAATGACTTTTAGAAGAATGCCGGTGTGATAAGGACGGAAAGTTAATAATATTAATTCATAAAGCACATTTAAAAACATTTGTGCTGTACAGAGTGCATAAAACAAAATGAATAAATAGTCACAAAAAGGGATAACACACACAGTTAACAACAGTTAGCAACAGTTAACAATACAGCAAGTACAGGTACACAGTTTTTTTTTTTAAGTATAGCAGAAAGAAAGACAGAGAGAGGTGGTGAGGGGGGGGGTGAGAGGCGAAAGCTAGGGTGTAAAGGTGAGTTTTGAAAACTGAGATGGAGGGGGCACATTTGACATTTGATGGCAACTGATTCCGTAGACATGGAGCTGCACCATATCATCAAGCGCATTCTGGGCACAAATAACAAGTCCTTATTTGCAGATATAAGGGATCTGGATGTGGGTTGTGTGTAGATGAGATCGCAAAGATAGGATGGAGCTTGGCCATGTAAAGCCTTGAAGACGAGCAGTAAAACCTTAAATTTAATCCTATATTGTATGGGGAGCCAATGCAGAGGCAAGAGTTGGGGTAATATGAAAGTATATTGCAACATCATAACAAGTTTGAATGTTTGCCAGGGAGTAGAATGTTGATATGTTTGTGCAGACCAGAGAAGACCACTTGGTAGCTACAACTAGCAAGCAGTCTTCTCCGGCCTGTGCGAAGGTGTCAAAATTATTCTCCTCTGCAAACATTCAAACTTTTTATGATGTTGCAATATACTTGTGGTTCTTATCAAACCAGATTTCTCCTTTAAAAGTACTAGCATCCCTCAGGCACATCGTACTTCTCCCATCCCAGGGTGCCCCACATTGTAGTGCTCTCTGGGCTCTCTCACATCGGGATCAACCCATCCTGTAGGTCCCTCATACGGCTCACACATTGGGTATGCCTCCGATGGCCTCATGGTAGCCATCTCACTTCTGACACCATATGTAGCGAAGGGAGAGAACAGTGACCCCACCCGGTCTCAACCCGGGTCTCCGGGGTGCTGAACATGCGACTTGACTTGACTTGATTTCATTTTCATCTGTTGCCATAACACAACAAAAGAATCCATTCAACTCCATCACCCTAAGGGCATGGGGCATGACACAAAACCTTTTCTCAACCCACTAATTACATATATCCCATTACAGAGGAAAAAAAAAGAATTTAAATCCTGTTATTTGAATTTATTTGCCAAGAGGGAATAGCAACATCTCTCATGATGTGACTATAACTTACCTATCTGAGCAGCCTTTTCTCTGATCTGTATCATCTTCCTGAAGTCATCATCATCCATTAAAGCAACTGTGTCTGCTTGAACGACACTTAGAAGGCAGTGAATCTTGTCACCCAGTTTGGGGTTGCTGATGAGGTCTGAGCTCTTGTCTGAACAGGGGCTGATAGGGTTGAACTAACAGAGATAGATAATAATATTGTAAGTCCTGATCCTTCATATTAAGAAAAACATGACCAAATTCCAGTGGTAAGTGAAACAAAAATGAGTTTTCACATCATGTTTGTGTGTGTAATTACCGTATAACCATCTTTTATTTGGCCTTTTAAAATTCTGATGAGGTCATCAGGATGCACCCCTTCAGAATCCTCTTTTTCCAGACCCATGATGTCACAGAACACAAAGTGCAGAGGTTCTCTGGTTTTACCATCTCTAATTTGGTGGACTTTAAACTGAAACGACAACAAACAAAAAATATGAACTCCCTCCAACATATTCCAAGCCTGAGCACGGAAAGACCGATTTCGGTTATACCTACTTTCAGTTTCAATTTCATGGACCCGACACCCCAGATTCTGCAAGCGTGGTAACCGCAAAATCAACGGTAGAGTAGTACAACATACGTTTGGGTCGTCATTAAACACAATGCAGAAGTCTACCACAGGTTACACAAGGCTGCAAAAAAACTGGGCATAACTGATGACCTGCTTGCCTTCGCTGATCCTGTTGCTGCTATTGCTAGATCATGCCGGTTTTCTCTATTCAACATTAGGAAAATCTGGCTGTACCTAACCCGACATGCAACCCAGCTGCTGGTTTTGACTTTGATTACCTGTCATCAAGAGGTCTTCCAGCCATTGTCCACGTCTTGTTCTAAAGCTGCCACCATCATCCCTGTACCGAAGAAATCTGATCCATCCTGCTTCAAAGACCTGTGACACTGACACCCATAGTCATGAAGGGCTTTGAAGGGCTTGTTATGTCTCAGTCAGAGGCCCCAAGTAGTATGTGTTAGCTACAACACATCAAGCAGCTATCACAATTGTGAGCGATGCAAGCCATCCTGCTCACAATTTGTTCGACCTCCTGCCCTCTGGGAAGAGGTACAGAAGCCTGTCTTCCCACACCACCAGACTCAACAACAGCTTCATACAGGTTGTCAGAATGCTGAACTCCTCAAATCCCCGCTAGGCCTGCACCACACCCTGGACTCTAACCTGAACCAACACAAGAGACTGCCAACACTATCATGCCGCTATACTTGACCAGACTTGCACTACCAACCTTTCCTGGTGAACCATAGCCTGTAAGTAACAGGCTACTGGCACACTGCCCTTTCACGCCTCTCCGCAGGCGTGGTTTAGTCAAAAGATGCTTGCACGTGGTTGGAGCAAACTCATATGAATGACATGACACTTCGACCACTCACGTTGAAGCTTTGTGACGTAGGACGTGTCGTCACGTAAGCGCCGCCAGGTCGGGAACCAAAACAGAAACGTCATACCCACTGAAATCCCTCCCTACGATCCTGATTCGTCGTGCTGCCCCGGTTACTTCGAAAACGGAGGAGGAGAGCGAATCACTGGTGTACCAGAAGCCTGTTACTTACAGGCTACGGTTCACCAGGAAACTACCAACCTTGAACAAACACAAAAGACTGCCTTACACCATCATGCTTCTATTACAGTGCAGAGAGGCTCAGTGGACTAGTGTGACTAACCCTACATACAGTAAAACCAGGGATCCGGGTTTAAGTCTGACCCGAGGCCATTCCCGATCCTTACCCATCTCTCTCTCCCATTCATTTCCTCTCTACTTTCCTATTGCATTAAACCAAAAAGCACATTGTTTTTTTTGTTTTGTTTTTTTTAAACCATCTCATGAAGTTATCACCGGTGCAATGTTTCAATAGAAACTCAGTAGAATTACCCATTACAACACTTGTAGCACCTGTACTTGGAACTGTGCAAGTGCCACTGTCATTGCAGACTGAAAAGTAAAATATGTTTCCTTTTTGCGTTTCAATGTGCTTTACAAAGATAAATGCAAACAATTGTGAGAATGCATATGACGAAAATCGCCTTAGAGAATTTTCCTGAATTCTACAGATAATGTGTAACATGAAAGGATTAACTCTGGACCTCTCTTACCATCTTGGTAAAACTTCGACCTGCACTTGCAGTAGCTAGGGCTGTATCCACCATGCGCTCCTGGAAGATGCTGTTGATGGAGTTGATGAAACTGGATTTCCCATTTCCCACTCGACCATGGACCAGGATACGGAGACACTCGACATCTGGGTTTCTCAACTCAATTTTTTTCAGATCCTTTTTCATTGTTTCTTCATCACTGTCACAGATAATTTACATTTACATGCAGTACAATAAAGGGTGAAGATGGAATTCAAGTGTTGAATAAATGTTTCACTTACCCCCATGCAATGTTTCGCCAACTCTCGTCCATCACTGTGAGACACACATCAGACACATACACCTCACAGTTATTTAATTAAGTAGTGAATGGCTGATTCCTTGCATGAGCTTATTGTATGTGTGCTTACACGTACATATGCACTCAAATGAACTTGTTTGTGATTGTATCTGAGTATCACAATATTGGTAGCATGGCTATTGCCAAACTAAATAATCACAAGTGAAATTTAGTCTGGGGACACGTCTATATTTTTTCCTGTAGTGGAAGCATCAATTGTCCAGAGCCGTTTATTGGGCATCTATCATAGCATCTGTACGTAGCTCAAAGCCAATAGCCAACTTGTAAATCCATGGGGAAATATCTCAGGAAATGAATCCAACTGGATTTCAGTCCAGTTAACTATTTCATCAGAAATGATCGGAAAACAAGGCTTTACTAGCCTGGGAGTTCCCATGCTCCTTTGCACGCTTATTTAATTTCACTCTGCCGAGCAGCATGGTGACCATGGCCGTTTCTCTCGCCTGCTTTCGGTATCCAATCGCAAAACAAAAAGGGATTTGTACGGCCCTCGATTGCATTTTACGTCACGTGGTGGCTCTGGTATTGGCTCCAAGGTATGTACAGACGCTATGATAGACATTCGTAGCGCCCAATAAACGGCTATGGACAATTGTAAATGATGTTTCCGCTACGAGAAATGCAATAGGTAGGTCCCCAGACTAAATATCACTTGTGATTTTAGTTTGGCATTCGCTCAGGCTAAGGCTGTACATGAAAAATACTGAACTAAGTAATGGTGACTTCCGACTGCTTATTTTGTTAAGTGAGTGTGTTGCAATTGTCTGTTGCGAACAGTTCATTCATGCTTATTTTTGGAGGATCCAGTTGTAGAGGGTGGATTTTTTTTTCTTTTGTTTTCTTTTTCAGGGAATTGTTAGTGTGGGGGAGCCGTGTTGGGGAGCCGTGTTGATGTTCCTTGAGATGTTGGACTGAAGAAGTACAATTGTATTACATGCAAGTTAATAAGAGTCCTGCTTTAGCTAAGAGCAGGAGGCTTACATGATCTAAAAGGACCACCTGTGTGTGTGTGTGTGTGCGTGTGTGTGTGTGTGTGTGTGTGTGTGTGTGTGTGTGTGTGTGTGTGTGCGCATGTGTGTGTGGGTGCTCACATGGTGGTGGAGGTGAAGGTGGAGATTGAGGTGGAGGAACTGGGAAGTTAGATGATCTAGAGAACCACCTGCTCATTTTCTCCTGTGTTATAACAAAAGGAAGTAGAATAAATGACAGATCTTCTACTCAAATATTCTGAACTGTTGGTCAACACATTCTCTTTATCACAAGTAAAACAAGTACTATGTGTTTTTCTTAAGCACCCATTATTTACAGAGCAACCACACGTTTCATTGTTAGTGTGATGCTATCAGAATGGTGCTTATTTACACTGAAGAACAGGTTCTATGGGTTCTACTGTATGTACCAGTTTCACACATGCAAGCAGTGGGACTCAATATTATCTTTTTTTTGTCTAAATGCTAGCATCTATCAGCCATTGACAGATGCTTAAAATGGTCATTCATGCATTAAAAATTATTAAATTAAATAATGATGAAAAGATGCAAACGCATACAATTATTTTCATTGAGCACACACAATCCACACAAACATGCAAAAAAAGAGAATATTCAGAAAAAGGGGAAATGTTCTCTTACCTTCCGGTGAGTCTACTTCCAGTTGGTTCACACAAAATGTCTACCTGAATAACCTGTACATCAAAAAAAACAATTACAGTATATCAGCAAAGATGAGTACAGAATGTTCAGTGAAACCTGCTCTGTCACTTGGCTTTAGAAATGTTAATTTGCATTTCCTTCATTTGCATTGTACCCAGACACCGGTGATGGACTAGCCTGGCTATCGCACAATCTAAATAATCATGTGATATTTGGTCTCGAGACCCACCTATTGCTTTTCTCGTAGCAGAACTGTCGTTTAAGGCTTGTACCCATGGATGTGACAGGGATACAAGTAGGGGAATGTTGCTAAGTAACTTCAAGTTGTTTTTCAATTATTTGATCGTATGAAACTGGCATTGAACTAGACAGATAAATAAGTTCAACTTGCCTCACAATGCATGGAAACATCCATAACGTACTTTGATATAAATGCATTCATCAAATTGGGTGTGTGAGATTTTTAAAGCAATGTCAATAAGGATATGATTTTAATTATTCTCGAGATTCTCTTCTTTAGATAATGCATCGGTACAATACATACAAAACCAAATAGTAAAACAATTAAAATTAAAACATAAAACCCTGCATTTTAATCGTTATGGCCATGGTGTAAAGCATATTTGACATGTCCAAGTTGTGAACTCTGATGCCAGAAGTTAAGTCATTAAACCTTAAATGATTCTTTATCCTCACTAAGATTAAAAAGAGGGATAACAAACATGCATAAAAGAATAAAAAGAAATAAAAAAGTAGCAAATAATTGTCATATTACCTGATTGCAGTTCAATTCAGTGCACAGAAAATGTCCACCTGAGCAGCCCAGAGAAAAGGACATCCAACCTGAAACAACTCCTCCCCCAATGAGATTCTTATCATGCTTCCTACTGTAACTTTCTAACCAATCACAACTTCAGAACCATTCATTTGCATCTCATATGAATACTGACACACACACACACACACACACACACACACACACACACACACACAATGTATGATACATAGACAGACACAGGGATGAGGATTGTTTCGGTACCCTTACAGAATGTCCAGAGCTGCCTTCAGAAAATGTACATTTTCATAGCTTTTAACTAACCAGTGGCGATTGACTAGGAGGCTAGATTGAATGAGCTTGTGCTGTATGAACTCTATGGATGTTTGGCTCCCTACAATCCAAGTTATTTTTTACAGTCAGGAGCATTAAAGTGCAGGTTGAAAAAAGGATTAATGTGTCAGTTTTCAGACCCTAAATAATGATTTGGGACTTTAAACTTACAGAGTAGTTGGTGAATTGGACCTTATGTTTTTGGTTTGCAAAGCACACTGTTGGCTGTTTCAAAACATCTCTCAGGGGAGTCAAAAACGGTTCTAATCCACTTGGCTTTATTGAGTGTCTGTGCTTCCAAAAAAAAAAAAATTACAAAATCCAGCAGCATGAACCATTCCTATAGACTTTGACAAGCAGCATCAATAATTCCTATAGACTTTGACAAGCAGTATGAACCATTCCTATAGACTTTGAAAAGCAGCATGAACCTCAGAAACATAGTAAGAAACAGACAGGTCATCAGATCAGACTATCTAAACAATAACATTTTTTAGCCAGCATCATAAGAAACAAAAAATACTGTTGGACTGCAGGAACCCTTTCTCTTTTTACCTAAAGAAAGTATTTTACCCTTTCCTCTAAATAGTGAACCAAAAGAACAGACAGAACTTTAGAAAATAGTAGTAGCATCTTAACATTTTTGATATTCTTCTATAAATAACATAAACTTACAGTCAACATAAACTTAGTCAAATTTAAATACTGGTATCAAAAAGACAAAAAAAAGAACATTCCAAATAAACCAACAACTCAGAAGAAACAAGTTGAGTGTTGAATTATGCTGTTTTAACTGGAGCGGTTGTGATCTCTCCACTAGCAGATCGTGCATTTCTGATGGCAGAGAAACAAACAGGGTCACTACTGATACCACTGTGTGTCTGTGTGTGTACCAGATGCCAGCTAGCCAACTGTGTGTGTAGGACATCAGTAAAACGTCAGCCCCTGTGTGTGTGTGTGTGTGTGTGTGTGTGTGTGTGTGTGTGTGTGTGTGTGTGTGTGTGTGTTTTCTTGTATTCTTGTATCTTGTATTTTCTTACCTCAGTTGGAGTCTCACTATCCAGATATTTGCTCTCCTGTCCTCCAGTCTCCTATCTGTCAGATGCAAAAGGTGCAAACAATCACTAACAGTCCAAACACACACAGACCTCTGTTCTGCACATGACTCTCCCACATCACTTTTTCTGTTCAATTTGGATTGTTTCCGATTTGAGTCCTTTTGCTCCCATAGTGATCCCACTGCATGGTGTTTTCCATATCCGTTTATAAACATTCCTGCCAAAGTGCTGATCAATAAGGTGGAGAAAAAAGACAAGATTTGACAAGATGGCTAAATTTAAAGGTAAAGTTCACATTTTTTCCTGACTCTTTATATGTCTGATATGCTCCACTGACAATGCTTGAATGCTTTCAAGCCTGATCAATATTCTCAATATTATATGAATGAATTCTGTCGCTCTTCCTGCCTGTACCGCTCTCCTTCTGACCACACCATCAGACAACATTAACATTAACATACTGTACATAAATAAGACCATTATGCTACCACAATTACAATACTACAACAAGTTTGCATGATCAGTAATGTCAACGCAGGTTCCACTTTAGATAGAAGGAAATGACCCAAAGGTCTGGCATTCCGGCACCTCTTAGAACCAGGAGATGAAGTGATGGCAGACTATCAGACACTCTACTTGGAATTGCAACATTCTTGGGCCCCAGTAGGCGGTTCGTTAAAAAAGAAAGTGTGTATGTGTGTGAGATAATGTTAATCTTTGGAATACTTTGGACACATGTTTGTGTGTGTTTGTGTATGTGTTGTGTGAAAATGTTAATGTTGTATGTGAGTGAGTGAGTGAGTGAGAGAGAGAGAGAGAGAGAGAGAGAGAGAGAGAGAGAGAGAGAGTGTATGTGTGTGTGTCTATGCGTTGTGTGAAAATGTTAATGTTGAGTGTGTGTGTGTGTGTGTGTGTGTGTGTGTGAGAGAGTGAGTGAGTGAGTGAGTGTATATGCTGTGGATCCCTTACTGATTCTCATCCATAAGGCCACAGTTAACACGACCAACAGGATCACCACGGCGACCAGCCCTACACAGACTGCCACAATCATCTTCACTTCCGCTCCTGATGATCGCGGCTCCTCCTCCACCTCATTATCTGTAGGGAGACCTTCAGGAATTACAGAAACACAATCTTAAAGGAATAGTCCACCTCTTCATGAAAATTGTTTATTCAGCTCCGTACTCTGAGTTACATATGTGGGTAAAAGCATTTTGGTCTCAGTGCCTGTGTTATCCTAGTATGGCATCACCAATTTTCCCCATTTTTTAGCTTTAGCTTAGCATAGGCACTGGAATACAAAGTTGCCAGATAGCCACTCTTTGGCAACTTTACTTTTTAGTGCCTATGCTAAGCTAAAAGTAAAATTGGGGTTGCCAGACTACGCATGCACTGAGCCCAAAATGCTCTTACTCACATATGTAACTCCAGGTAAGGGGTGAATAACCAATTTTCATAAAGATGTGGACTATTCCTTTATGATCGGACAATACCGTAATAGCTTACTAAGTACTACACTAAAGTCTATAATTGTCCAATTACTAGACTAAAGACATCTTCATAATTGTCCAATTACTAGACTAAAGACTACCATCTTCATAATTGTCCAATTACTAGACTCCGGCTGGGCTCCTGGCATAGACAAACTACAGTAGGTAATCACCTGGGGCACCAAATATCAGGGGGCATCAAAATGCATCTATTACCCCCGCCAATTAGAGTCTGTCTGTGAACAACAAAACTTGAAAAGTACGGCACGGATTTGGATGAAATTTTCAGACAACGTGTATAGAACTGATTCAATTATGGTGGTGATTTTGGTTGGTTTATATTGTGGCTGTGACCACATTGCCTTGGCAGAGGTCTGTGCTCTCCAGGTGCTTTTCTAGTTACTTTCTTTTCTTTCCTTTTTACTTGTATTTTCAAGTAAAGACAGGGCAAAACTCAAATCTGACCTAGGCCAGCAAAAAGGGCTAGAGCCTGACTGGACTAAAGATGAGAATCCGAATAGCTGTCGTCATCTGTCTAAGCTATTCCAGACAAGGATTGAATTGTGTTCATGAGAAATCATTCATTACAACTTATCTAAAATATCTGTAATGACTGTGTAGGCCTACACCATTTTAACAGATATGTAAAATGATAAATACATTTTTGACACACTGCTACATAGGCCTAGTAAATTCAATGACCTCTACCCAAAGGTCAAACTGAGATTTGCTCCACATCTTCGATCCAAACCGAAATTTTTATGCTTCTTTCATTTTGTGCACAATTTATATGCTTAACAGCCCCACTACGGTCTTCACCTGTGATATTCCTCTGTGTTGCTTTGACCACGTCTCCTTGGGTGACTCTGCAGTGGAAGATGCTGCTATTGCTGCTACTGTTGTTTTTCATCCAGTCCACTAGTAGGCGCCGCTCCACTGTAAATGTCCCATTCGCCTCCCTGTGTGACTCTGTGGGCTCCGCTGGTAGACTCCGCCCCTCTGCATCCAGCCAATCAATGAGCGGCTCTGGACTCCACCCACTGGACACACAGCACAGGTTCAGCTGTGTTCTCCCGTGTCGGTCTACGAGGATCGTCGGTTCTGTTCCTATAACTGGATCAGGAAATAGCAGAGGAGGAAATCAGTTTTTCTGTATATGATGTATTTGCTTGTTAGTAAAATAAATACTACAACAGTTGTTTTCATTTGCTCTATAGCTCCCCCACAGGTCTGTC
This sequence comes from Sardinella longiceps, assembly GCA_027497455.2. Taxonomy (NCBI): domain Eukaryota; kingdom Metazoa; phylum Chordata; class Actinopteri; order Clupeiformes; family Clupeidae; genus Sardinella; species Sardinella longiceps. The sequence continues at coordinate 20,695 of JAODXP020004617.1, read as the reverse complement.
TCAAATCTATTTTTATCCATTGATCTATTTCAGTCCAAGGTGACTGGAATAGCAACTGTGAGAAATGGAAAATTATTCACAGATGGGGAGTAGGCCTAGACCAAAACAGCCAGCCAGTGAATATTTTTGATGACTTTTCACATAAAGACAAGATAATCAAACAAATAAAAGACCTCAGACATGACTCCATATTGTATGGCTCTCATGGAATTAAATTTTAAAATATGTGGCATTCATGGCTCTCTCAGCCAAAAAGGTTCCCGACCCCTGATCTATAGCGCCCCCCACAGGTCAGTCTACAACCTGGACCCCAGTGCAAGTATCCCCAGCTGCGGACTTGCAGCCTCAATGTGGGCTGGGCTCAATGTTGAGCACAACCCTCGCTGTAGCCTACGCGGCTCAATGTTGAGCACAACACTCCCTGTAGCCTACCGTAAGGCCTGTCTATGGTAGGATCAGAGTGGTATAGAAAAATCTCTGGCTCAGGGCATGGTAGGATCAGAGTGGTATAGAAAAATCTCTGGCTCTGGGAAAGACAGGCTAACAGAAAAATGAAAAACGTACCGGTTTTTTGTTATTGTATGGAGATCTATGAGTGGTAGCAGCATCATAAAATACCATCAGAACAAGAACTGAGAGATTAAGGAAGAGCTTCTTTCCACAAGCCATACGGTTTATTAATGCATGACCTCACACAAACTTTTCTTATTTATTACTATTAATGATTCTTGCTTGCACAGAAGGAGTTCAGCCCCAAACTACATTTCACTGCTTTTTGTACTAACAATTATGCATGTGACAAATAAAATTCTTGAATCTTGAATCTTGAATCTTGAATCATACTTGCACATTGTAAGAGCAAGTCGGTTCGATTCAAATGTTCGGTCAAAAATGGACACAGTGTTTTACGCATAGATAGCCAAATGCATTAGGGAGCTAATGTTTCCAAGTTTTCCATTATAATTAACCATTCATTACCGTCATTCATTACTTCCTCACGACATGTAAGTTTCCGATGGACTGAGTGACTGTTTCGTGTACTATTACAATTCATGTTTCATGCCTATGTACGGTTTAATCATTCTCAGCAGTGACCCTGTTTAAACTTGACTCAATCTTGTCTGTTTTGCGTGTATCATCTGCACGGAGCAAATTTTGTTTCGCCGTGTTAACGTTATGTGTTTAGTTTTGTTGCTATGGTCTAACCATTCGCTCCCCCCATTAAAATATTAATTCTCAGTCGTGGCCCTAAAAACACGCACAACTTTACAATGGCCATGGAAGAAAGGATTTTCGACCAGGCGTTGCGCTCATAGGCTGAAGCTTAGCAATTAGGGTTGTGCTCAACATTGAGCCCAGCCCACATTGAGGCTGCAAGTCCGCAGCTGGGGGCTACTCCCCCAGTGGGCACCTGCCAGTGTTGTAGCCTGTTTCCAATGGAAAGCTGGCAGCATTGCACTGGCATCACACATTCATGCATCATTCTCATCACACACGAGCCGGCACCTCACCTTTGACTTTGACCTCCATATCAGCGTTGTCATGGTTCCAATCTCCCACGTCAACAGTGCACTGGTATTTCCCGGCGTCTGAGAGCCTGACGCCGCTGAGCTTCAGAGACACGTTCCCTTTACCAATCTCGTCCAGGAACAGAGACGTGCGGCCACGATAGTCGGGTGACTGATCATCGTTGTGGTCAGTACCATCGCTGTACACGTGGATGTGTGTCTGAGTGTTGCTTTTGATTCGGTACCAGACCACAGACAAGTGCTGTGTGTCACCAGGGACAAACGAGCAGGGCAGGACCAGGTCTTGACCAGCAACGGCCACCAGGGGGCCCTTAGGACCAACTAGTGTCAGAGGAACTGTGGGGGAGTACACACATACACACACACAAAAAAACATTTCTCAAACAGGGTCTGGGGTACCCCCCAGGGATCCCCAGCACATTGCCAGAGGGCCCATGATTTGTTATTGTTATAAAATAGGCTTTGTCTTATGCAGAGAGGAGGTTAGAACACTTTCCCTAAGCAAAATATGCAAGCAGAATGACAATGAATGAAATATTATAACCTAAGCATATAAAACTGTATTTATTTTTTTAAAAAAGCAAAAGTTCCTGCCCTGTCAAATTCTTCCAAATGCAATTAATGGCTCTTTGAGTCTTTAATATGGCACAGCCCATTAGCAGTTCTGTTTAAAGTCCCTAAATTCAATCCAGACATATCATTACCCTTCTAAAAATGTAGGCTATCAAGTCAAGTAACTTCGTGATGACAGGCTACACAGCTAGACTAGACACGTGTAGCCTATCATGGAAACCATTTACCAAACACCTACCTGATCCACATGCCACAATCCCGGGGAAAAGTAGAAACAAGAGATAGCGAAGGCCCGCATGTTTGGGCGGTGAAACATGCAAACTACACAGACCTGAAACGCATAAAACGGCAGAACCCAAGCAAATGTTAGATGTCTTTGTTTACTGCGGAGTCTTGACTTGCAAAGTTACGAACAAGACTCCAGCACCTGTGTGAAGCTGCCCCCCCCCTCAAACCCAAAATGCTGAAATAACACTGCAGTTCGTTTGTGCTGGTTTGTGCTATTAAAGCTTTTGAGTAATTTAGAAACACATTTTCAATACAAACGAATAGTGTTTTTCAGCATTTTGGGTTTGAGGAGGGTGGGCTGCCTCAGGCATGTCCCGATATAGACTGTTTGGAGTGGTTTGGAGTGATTTGGACGTGGAGGGGGGCTGTATGACGTCACATGTCCCAAAATGTATTTTTAAATTACTCAAAAGTGTTAATAGCACAAACGAAAATATTTGCAGCATAAACCAGCACAAATGAACTGCAGTGTTATTTCAGCATTTTGGGTTTGAGGGCTTCACACAGCTGACTCCAGCTACTGACTTTACGCTAAACTAGGCTAACCCTTACAAGCTCGGCTAGCTAACATTAACTTTTAGCTATCGTGGTAGGCTGAAGGACTTTGCATTAGGCAGCTGTGATCTCTAGACAGCCAGACAGAGAAAGATATGGCATGCATTAACATGTCAGTCATCTAAGTGGTCATGGACACCACACACATTTCTGACAAAAAAAATCCTTCATGACGACGCATACTTCCAAGTGGACAGCCACCCGCACATTCAGTTTAAGGTCAATGCAACAATTCCGGATCTCAGGGCTTGTTTAAAGTTCATTAAGAGCTCTCATGGAGACTACTAATTCCATACTTTTTTTATTAGGCCTTCAGAACTTTTTAAAATGACGATTCTCTTTATGGTAGCGATTATATATTTACCTGACTGATGCATACTTCTGTTTTGCCATTGATGCCACCACCGGACGAGGCTAGAGGTCGCCATCCTGGAATGCTACTTCATCATCCATTGTTTATTCAGGGAAAAATGACTGAGCATCAAGCTCTTTTACAGCATTGCCCTGATTTGACAATACAAAATATGCAAGCAAACAAAAGTATACAAGGGAAAAAAAAGACAAAGGAGAAAAAAAACTTATGAAAAATGAATATATATAGGCATATATATATATATATAGTAATTATATAAAAAATCAATTCAAAAACAAGAACACTTATGTACAGGATTCATATCAATTATCAATGCTTTAAATTTGTCTGCAGACACAAGTTGGTTCAGTTTTAAAACATCTTGTAGCTGGTTCCACTTATTTGGTGCAAAAAACTGAAAAGCCAGTTTACCAACCTCAGATCTAACTGTAGGTGTTTCAAGGGTTATAAAACCATGGGACCTTGTATTGTGTGAGCTGTCTCTAATTCTTAAAAGTGAAGACAGGTAAGGAGGTAGTTTACCCTGCAATGCCTTGTAAATAAACAGGAGGCAGTGTCTTTCCCTCCTTTCAGTGAGGGAAGGCCATCCTACACCCTCATAAAGATTACAATGATGAGTTTTAAAACTACTTACGGGGAAAGGCAGGCTGCCTGCAGCAAGTCCAGTTTCTAATGTCATTTTGTTGGAATTTTGGGGGGATTACGAAAATCATACATTTTTGGAAAGGTAATTACATACTGAGTCAGAAAATCCATGTTAGCTTTTGCCCAAATGTCTTTGTGAAGGAATACATGGGAATAATGTTAAAGTGCCTTTGGGAAAATAGGCACAACTACATTTTGATCTCTGAAGCATGAAAGGGAAACTAATTCACCCTACATCCCATATATTTTCTTAAAGCATACACCCTCCGGATGTGGAATAACATGGCGAGGTGTGAAAGTGGCATGCCCCACCCTCCTCATTACAATAAAGCCCAAAATTAAGATTTTTTTTTTTTTCCAACATTGGCTGTTTTTGATGATGTATATGCCACTGGCATTTAGGGGAAACATATTAGACCCCCAACCATGTATTTTCTGAGAGCTTATGCCCTTTCACCAATAAGTTTTTTTGTTTGTTTGTTTGTTTTTTGATCTCCCACCCCCCTCCTTATTTTCAGGCTTATGCCTATTTTGGGGGAAAATGGAAAATCCGGTGCATTTTTCCAACCCAACCAACCCATTTTCCATACGGAAGTGCCTATGGAATGTGGGTAAAAATATAATAACCTTGATAAGTCGTACCTTTTGGAAAGCAGCAGGCCTCAGGATATCAACATAAATTAAGACAGGTTCCACCCCCCTCCTCCCTTTGATATCAGTTTATAGATCACTTGATTCTGGTGATTTTGGCTTATAGCCTATGCATTTGGACCTAGGACACTGAAGAAAACTGATCTACCCTGTATAGTACACCTTTTCTGAAAGCATACTCCCACAGGATGTCATATAATATAAATTGAGACAGGTCCCAATCTCCTCATCTCTTCACTACCCATGAATACAACAATTTGTATTAGTAATATGGGTACAGTATAGCTCATTTCCATACTACAATTAATTTACAGACAAATCTTGTAATACAAAAAAACTACTACTTTTGCTACTGCCACTTTTCATGTATACGTTCACTGTATAAAGTTTTATTTTGATTGGACTACAGGGGAAAAAATAAGCCTATTTAGATGTAGGCCTATTGTTTTATATTGGCCATCTTTTATGACCACCATATTGACATCTGAGCAAATGCAAACATGGATTTTCTGATTTCTAATCCCCAAAAAGTTCCCACAAAGGCCAAAATTTTGAAACAAGGATGGTAGCTCTCGGAAAAAAAAATGTTTCAAACGATTGGGGAGCAGTAACTTAGTGGGTCTGATGAGAACAAACAAACATAACATCAGCAATCCAGGTGAAACATTTATACCAGTTAGCAAGTGCAGGTAAAATAAATATGTGGCTTTTACAGTTACAGTTAGTTTTACAGACTTAATAACAATTTGTAAATGAGTGGCTGGTTAACCAGATCATAGGTAAGTACTGGTATATCATATGAAACAGCCCAGTACTCAGCAGATAGTTTCTAAACCACTTGATCTGAGAGATAAAGATCAGACAGTCCGTTATTAATCCTGACGGAAATTCAAGGACATCTGTTGACTATTTGAGCCTCCGAGATCAGACAAAGAGACAGTCATACAGCCTCTAAAACAAGCTTGGCATCAGTGCAGCCGAGACGATTTATTAAAACAGAACAGAATATTGTGCTTTATAGTCGTAATAATGACTGTTCATATACTGTGCGCTACTCTAGCACATAAATTCTGTAGCCATACTGGCAAAGTGCAACACACAGCCATTCAATTTCACAGCCTAATAAATTGACAAATAAATAGATCAATTAAAATACAGGCATAAAATGGCAATTAAGAATGAAACATGTCGAGAGCTGAGTTTATGTTTTTATGACTGGAGCAGTGGTGATCAATCCGCCTGCACTGTAAAAAAGAAAAGTTAGCAGAACTTGAAATTTCAAAGTCAACCGATTTCACTGGCTTTTTTAAGTTAGCCCAACTCATTAAAGTAAGTTAACACACTGTTAAAAAAGAAAAGTTTGCTGAACTTAAAATTGTAAGTCAACCCATTTCACTGGCTTTTTTAAGTTAGTCCAACTTCAGAGTGCATAACTTGATATTTCAAGTTGCCAGGACTCATTAAAATAAGTAGTCAGAACACAGCATCTTAAGTTGCCGCTACCTTGATGTCAAATTGACATGTCCCAGAATCCCTCACCTTCCACATAAATTCGATCATGTTTATCCATGTTGAAATGTAACTGTGAAGAATCAATGAGTAGATGAACAATTGTTAACACTATAAATTGCACAGTATAACCATCATGCTATACTTGAGTACTGTGTTGCACTTTGTATTAAAAACTTATATTTATTATGACACACCATCATGGAGATGACTATCCACAATTTACTTATCCTTGTAGGTATGATCAGTAAGGTAAAAGATGAAGCTTGTTTAGATATTTAAAATATTATTGCTGACAATGAAGGAACATCAAAGCTGCAGGTGTTCAGATCAGTGATAAATCAAAATCATCTTAACAAGCTAAATATCTCACTCAGGAGATTAGGTTTGGGAGATGTGATAATGGCATGATTATTTTAGAAACACTGCTTATATGTAAGGCTTTCTGTGAATATAATCATTCCAATCAGGGTTGGATTATAATGCTAACAAAAAATCACATTTATTTGAAAATCTGTTTATATTTACTAATAGGTTGCACGAGGAAGTGTGCAACCACAGCTTAAACTAGGTTGCACTAGGAAGTGTGCAACCTCCGCTTAAACTAGGTTGCACTTGGAAGTGTGCAACCTCAGGTTAAACTAATCAACTAAGATTAGTTTACTTACTTCTTCAGGCACACATTTTTTGGAGCATGTCCAAATTTCAGTGATACCTTTGCTGGAGCAATCAAATGATCAATTTTGAGCTCAGCTGAAGATTATGAATTCCAGTTTGAAATCATCATTTGTCTTTTAAGAAAAGGGCTTCTCAGTTACCCTTGCTCTTCCCTGAAAATCAACCAATAATCTAAACTTTATCCTAAATTTGGCATCAGTTTCAATCTTGCCTACTTTTTGAGAAACCGCACTGAGCAGTAAGACAATATTTGAATTGAAAATGAACAGTAAGGCAATATTTGAATTTAAAATGGACAAATACTGGTACCCATAATTCTCGGACGTAACTCTGAAACACCTCTGTCATGAGAGTGTTGACTTGCGCTAGAGCCAGTGGGAGCTTAGGAAGTGTGACTCCAAGTGACCATTAAAACTAACTTGACATTAATCTTATTTAATTCATTTCTTCAGTGTCATAGAATTAAGAAAGAAAATGCTTTGTTATGAATGGTTATCACAGTTGTTTTTAAAAGCATTTCTAAAGGATGCCATGCACATCCAAATGCACAGGCTATCAGCCTTGGTTTTATGGTTAGAGCAGGTATACAGATGAAGCTATACATAGACTAATGGTTGGAGTTTCAGACTTGAAATCACAAGGTTGTTGGTTCAATCCCTATGTGCTCACTATTTGAAAATATGTTAAGGACAGTGTTTTTTGACAGAGCAATCACTGGTTTCTCAAAAATAAAAAAGATTTTATGTTGGCAGAGCAAGGATTTTTAAGTTGGTAGAACAAACAATTAGTAGTGTTTACTTACTTTAATGAGTCCTGGCAACTTGAAATATCAAGTTCTGCACTCTGAAGTTGTTAACTTTGAATTTTAAGTTCAGCAAACTTTTCTTTTGTAGTGTATGCTTTTTGAAATTATATTAAAAATATGGCATTACTGTTTGGGAAGAAATTAAGCTATGGATAGACTAATGGATAGGGCTTCAGACTTGGGGTTGATGGTTCTAAGGTTGATGGTTCAATCCCCATGTGCTCTCACCCTGAAGATGTATCAGTAAGGATAGCTTTTTTTGTACAAAGACCAATCACTTGACTTGAAATTTCAAGTTGGCAGAACAAGGAATTTTAAGTTGGTAGAACAAACGACTGTGTAGTTAAAGTAAGTAGTGTTCACTTACTTTAATGAGTCCTGGCAACTTGAAAAATAAAGTTATGCTCTCTAACTCGAGAAAACCAGTGAAATCGGTTGACTTTGAAATTTCAAGTTCTGCTAACTTTTCTTTTTTTACAGTGTGTAGTCCCGGTGTTTCTATGCAACAGAGAGAAACAGACAAGAACAAGTGTCAACAAAAACAAAGTTTTGAAGTCATGATAGTCATGGTCAATAGCCATTAAAATGACGAGTGTGCTGTCACCATTCCCAATAGCATAGTTGCTAGTTAGTTGACAATGAGAACCAACAACAATATTATTACTATTATAACAATAGTTAGTTATTAACTACTAAGGTATAGGGAAACTGACCCCTCTGCAGCAGAAATGTTAACAAACTAGTAACATTCCACCAAAGATCATGGAATACTGACAAAGATAAAGCAACACAATGCGTTTCAGTGGGAGCCAACGTGTATAAATTCCAGTCTGCATAAGTGCATTATGTCACAAATATGAACTCTTCAATGAGAGCTCGGTCTGGATCCCCTCTTTGCAGTACACCTTTATTTCCCAAGGAGACTCCAAATACCCAATACAGCATAAGGCTACTCACACACACTGTACATGTAAACACTATTGTACAATTGTAACTCCAGCACACCATCAATTCGTATTTGAAATGATGCTGGCAGAAGTGTGAAATTACACCAATCAGCTACTGTATTTATTTGGTTATGTGTGATCATACACATACCGGTACATGTTTTATTTCTTTTTTCTGTTCAGTGCTGCTAGGACCCCACCATGTATAAATGTTATGTAAATTCTCCACAGTGTTTACTGTGTACGCATGTGTGTGTGCTTCTGTATAAGTGTGTGTGCCTGTGTGTGTATTTGTGCCTGTGTCGTGTGTGTGCGACTGTGCATGTTTGTGCCTTTGTGTGTGTGTGTGTGTGTGTGTGTGTGTGTGTGTGTGTGAGAGAGAGTGTGTGTGTGTATGTATTTGTGTTTGTACACACACTCACCCCTGCCCATGTCCCAGGAAAGACCTTATCCTAGAAGCAGCCCGTTCTCTCAGACCACCATCTGTCAATCACAAACAGTCAAAACAGACTTGGCTTTGTTGGGAAAAAAGCAGTATGTTAGAGCCCACCTAGCCTGGCTTTGGCTTCCCTTCCTGTTGTAGTGTAGCTTACTTCACGACCAAGCTGGTGCATAATGTTAGCAATTGGGTGAAATCAAATTGAATCATTTCAAACTTCTACAGTTCACACCTCCAGCTTGCAATCGTTGGTCAATGGTGAAATGCCAGACCTTTGTACAAAGCTAAGGTGTAGACCAAAGGGATGGCCAAAGCCAGGCTAGAGCTCATCTTTTTGACATTTAACAGAAGACAGTTCATATCACCCATTCAATTTCATTGTAACATGATGAGAGATCTTTGTCTTTTTGAAAAGGGCTCAGAATGGCGGTATCATCTGCATATTTCACAATGTAGTTATTTGAATGTATGCAGTGTGAAATGCAGTAGCAGCAGTAGTGGCAGTAGTAGTAGTGTTAGTGTTTGTGCGTGGTGATGTGGAGTACTGCATAATACAGTATAGTAATGTAGTATTATTAGTAGTGTTAGTGTTTGTGTGAGGTGATGTGGAGTACTGCATAATACAGTATAGTAATGTAGTATTATTAGTACTGTTAGTGTTTGTGTGAGGTGATGTGGAGTACTGCATAATACAGTATAGTAATGTAGTATTATTAGTACTGTTAGTGTTTGTGTGAGGGGATGTGGAGTACTGCATAGTATAGTATAGTAATGTAGTATTATTAGTACTGTTAGTGTTTGTGTGAGGTGATGTAGAGTACTGCATAGTATAGTATAGTATGGTAGTGTTATTAGGACTGTTAGTGTTTGTGTGAGGCAATGTAGAGTACTGCATAGTATAGTATGGTAGTGTAGTATTAATCTTCAAAGATCTCACGTCCTCGCCGCCGCATGACGACGGAGATCACGGTGCCCACTATTCCACCGACAATTCCAAGGATGGAATACACATTCATCTTAAAGGGTTCCTTGTCCTCCTCATCCTCCTTGTCCTCATCTGAAGGAAGACATGTAGCCATTAAAGGAGAGGTCAGTGATTCTGTGTTATTGTTTGGGGGCAGGATTCTAGAATTCTAGAATGGAGCAAACATGTCCCACTGTGGAAAGACTTGAGAAGTTTCCTCCAAAACAATAGGCAGACATCTAATCATTGTTGACACATTAACTGCTAGCTGTTTTCAAAATGAAAAGCCCCAAACTGCCAAACTTTTGGAGAATTTTGACGTTCAAGAGCCACAGAATGTTCTGTGCTATGACTAACACCAAAACTACCAAAAGAAAGAGCAAACTCTCTTCTTTCATCAGAAATAAAAAAAAATGTTTTTCATCAACCCTCTTCAACCCCCTTCCGTTCTTAAGTAACCAGCAGGAGAACATAAGCTAGTTTCACCAAAAACTCCCGTTTTTGACCAAAGAAAGGAGAAAACGAGCGCTTTGTTTGACAACAATAATCTTCATTGCGCATATTTTTTTGTCTACTTTTCACTGGGAAGTATGATATTTACACGCCCTGTTGAAAAGCATAATATACATCTATGTCTAAGGCAGCTAAGAGGTTAAGGAGGGACACGTCAAAGGACTTTACAGACCAATCAGCACACAGAGTGGGATGTTTTGATCACGTCTTTGATCACGTCTCTCATGACTCTAGTTACTGCTAGTGTTGTGTGTTAGCCTGTGATATTCTGTGGTAGTCCTCTGTGTTGTGTATGAACCCCCTGGCATTCCAGAGAACATTCCAGAGAACTTTCAGCATATAGTCTTCACCTGTGACATTCCTCTGTTCTGTTCTGACCACGTCTCCTGAAAAATGGTATCTATTTTCCTATATGAGTGTGTATAAGACCCCAGGATATACCGGTACTCTTCACCTGTGATATTACTCTGTGTTGCTTTGACCATGTTTCCTTGGGAGACTCTGCAGTGGAAGATGCTGCTGCTGCTGTTGCTGCTGCTGTTTTCCCTCCAGTCCACTAGTAGGCGCCTCTCCACTCTGAAGGTTCCATTCGCCTCCTGGTGCGACTCTGTGGGCTCTGCTGGTAGGCTCCGCCCCTCTGCATCCAGCCAATCAATGAGCGGCTCTGGACTCCATCCACTGGACACACAGCGCAGGTTCAGTGCGCCTCCACGTCGTTCTGTGAAGATCGTCGGCTCTGTTCCTATAACTAGACAAGAGATTATAGTAGGATTTATAATAAAAACAGAAGGCATAGGTTTTATATCTTTTTCAATTATATATTTTTAATATCTTTTTTTGTGTGTGTTTTTTGTTAAGCATAAAATCTTTTGTTGTAACAATTTATTGTAACAATATTTTTTTTGCTCTTTAATTTGGAAAAAGTCAATGAAGAGCGAGAAGCAGGAAGTGAAACACTTTAGGATCTGCAGATTCTCACCTTTGACCTGGACCTCCATATATGCGTTGTCATGGTTCCAGTCTCCCACGTCAACAGTGCACTGGTATCTCCCGGCGTCTGAGAGCCTGACGCTGCTGAGTTTCAGAGACACGTTTCCTTTACCAATCTCGTCCAGGAACAGAGATGTGCGGCCGCGGTAGTCGGGTGACTGATCATCGTTGTGGTCAGTACCATCGCTGTGCACGTGGATGTGTGTCTGGGTGTTGCCTTGGATTCGGTACCAAACCACAGACAAGTGCTGTGTGTCATCATCACCAGGGAGGAACGAGCAGGGAAGGACCAGGTTTTGACCAGCCACAGCAACCAGGGGGCCCTCAGGACCAACTAGTCTCAGAGGAACTAGGAAAACACACACACACACACACACACACACCACACGCACACGCACATTTACACAAATATGGGCCTCGCAGATGGCTGCACCATTAAGTACAGTATAAATTTTGCCTCTATGTATATTAAGTGGCATGACATGCTGATGGCATGCCATGGATGCTTCATATCAATAAAGCATCTATCTATCTATGGCCTATATGTCATGCCATGGATGCTTCAGGTCAATAAAGCATCCATCAATTGATTCACCCATCCATCACATGAAAAACTGAACACCCCACACGTAGCCTACCTCGTCCCAAGAGTGAATGGTGATGCCTAGCTAGCCTACCTGAGGATCCGCATGGCACAGCCCCAGAGAGCAGGAGAATCAGGAGATAGCCAACAAGCCTGGGCCAAGACCACAAACAGCAGCACTGCCCTGAAAAGGAGATGGTGGTCTTTAAATTAGGTATGAGGTTTGATTTCATGACATGTAGTGTTAAACAACCGGCATTAGACTTATAAGAGAACTGGATGAAATGAGAGATTTTTTTTGGCTTCATTGTTCATCATTCTGCTGTTTCAGAAACATTTGCTGGGGAATTACAGAAAATACTGTGTTCTTCTGGACTACTTCTGAAACCTGTAAATCTTTTATAACTTACAGCACTGTCAAAGAGATCTCTGCAACACCAAAAACTGGTCTTGTTGCACAAGGCTATCTGAAAGCGAAGTCGGTTCGGGAGCCAACCCTAAGCAGCTTGAAAATGAATCAGAGAATTATTGAACTGCTCCAGATATGTTTTAGCATCTGAATACATTAATTTTGTTTTTTCTCTACGCTACCAAATGAAAGGGGAAGGTTGGCTAGTCCACCAACCACACTGTTCTCCCCTCCCAAACAGTGAATTAGCAACGGTATCTTGTCGATAGCATAAGCTAGTTTAGCTGTTGCTGTCCACAGCAGGCTAGCTCCGTGATAAGCTGTTGTAGTCTGACAACACTCGTCAAAGATTTAGGTCACCTATCATTTAAGTGGTCATCCAGTGAAAAACAAGAGATGCCAACTGACCAGTATCTTGTCATTTAAGTTTTAACCTTTCTTACCTGTAGTCTTCATCTTCACTTTTAGCCACAACTCAGGTGCTGCTGAGTCTTCACGTGCACTGAGACCAAGAGTAGCAATGGGACATCTGAGCAGATATGACAACCGAAGACGGTGACAACTACAGCTATTTTAGCTGTTACACGTTTTATTTCGGCCATTTATTAACAGGGAGGCATGGCCACAACTGCAGCATAACTAAAACAAAAAAAATAGAAATGCCCACATCGGGAAGAAGTTATATTTTTATTTATTTATTTATCTATCTATTTTTTTGTACAGAAATGTTTCACTCAGCAGGCTACTCCTAGTTATTTCTTTCTGATCCACATAAAATAAAAATATATACCTTTTTTTCCTTCACAGCAAAAACACATTGCCACATTTGAACAACTTAAATGAAAACTGAACTGAAAAAATTCTACAATTCCAGGGGAAAAAAACAAAACAAAACAGAATTTACTGTAAACAACAACAACAACAACAAAAAGACAAATTCTTCACCCACAGGAACTAAACAAACAGTACTTTTAAACACAGAAATTGAGAAAAGAGATTTGGCTGAAAGGTCTGTCATGGTCTAATGCAAGACGCACCTGGAAAACAAACAAGCAAACAAAGATAACCTGTAAATAAATAATGTAAATAAATAAATCCTCAGTTGGCACATCATGGCAGGGACTAACAACCATTTAAAAAGTAGGTTAGTTTACTAATTTAAAATGCTTAAAGCATCAGTTTATTTAGAGTACCCTTCATGGGACACAGTACATACGTAATCAATTCAATTCAATTCAATTCAATTCAATTCGATTTCACCTGAACTTCCATCAGATCTGTTTAATTTAAAAACTTTTCACTAAACTATATGCAAAACCAAGTCTGAGATTATTTGTAAACTCTAAACACAGAGAGTGTGAGTGTATTAGTGTGTAGGCTATATGTGTGTGTGATTGTGTGTGTCTGTATGTGTGTGTGCACGTGCCTGTCTGTGTGAGTTTATGTTTCTCTCTGTGTGTGTTTGTGACTGTGTGTGCTTGTATGTGTGTGTGTGTGTGTGTGTGTGTGTGTGCTGTGTGTGTGTGTGTGTGTGTGTGTATACCTCAGATCTTTATCTCAGTCATCTCCACATGATTTCTCTCTGACACTCTGCAGAAGTAGGTGTCATTGAAGCCAGTCTCCACTTGGAGGCGCCGTTGCACAGTGAACCCCTCGGCCTCCCACGTCTCTACCAACACATCAGCTCTCAACTTCCTCTTCTTGCCATCCAGCCAATCAATGGTGGGCTTGGGACTCCACCCGCTGGACTTACAGACCAATCGGCAGACAGTGTCTTCACAAACGTCCACAGAGATCTCTGGTTTGGTCCCCTTGGCTGGGGACAAACATAAACAATGAGTTGGGCAGGAAATACTGACCAATTCGGTACTGTAGTTCAACAATGACGTGTGTGTGTGTGTGTGTGTGTGTGTGTGTGTGTGTGTGTGTGTGTGTGTGTGCGCGTGTGTGTCTAAACAATGAGTTTTAGCCATTGCGTACTGCTGCCATGTGTGTGTGTGTGAGAGAGAGAGAGTGTTTGTGTGTGTGTAGGTCCATCCCTCATCTTTGACAGTGAGTTTAACCATGGCTTAGCGCTGCTCTGTGTGTGTGTTTGCCTCTGACACTGAGTTTAGCCATGGCGTAGTGCTGCCCTGTGTGTGTGTGTGTGTGTGTGTGTGTGTGTGTGTGTGTGTGTACCTCTGACACTGAGTTTAGCCATGGCGTAGTGTTTGCCGTAGCTGGAGGTGGTGAAGCAGATGTAGTCCCTGGTGTCTGACGGCTGGACGTTGCGCAGTTTCAGCGAGATGTTGCCATGGCGAAGTTCACTGTGGAAGAGCGCCGTGCGGCCCCTGTAGGACGGGTTCTGCACATCGTTCTGGTCCCGCCCCTGACTGTAGCTGTGAATCCTATTGGTCCCCTCGCGGTGACTCAGGGTAAACCAGTCCACGTTGAAGTCCTCTGCACTGACGGCAGGATCCACGCTGCACGGCAGGATCACGTCCTTACCAGCCACGACCTCCAGGGGGCGCAAGGCACTCACCAGACGGAAATCCACTAATGTAGGAGAGACAGGAGAGAACGCTAGTTACACAGAGGACACACAGGACGCACAGACAGATAGACATACAGACGGATAGATAGATAGATAGATAGATAGATAGATAGATACCAAGATGAAATTCTACAATGTTAAAGTGTTGCGAGTTGCGGCATGCAATCCACTAGCGTGAGAAACATAAGAGAAAACACTTATATTAGGCTACATACGGGACACACACACCAGCCGGAAATCTACTAGCATGAGAAACATAAGAGAACATAAGAGAGAACGCTAATATTACACATGGGACAAAAGTCATTACCTCACTCACGTCAGATGTAGCGCTACGCGCGTTCATCTGATATTCAGCGATAGACGAATTATTTCAGGAGCCAGAAATCCTTGAATCTAACTGGGCAAACGGCTTGTCCATCAATTTAATTGACGTACACTGCAGCCAACCACATCGAAACCAACCGAAGACGCACGTTACGTTTGTTGGATTGGTTGGATTCAAAACAGTTGCTTCTTCGCTACGTCACACCCTCTACAGCAGCCAGCGGCCCTGATTGGTCCGGTTAGAGAATAATGGCTTGAAATCTCTCTGATGGGCTTCAACATCAGATCGTTGCGCGGAAGTGCCTTACGAAAGTTACGTAGCGCATGATCTGACGTGAGTGAGGTAACAAAAGTCACTCTCTGCAGTCAGAAATCCACTAATGACAGAAGAGAATGGTAGTTCAGACAGACAGGAGAGAACGGTAGTTACACACAGGACAGACAGATAGACAGATAGATAGATAGACATACAGACAGCTAGATAGACAGACAGACAGATAGATAGATAGATAGATAGATAGATAGATAGATAGATAGATAGATAGATACAAACATGAAATTCTACAATGTTAAAGTGATGCGTGATGCGAGTTGCGAGATGCGGCATTCAATCCTAGCTTTAAAGTCTAGAATGTTTATGTGCATTTCTGAAAGCAAAAGGGTGGAACAATGACTATTTTTTTGTTTTGTTTGAAAATGTCATGATGATATCAAGGACCTCCAAAGGTCACCAGATAGGCAGATCAAAATGCCTTCAGGCCTGAAATTAGGCCTAAACCTTAGGATGTGAAGATTACATCAGTAGGCTTTCATGATGTCATGTCATAAAATGCATCCTAATTGTTTTGCTTTACAGCGTACAGCAGGCTATATGGGTCAATAGGCCTAGATGCCCAACAGTGTGTACCATCAAAATCCAACAAAAACGTCTTAACCTCATCTTTACTTCACCTGAGCTGCACTCCCTGCAACCGATGACTAGCATGACCACGAAGAGGCACACCCATAATGAAGGAAGAAAATTACCCATCTCTGTAATTTCTCTGTGGAAAACAGTCAGAAGTGAGAAAGGCTCTTGAAATAGCATTCAGTTATTGCTCACCATAGCTAGTGCGCTAGAATGTCCTAGAATCGATCTAACTGTAAGACTGACAGTTTTTGCATTTAATTTGCTATTGATATCAAATTAACGTTAGCTAAACATTTCGATTAAATCTAGCATCTAGGCAACACTTAGCCAAGCTATTAATCGACTGAACTTCAATGTAACCGCTACGACAGTCCATCGCCCTATCGAAATGTGCACTAAATAGTGTCAGTTTCGTAAATCAAATACTTGCGAACCACATGATAAAGTGTGTGTTATTACCTTAGAGACGTTACTTTACGGGTGAATCAACTGTTGACTTATGTGGTTGCTGGTGCTGAGTGAAACAAAACGAAACTGATGGAGAAGATCCAGCTGCAGGCGCGATGTTTCCAGGCAACGTGGGGTAAACGGAAAAGATTCCAGAGATGCAGTTTGCTGTGTGCTGCATTTCTGCCAAATATCTATGGTCAATTTAATGCATAAAAATAAATGTAAATCAAAATATTCCGACTAGGCAGCATGCTTGATCTTAGTGAGACCTATCTTCGTTGATTTTATTGGTTCAAAAATAATGCCGTGGTGGAGGAAGTGAATTGCGCTTTTTGAACAGTAGGTGTCAGTATTGCGCTATCTAGCGCATATACGGCTCTGATCTAGCGTAAGTAGGTCGGACTTGTTTCTCACTCAACCTGATCTCTCTTCTCCACCCTAAATTTGCAAACCTATCACAATAAAGACAAAATGATGTGCAGGCAGACATCCTCTCAAATTGTATTTTATTTATTTATTTATTTATTGTTGAGTGGAATAGGTGGTGGGTGGGCTGGGCAAGTGGATTAGGTAGCCTAGACTATAGTGTGCTCTACATTATTCAGTTGTCTTGGGAAACAACAATGCAATTTTTACTTCTTGTCAAACCTCCAATAAAAAAATAAATAAAAAAATATGTTGATGTGTTTTATAGTGCATTAATCCATGCATTTGTGGTCATCTAAGCTAGGTATGTTACATAAGGCTCAGGTTTTTAAATTTCTATCAAGAGACTTGTAATGTGGAGGTACAGTAACTGTAAAGATACAGTAACGGAACAGTAAAAACAACAACAATAACAAAAAAACAACAGTACAACTAGTGAATTAACATATGTGCTTGCATGCATATTGTGTCAGTGGCAGAGTAGACAAATGTCACAGTGAGGTCAATGCAATTTAAAGGACTTCATGGCTTAACTCTGGATTGACAATGAGGGGGTTGGCATTTTCTTCAGAGAATATCCCTGGAACAAACACTAAACGATACAATTTTTTACCCAATTCTAAGCCTTTCAACAAGCAGACGAGTGATCCATTAGCTGCATTATAAAATGACACGTGATCCCACACATAGTCCACATACACCCTCAATGTCTCTGGCTTCTCACTCAGGACCAGCTCTAACTTCGGGTTTGTGTTTGCCCAGTAACGCCCATCTTCTAGCCATATGATAAAGTTCTCCTCTGAGCAAACAGATACCTGTCCCTTACAATCCACTGTTGCACTCATCAGCCCAAGAGTCCACTGCGTCTTTCCCTCCACTCTCACGTCATAGTGACAAATTCCACTCACAGTTTCATCATATCTAAGTATATCTCTACTTAACACACAGGGGTACTGATCAAAGCGCTCTTGATTATCAGGGAGATCCTGAGGCTCTTGCACACTTCTCACTTCTTTACCATTCCTGGACAGAACCAGTAGGGGGTGACCTGTGTCAGGATCCAGCCTCACATCCACTGTGGAACACAAAATGGGAAAAATATTCATAATAAATATGCAAGTGCTGTAGCTTAACTAATAAATAACAATAAATAAATAAAATCTGATTACAAAGGCGTATTTGTGCATTAAAGTAATAATCTGGAGTGAATCAACACTCTGACCTGCTGATTTACAGTGCTAAGTGCTATTGATAGCCACCACAATCACAGAATTTCATGCAACGCAGACCGAGATTACAGAATGGGGCATGTCAAAATGAAACCAAATAGATTTTTTACATGCCCCATTCTGTTAACGTTAGCTGTCGTTTCTCCATTTCGGTCTGAATTGCAAATTTCAGTCATTGTGGTGGCTATCAATTTACCTCACTCACGTCAGATCATGCGCTTTCGTAAGGCACTTCCGCGCAACGATCTGATGTTGAAGCCCTTCAGAGCGATTTCAAGCCCAATATTCTCTAACCGGACCAAACGTAACCAACGTCGTCGGTTGGTTTCGATGTGGTTGGCTGAAGTGTACGTCAATTTAATTGATGGACAAGCCGTTTGCCCAGTTAGATTCAAGGATTTCTGGCTCTTGAAATAACTCGTCTATCGCTGAATATCAGATGTACGCGCGTAGCGCTATCTGACGTGAGTGAGGTAAGCTATCAATAGCACTTTGCACTGTAAATCAGCAGGGCTACGTGTTTATTCACTCTGGCTATTTCCTTTAAAGCATAATTAGGATAATACAGTATCATTTAATAGGTCTTCTGTAATAAAGTTTGTATAAATACAAAAGTAAACTTGAAAAGCGCTCAGAGAGCGCAGAGCTCCACCAAGACAATGTGGTCACAGATGGTGTTTTGGATCACCGGTCGCCACCAAAACCGAATCAGTTCTTACTTGTCCCAATATATATTACATATGTCTGAAAATTTCATCCAAATCTGTGCAGTACTTATGGAGTTATGTTGTACACAGACAGGCACACACACACACACACACACACACACACACACACACAGAGAGACAGACAGACACGCACGCGGGAGAAAACATAACCTCCTTGGTGGAGGTAATCTACAGTATAAGTGTACCTAGGCCATTCAATAGGTCTCCCCTGACACTTAAGGCTAAATCAGATTTTTTTGTATATCCAGATTGTATCGAGAATTGATTTTGGGTGGTCTAAGCAGAAAACCATGAATTCTTATTTTTCCAAATCTGATTCAACCCTGGAGTTTTTTTCAATAGTGATTCATATCCGATTTGCTGAGATCTGAATGTTAGGCGTTGAGATGTTTGGTTACACGTGGTGTCCGACATCAAGCTGACATC
Source organism: Sardinella longiceps (assembly GCA_027497455.2). Taxonomy (NCBI): domain Eukaryota; kingdom Metazoa; phylum Chordata; class Actinopteri; order Clupeiformes; family Clupeidae; genus Sardinella; species Sardinella longiceps. Next base: position 1,215 of record JAODXP020004617.1, on the reverse strand, counting down.
AACAAATTGCACAATCCACAATGATTTTATATTTATCCACCTCAGTTATTTTTAAATCGACCTCAGCAATCATTTTTGTAATCGTTTTCAGTTTCAGAATCCTCCATGCTAATGTGAACTTGTACAAAATTCAGAATTTTAGAATTTAATTCAATTCAATGAATGAATTTGAATTGAATTTGAATTGGCTCCACCCAACAGGAAGTTGAATTGAATTCGAATTTGAATTGCAGGAAGTGGAATTTCAGGAATTTCAATTCAGATAAATTCATTTTTATTACATACGAGTGAGAATGTGACACTCCATTCTTCCAAATGGAGACACTAACATTAATTCTTAATGTTGAATTATTAGAAAACCTGCTCTGACCCTCAGTTATTTATTTCACGAGTGTAAACCAGACAAAAAGTCTTTAATGTTTGGACAACCATTTTGAAGACTTGGGTAAGCAAGGTATTCTGGGAAATGAAGTCCAGTCCGATAATTTTTCACAATTTTAAAGTCATTACAATGTTAAAGGTTGTCTGTGGTTTCCTGTTATGTTAACTCTCTAAGACTAAAGATATATCTAACCAAAGTTGTTTTTATACAAACCTGAACTATCTCTTCAGAGTCCTTTTTTTGTAAAGTTGTTTTTACGTAAATATTTCTTTAGAGGTTGAATCCGTGTTTCTGGCCCCCTCTTGTGGTAATCATTTGCACATTTTCGAACTTGCATGAAATGTATTATTATTACGTAAATTCATAGAGATATGCAATTAAGCAATATCACAGGAGTGGGGATGATGTCGGCACTTATCATCACTGTGTGTGTTTGGGCCGTATGCACGAAGACGCAGGCTGAGTGCAGTAGGCAACTACACACTGATGATATTGTGCCAACAACATCAGGACCACGGGAGTGATATTGCTTTTGTACAACAATTCCATTATCAACTTACGGTTTTAAGACACCAAATTGTATTTTCTGTTGTTTAGTTTCAAATTTAGTTTGTTCATCTTCCTCTCCCCAAAATGGTTCTAGCTGGAACTGCCCTGGCAATATGTCAAAAATAGATGAATAGCATACGGTTCAGATGTATTGGATCCAACTTGTACAGAAAGTTCATCCTTGATAATAACCAACCAATGACTCCATAACTCCAACCAATGACTGTAAATATTGCATTTGAATAAAGTCTGTCTCTTGTGTAATTCAGAAAATAGCCTGCAAT